>OV816024.1:240062960-240662960 GCA_929113105.1 Agrypnus murinus | reverse complement strand
TTCGTATCCTAACCTCTTTCCATTCATGTGATCCTAATCAAACTTTTCTACAAAACCATGCGTTGGGATAGCTTGTGCTTTAAAAATTTCTTCGTGTCGTAACCTCTTTCCATTCATGTGATCCTAATCAAACTTTTCTGCAAACCATGCATTGGGATAGATTTGTTCCTTTACAAATTTCTTCGTACCCTAACCTCTTTCAATTCATGTGATCCTAATCAAACTTTTCTACAAAACCATGCGTTGGGATAGCTTCGTGCTTTAAAAATTTCTTCGTATCCTAACCTCTTTCCATTCATGTGATCCTAATCAAACTTTTCTACAAAACATGCATTGAGATAGATTTGTACCTTTACAAATTTCTTCGTATCCTAACCTCTTTCCATTCATGTGATCCTAATCAAACTTTTCTACAAAACCATGCGTTGGGATAGCTTCGTGCTTTAAAAATTTCTTCGTATCCTAACCTATTTCCATTCATGTGATCCTAATCAAAGTTTTCTATAAAACCATGCATTGGGACAGATTTGTACCTTTACAAATTTCTTCGTATCCTAACCTCTTTCCATTCATGTGATCCTAATCAAACTTTTCTACAAAACCATGCGTTGGGATAGCTTCGTGCTTTAATAATTTCTTCGTACCCTAACCTCTTTCCATTCATGTGATCCTAATCAAACTTTTCTACAAAACCATGCATTGGGATAGCTTTGTGCTTTAAAAATTTCTTCGTACCCTAACCTCTTTCCATTCACGTGATCCTAATCAAAGTTTTCTATAAAACCATGCATTGGGATAGATTTGTACCTTTACAAATTTCTTCGTATCCTAACCTCTTTTCATTAGTCTGATCCTAATCAGAGTTTTCTACAAAACATGCGTTGGGATAGATTTGTGCTTTTACAAATTTTTTCATACCCTAACCTCTTTTCATTCATGTGATCCTAATCAGAGTTTTTACAAAACACACGATGGGATAGATTTGTGCTTTTACAAATTTCTTTGTATCTTAACCTCTTTCCATTCATTTGATCCTAGTCGGAGTTTTCTACAAAAACGTGCGTTGGGATAGATTTGTGCTGTTACAAATTTCTTCGTATCCTAACCTCTTTTAATTTATCTGATCCTAGAGTTATCTACAAAACATGCGTTGGGATAGCTTCGTGCTTAAAAAATTTCTTCGTACTCTAACCTCTTTCCATTCATGTGATCCTAATCAAAGTTTTCTATAAAACCATGCGTTGGGTTAGCTTCGTGCTTTAAAAATTTCTTCGTATCCTAACCTCTTTCCATTCATGTGATCCTAATCAAAGTTTTCTATAAAACCATGCGTTGGGTTAGCTTCGTGCTTTAAAAATTTCTTCGTATCCTAACCTCTTTCCATTCATGTGATCCTAATCAAAGTTTTCTATAAAACCATGCATTGAGACAGATTTGTACCTTTACAAATTTCTTCGTATCCTAACCTCTTTCCATTCATGTGATCCTAATCAAACTTTTCTACAAAACATGCATTGATATAGATTTGTACCTTTACAAATTTCTTCGTATCCTAACCTCTTTCCATTCATGTGATCCTAATCAAAGTTTTCTATAAAACCATGCGTTGGGTTAGCTTCGTGCTTTAAAAATTTCTTCGTATCCTAACCTCTTTCCATTCATGTGATCCTAATCAACGTTTTCTATAAAACCATGCATTGAGACAGATTTGTACCTTTACAAATTTCTTCGTATCCTAACCTCTTTCCATTCATGTGATCCTAATCAAACTTTTCTACAAAACATGCATTGATATAGATTTGTACCTTTACAAATTTCTTCGTATCCTAACCTCTTTCCATTCATGTGATCCTAATCAAAGTTTTCTATAAAACCATGCATTGAGACAGATTTGTACCTTTACAAATTTCTTCGTATCCTAACCTCTTTCCATTCATGTGATCCTAATCAAACTTTTCTACAAAACATGCATTGATATAGATTTGTACCTTTACAAATTTCTTCGTACCCTAACCTCTTTCCATTCACGTGATCCTAAACAAAGTTTTCTATAAAACCATGCGTTGGGTTAGCTTCGTGCTTTAAAAATTTCTTCGTATCCTAACCTCTTTCCATTCATGTGATCCTAATCAAAGTTTTCTATAAAACCATGCATTGAGACAGATTTGTACCTTTACAAATTTCTTCGTATCCTAACCTCTTTCCATTCATGTGATCCTAATCAAACTTTTCTACAAAACATGCATTGATATAGATTTGTACCTTTACAAATTTCTTCGTATCCTAACCTCTTTCCATTCATGTGATCCTAATCAAACTTTTCTACAAAACCATGCATTGGGATAGATTTGTACCTTTACAAATTTCTTCGTACCCTAACCTCTTTCCATTCATGTGATCCTAATCAAAGTTTTCTATAAAACCATGCATTGGGATAGATTTGTACCTTTACAAATTTCTTCGTATCCTAACCCCTTTCCATTCATGTGTTCCTAATCAAACTTTTCTACAAAACCATGAATTGGGATAGATTTGTAACTTTATAAATTTCTTCGTATCCTAACCTCTTTCCATTCATGTGATCCTAATCAAACTTTTCTACAAAACATGCATTGAGATAGATTTGTACCTTTACAAATTTCTTCGTATCCTAACCTCTTTCCATTCATGTGATCCTAATCAAACTTTTCTACAAAACCATGCGTTGGGATAGCTTGTGCTTTAAAAATTTCTTCGTGTCGTAACCTCTTTCCATTCATGTGATCCTAATCAAACTTTTCTGCAAACCATGCATTGGGATAGATTTGTTCCTTTACAAATTTCTTCGTACCCTAACCTCTTTCAATTCATGTGATCCTAATCAAACTTTTCTACAAAACCATGCGTTGGGATAGCTTCGTGCTTTAAAAATTTCTTCGTATCCTAACCTCTTTCCATTCATGTGATCCTAATCAAACTTTTCTACAAAACATGCATTGAGATAGATTTGTACCTTTACAAATTTTTTCGTATCCTAACCTCTTTCCATTCATGTGATCCTAATCAAACTTTTCTACAAAACCATGCGTTGGGATAGCTTCGTGCTTTAAAAATTTCTTCGTATCCTAACCTATTTCCATTCATGTGATCCTAATCAAAGTTTTCTATAAAACCATGCATTGGGACAGATTTGTACCTTTACAAATTTCTTCGTATCCTAACCTCTTTCCATTCATGTGATCCTAATCAAACTTTTATACAAAACCATGCGTTGGGATAGCTTCGTGCTTTAATAATTTCTTCGTACCCTAACCTCTTTCCATTCATGTGATCCTAATCAAACTTTTCTACAAAACCATGCATTGGGATAGCTTTGTGCTTTAAAAATTTCTTCGTACCCTAACCTCTTTTCATTCATGTGATCCTAATCAGAGTTTTTACAAAACACACGATGGGATAGATTTGTGCTTTTACAAATTTCTTTGTACCCTAACCTCTTTCCATTCATGTGATCCTAATCAAACTTTTCTACAAAACCATGCATTGGGATAGATTTGTACCATTACAAATTTCTTCGTACCCTAACCTTTTTCCATTCATGTGATCCTAATCAAACTTTTCTACAAAACCATGAATATGGATAGATTTGTACCTTTACAAATTTCTTCGTACCCTAACCCCTTTCCATTCATGTGTTCCTAATCAAACTTTTCTACAAAACCATGAATTGGGATAGATTTGTACCTTTGTAAATTTCTTCGTATCCTAACCTCTTTCCATTCATGTGATCCTAATCAAACTTTTCTACAAAACATGCATTGAGATAGATTTGTACCTTTACAAATTTCTTCGTATCCTAACCTCTTTCCATTCATGTGATCCTAATCAAACTTTTCTACAAAACCATGCGTTGGGATAGCTTGTGCTTTAAAAATTTCTTCGTGTCGTAACCTCTTTCCATTCATGTGATCCTAATCAAACTTTTCTGCAAACCATGCATTGGGATAGATTTGTACCTTTACAAATTTCTTCGTACCCTAACCTCTTTCAATTCATGTGATCCTAATCAAACTTTTCTACAAAACCATGCGTTGGGATAGCTTCGTGCTTTAAAAATTTCTTCGTACCCTAACCCCTTTCCATTCATGTGTTCTTTATCAAACTTTTCTACAAAACCATGAATTGGGATAGATTTGTACCTTTACAAATTTCTTCGTATCCTAACCCCTTTCCATTCATGTGTTCCTAATCAAACTTTTCTACAAAACCATGAATTGGGATAGATTTGTACCTTTATAAATTTCTTCGTATCCTAACCTCTTTCCATTCATGTGATCCTAATCAAACTTTTCTACAAAACATGCATTGAGATAGATTTGTACCTTTACAAATTTCTTCGTATCCTAACCTCTTTCCATTCATGTGATCCTAATCAAACTTTTCTACAAAACCATGCGTTGGGATAGCTTCGTGCTTTAAAAATTTCTTCGTATCCTAACCTATTTCCATTCATGTGATCCTAATCAAAGTTTTCTATAAAACCATGCATTGGGACAGATTTGTACCTTTACAAATTTCTTCGTATCCTAACCTCTTTCCATTCATGTGATCCTAATCAAACTTTTCTACAAAACCATGCGTTGGGATAGCTTCGTGCTTTAATAATTTCTTCGTACCCTAACCTCTTTCCATTCATGTGATCCTAATCAAACTTTTCTGCAAAACCATGCATTGGGATAGCTTTGTGCTTTAAAAATTTCTTCGTACCCTAACCTCTTTCCATTCACGTGATCCGAATCAAAGTTTTCTATAAAACCATGCATTGGGATAGATTTGTACCTTTACAAATTTCTTCGTATCCTAACCTCTTTTCATTAGTCTGATCCTAATCAGAGTTTTCTACAAAACATGCGTTGGGATAGATTTGTGCTTTTACAAATTTTTTCATACCCTAACCTCTTTTCATTCATGTGATCCTAATCAGAGTTTTTACAAAACACACGATGGGATAGATTTGTGCTTTTACAAATTTCTTTGTATCTTAACCTCTTTCCATTCATTTGATCCTAGTCGGAGTTTTCTACAAAAACGTGCGTTGGGATAGATTTGTGCTGTTACAAATTTCTTCGTATCCTAACCTCTTTTAATTTATCTGATCCTAGAGTTATCTACAAAACATGCGTTGGGATAGCTTCGTGCTTAAAAAATTTCTTCGTACTCTAACCTCTTTCCATTCATGTGATCCTAATCAAAGTTTTCTATAAAACCATGCGTTGGGTTAGCTTCGTGCTTTAAAAATTTCTTCGTATCCTAACCTCTTTCCATTCATGTGATCCTAATCAAAGTTTTCTATAAAACCATGCGTTGGGTTAGCTTCGTGCTTTAAAAATTTCTTCGTATCCTAACCTCTTTCCATTCATGTGATCCTAATCAAAGTTTTCTATAAAACCATGCATTGAGACAGATTTGTACCTTTACAAATTTCTTCGTATCCTAACCTCTTTCCATTCATGTGATCCTAATCAAACTTTTCTACAAAACATGCATTGATATAGATTTGTACCTTTACAAATTTCTTCGTATCCTAACCTCTTTCCATTCATGTGATCCTAATCAAAGTTTTCTATAAAACCATGCGTTGGGTTAGCTTCGTGCTTTAAAAATTTCTTCGTATCCTAACCTCTTTCCATTCTTGTGATCCTAATCAAAGTTTTCTATAAAACCATGCATTGAGACAGATTTGTACCTTTACAAATTTCTTCGTATCCTAACCTCTTTCCATTCATGTGATCCTAATCAAACTTTTCTACAAAACATGCATTGATATAGATTTGTACCTTTACAAATTTCTTCGTATCCTAACCTCTTTCCATTCATGTGATCCTAATCAAAGTTTTCTATAAAACCATGCATTGGGACAGATTTGTACCTTTACAAATTTCTTCGTATCCTAACCTCTTTCCATTCATGTGATCCTAATCAAACTTTTCTACAAAACATGCATTGATATAGATTTGTACCTTTACAAATTTCTTCGTATCCTAACCTCTTTCCATTCATGTGATCCTAATCAAACTTTTCTACAAAACCATGCATTGGGATAGATTTGTACCTTTACAAATTTCTTCGTACCCTAACCTCTTTCCATTCATGTGATCCTAATCAAAGTTTTCTATAAAACCATGCATTGGGATAGATTGTACATTTACAAATTTCTTCGTATTCTAACCTCTTTCCATTCATGTGATCCTAATCAGAGTTTTCTACAAAACGTGCGTTGGGATAGATTTGTGCTTTTACAAATTTCTTCGTACCCTAACCTCGTTCCATTCATGCGATCCTAATCAAACTTTTCTATTAAACCATGCATTGGGATAGAATTGTACCTTTACAAATTTCTTCGTACCCTAACCTCTTTCCATTCATGTGATCCTAATCAAACTTTTCTACAAAACCATGTATTGGGATAGATTTGTACCTTTACAAATTTCATCGTATCCTAACCTCTTTCCATTCATGTGATCCTAATCAAACTTTTCTAGCAAACATGCTTTGGGATAGATTTGTACCTTTACAAATTTCTTGGTACCCTAACCTCTTTCCATTCATGTGATCCTAATCAAACTTTTCTACAAAACCATGAATTGGGATAGATTTGTACCTTTACAAATTTCTTCGTATCCTAACCCCTTTCCATTCATGTGTTCCTAATCAAACTTTTCTACAAAACCATGAATTGGGATAGATTTGTACCTTTATAAATTTCTTCGTATCCTAACCTCTTTCCATTCATGTGATCCTAATCAAACTTTCTACAAAACATGCATTGAGATAGATTTGTACCTTTACAAATTTCTTCGTATCCTAACCTCTTTCCATTCATGTGATCCTAATCAAACTTTTCTACAAAACTTGCATTGATATAGATTTGTACCTTTACAAATTTCTTCGTATCCTAACCTCTTTCCATTCATGTGATCCTAATCAAAGTTTTCTATAAAACCATGCATTGAGACAGATTTGTACCTTTACAAATTTCTTCGTATCCTAACCTCTTTCCATTCATGTGATCCTAATCAAACTTTTCTACAAAACATGCATTGATATAGATTTGTACCTTTACAAATTTCTTCGTACCCTAACCTCTTTCCATTCACGTGATCCTAAACAAAGTTTTCTATAAAACCATGCGTTGGGTTAGCTTCGTGCTTTAAAAATTTCTTCGTATCCTAACCTCTTTCCATTCATGTGATCCTAATCAAAGTTTTCTATAAAACCATGCATTGAGACAGATTTGTACCTTTACAAATTTCTTCGTATCCTAACCTCTTTCCATTCATGTGATCCTAATCAAACTTTTCTACAAAACATGCATTGATATAGATTTGTACCTTTACAAATTTCTTCGTATCCTAACCTCTTTCCATTCATGTGATCCTAATCAAACTTTTCTACAAAACCATGCATTGGGATAGATTTGTACCTTTACAAATTTCTTCGTACCCTAACCTCTTTCCATTCATGTGATCCTAATCAAAGTTTTCTATAAAACCATGCATTGGGATAGATTTGTACCTTTACAAATTTCTTCGTATCCTAACCCCTTTCCATTCATGTGTTCCTAATCAAACTTTTCTACAAAACCATGAATTGGGATAGATTTGTACCTTTATAAATTTCTTCGTATCCTAACCTCTTTCCATTCATGTGATCCTAATCAAACTTTTCTACAAAACATGCATTGAGATAGATTTGTACCTTTACAAATTTCTTCGTATCCTAACCTCTTTCCATTCATGTGATCCTAATCAAACTTTTCTACAAAACCATGCGTTGGGATAGCTTGTGCTTTAAAAATTTCTTCGTGTCGTAACCTCTTTCCATTCATGTGATCCTAATCAAACTTTTCTGCAAACCATGCATTGGGATAGATTTGTTCCTTTACAAATTTCTTCGTACCCTAACCTCTTTCAATTCATGTGATCCTAATCAAACTTTTCTACAAAACCATGCGTTGGGATAGCTTCGTGCTTTAAAAATTTTTTCGTATCCTAACCTCTTTCCATTCATGTGATCCTAATCAAACTTTTCTACAAAACATGCATTGAGATAGATTTGTACCTTTACAAATTTCTTCGTATCCTAACCTCTTTCCATTCATGTGATCCTAATCAAACTTTTCTACAAAACCATGCGTTGGGATAGCTTCGTGCTTTAAAAATTTCTTCGTATCCTAACCTATTTCCATTCATGTGATCCTAATCAAAGTTTTCTATAAAACCATGCATTGGGACAGATTTGTACCTTTACAAATTTCTTCGTATCCTAACCTCTTTCCATTCATGTGATCCTAATCAAACTTATATACAAAACCATGCGTTGGGATAGCTTCGTGCTTTAATAATTTCTTCGTACCCTAACCTCTTTCCATTCATGTGATCCTAATCAAACTTTTCTACAAAACCATGCATTGGGATAGCTTTGTGCTTTAAAAATTTCTTCGTACCCTAACCTCTTTTCATTCATGTGATCCTAATCAGAGTTTTTACAAAACACACGATGGGATAGATTTGTGCTTTTACAAATTTCTTTGTACCCTAACCTCTTTCCATTCATGTGATCCTAATCAAACTTTTCTACAAAACCATGAATTGGGATAGATTTGTACCATTACAAATTTCTTCGTACCCTAACCTTTTTCCATTCATGTGATCCTAATCAAACTTTTCTACAAAACCATGAATATGGATAGATTTGTACCTTTACAAATTTCTTCGTACCCTAACCCCTTTCCATTCATGTGTTCCTAATCAAACTTTTCTACAAAACCATGAATTGGGATAGATTTGTACCTTTGTAAATTTCTTCGTATCCTAACCTCTTTCCATTCATGTGATCCTAATCAAACTTTTCTACAAAACATGCATTGAGATAGATTTGTACCTTTACAAATTTCTTCGTATCCTAACCTCTTTCCATTCATGTGATCCTAATCAAACTTTTCTACAAAACCATGCGTTGGGATAGCTTGTGCTTTAAAAATTTCTTCGTGTCGTAACCTCTTTCCATTCATGTGATCCTAATCAAACTTTTCTGCAAACCATGCATTGGGATAGATTTGTACCTTTACAAATTTCTTCGTACACTAACCTCTTTCAATTCATGTGATCCTAATCAAACTTTTCTACAAAACCATGCGTTGGGATAGCTTCGTGCTTTAAAAATTTCTTCGTACCCTAACCCCTTTCCATTCATGTGTTCTTTATCAAACTTTTCTACAAAACCATGAATTGGGATAGATTTGTACCTTTACAAATTTCTTCGTATCCTAACCCCTTTCCATTCATGTGTTCCTAATCAAACTTTTCTACAAAACCATGAATTGGGATAGATTTGTACCTTTATAAATTTCTTCGTATCCTAACCTCTTTCCATTCATGTGATCCTAATCAAACTTTTCTACAAAACATGCATTGAGATAGATTTGTACCTTTACAAATTTCTTCGTATCCTAACCTCTTTCCATTCATGTGATCCTAATCAAACTTTTCTACAAAACCATGCGTTGGGATAGCTTGTGCTTTAAAAATTTCTTCGTGTCGTAACCTCTTTCCATTCATGTGATCCTAATCAAACTTTTCTGCAAACCATGCATTGGGATAGATTTGTTCCTTTACAAATTTCTTCGTACCCTAACCTCTTTCAATTCATGTGATCCTAATCAAACTTTTCTACAAAACCATGCGTTGGGATAGCTTCGTGCTTTAAAAATTTTTTCGTATCCTAACCTCTTTCCATTCATGTGATCCTAATCAAACTTTTCTACAAAACATGCATTGAGATAGATTTGTACCTTTACAAATTTCTTCGTATCCTAACCTCTTTCCATTCATGTGATCCTAATCAAACTTTTCTACAAAACCATGCGTTGGGATAGCTTCGTGCTTTAAAAATTTCTTCGTAACCTAACCTATTTCCATTCATGTGATCCTAATCAAAGTTTTCTATAAAACCATGCATTGGGACAGATTTGTACCTTTACAAATTTCTTCGTATCCTAACCTCTTTCCATTCATGTGATCCTAATCAAACTTATATACAAAACCATGCGTTGGGATAGCTTCGTGCTTTAATAATTTCTTCGTACCCTAACCTCTTTCCATTAATGTGATCCTAATCAAACTTTTCTACAAAACCATGCATTGGGATAGCTTCGTGGTTTAAAAATTTCTTCGTACCCTAACCTCTTTTCATTCATGTGATCCTAATCAGAGTTTTTACAAAACACACGATGGGATAGATTTGTGCTTTTACAAATTTCTTTGTACCCTAACCTCTTTCCATTCATGTGATCCTAATCAAACTTTTCTACAAAACCATGAATTGGGATAGATTTGTACCATTACAAATTTCTTCGTACCCTAACCTTTTTCCATTCATGTGATCCTAATCAAACTTTTCTACAAAACCATGAATATGGATAGATTTGTACCTTTACAAATTTCTTCGTACCCTAACCCCTTTCCATTCATGTGTTCCTAATCAAACTTTTCTACAAAACCATGAATTGGGATAGATTTGTACCTTTGTAAATTTCTTCGTATCCTAACCTCTTTCCATTCATGTGATCCTAATCAAACTTTTCTACAAAACATGCATTGAGATAGATTTGTACCTTTACAAATTTCTTCGTATCCTAACCTCTTTCCATTCATGTGATCCTAATCAAACTTTTCTACAAAACCATGCGTTGGGATAGCTTGTGCTTTAAAAATTTCTTCGTGTCGTAACCTCTTTCCATTCATGTGATCCTAATCAAACTTTTCTGCAAACCATGCATTGGGATAGATTTGTACCTTTACAAATTTCTTCGTACCCTAACCTCTTTCAATTCATGTGATCCTAATCAAACTTTTCTACAAAACCATGCGTTGGGATAGCTTCGTGCTTTAAAAATTTCTTCGTACCCTAACCCCTTTCCATTCATGTGTTCTTTATCAAACTTTTCTACAAAACCATGAATTGGGATAGATTTGTACCTTTACAAATTTCTTCGTATCCTAACCCCTTTCCATTCATGTGTTCCTAATCAAACTTTTCTACAAAACCATGAATTGGGATAGATTTGTACCTTTATAAATTTCTTCGTATCCTAACCTCTTTCCATTCATGTGATCCTAATCAAACTTTTCTACAAAACATGCATTGAGATAGATTTGTACCTTTACAAATTTCTTCGTATCCTAACCTCTTTCCATTCATGTGATCCTAATTAAACTTTTCTACAAAACCATGCGTTGGGATAGCTTGTGCTTTAAAAATTTCTTCGTGTCGTAACCTCTTTCCATTCATGTGATCCTAATCAAACTTTTCTGCAAACCATGCATTGGGATAGATTTGTTCCTTTACAAATTTCTTCGTACCCTAACCTCTTTCAATTCATGTGATCCTAATCAAACTTTTCTACAAAACCATGCGTTGGGATAGCTTCGTGCTTTAAAAATTTCTTCGTATCCTAACCTCTTTCCATTCATGTGATCCTAATCAAAGTTTTCTATAAAACCATGCATTGGGACAGATTTGTACCTTTACAAATTTCTTCGTATCCTAACCTCTTTCCATTCATGTGATCCTAATCAAACTTTTCTACAAAACCATGCGTTGGGATAGCTTCGTGCTTTAATAATTTCTTCGTACCCTAACCTCTTTCCATTCATGTGATCCTAATCAAACTTTTCTACAAAACCATGCATTGGGATAGCTTTGTGCTTTAAAAATTTCTTCGTACCCTAACCTCTTTCCATTCACGTGATCCTAATCAAAGTTTTCTATAAAACCATGCATTGGGATAGATTTGTACCTTTACAAATTTCTTCGTATCCTAACCTCTTTTCATTAGTCTGATCCTAATCAGAGTTTTCTACAAAACATGCGTTGGGATAGATTTGTGCTTTTACAAATTTTTTCATACCCTAACCTCTTTTCATTCATGTGATCCTAATCAGAGTTTTTACAAAACACACGATGTGATAGCTTTGTGCTTTTACAAATTTCTTTGTATCTTAACCTCTTTCCATTCATTTGATCCTAGTCGGAGTTTTCTACAAAAACGTGCGTTGGGATAGATTTGTGCTGTTACAAATTTCTTCGTATCCTAACCTCTTTTAATTTATCTGATCCTCGAGTTATCTACAAAACATGCGTTGGGATAGCTTCGTGCTTAAAAAATTTCTTCGTACTCTAACCTCTTTCCATTCATGTGATCCTAATCAAAGTTTTCTATAAAACCATGCGTTGGGTTAGCTTCGTGCTTTAAAAATTTCTTCGTATCCTAACCTCTTTCCATTCATGTGATCCTAATCAAAGTTTTCTATAAAACCATGCGTTGGGTTAGCTTCGTGCTTTAAAAATTTCTTCGTATCCTAACCTCTTTCCATTCATGTGATCCTAATCAAAGTTTTCTATAAAACCATGCATTGAGACAGATTTGTACCTTTACAAATTTCTTCGTATCCTAACCTCTTTCCATTCATGTGATCCTAATCAAACTTTTCTACAAAACATGCATTGATATAGATTTGTACCTTTACAAATTTCTTCGTATCCTAACCTCTTTCCATTCATGTGATCCTAATCAAAGTTTTCTATAAAACCATGCGTTGGGTTAGCTTCGTGCTTTAAAAATTTCTTCGTATCCTAACCTCTTTCCATTCTTGTGATCCTAATCAAAGTTTTCTATAAAACCATGCATTGAGACAGATTTGTACCTTTACAAATTTCTTCGTATCCTAACCTCTTTCCATTCATGTGATCCTAATCAAACTTTTCTACAAAACATGCATTGATATAGATTTGTACCTTTACAAATTTCTTCGTATCCTAACCTCTTTCCATTCATGTGATCCTAATCAAAGTTTTCTATAAAACCATGCATTGAGATAGATTTGTACCTTTACAAATTTCTTCGTATCCCAACCTCTTTCCATTCATGTGATCCTAATCAAACTTTTCTACAAAACATGCATTGATATAGATTTGTACCTTTACAAATTTCTTCGTATCCTAACCTCTTTCCATTCATGTGATCCTAATCAAACTTTTCTACAAAACCATGCATTGGGATAGATTTGTACCTTTACAAATTTCTTCGTACCCTAACCTCTTTCCATTCATGTGATCCTAATCAAAGTTTTCTATAAAACCATGCATTGGGATAGATTGTACATTTACAAATTTCTTCGTATTCTAACCTCTTTCCATTCATGTGATCCTAATCAGAGTTTTCTACAAAACGTGCGTTGGGATAGATTTGTGCTTTTACAAATTTCTTCGTACCCTAACCTCGTTCCATTCATGCGATCCTAATCAAACTTTTCTATTAAACCATGCATTGGGATAGAATTGTACCTTTACAAATTTCTTCGTACCCTAACCTCTTTCCATTCATGTGATCCTAATCAAACTTTTCTACAAAACCATGTATTGGGATAGATTTGTACCTTTACAAATTTCATCGTATCCTAACCTCTTTCCATTCATGTGATCCTAATCAAACTTTTCTAGCAAACATGCTTTGGGATAGATTTGTACCTTTACAAATTTCTTGGTACCCTAACCTCTTTCCATTCATGTGATCCTAATCAAACTTTTCTACAAAACCATGAATTGGGATAGATTTGTACCTTTACAAATTTCTTCGTATCCTAACCCCTTTCCATTCATGTGTTCCTAATCAAACTTTTCTACAAAACCATGAATTGGGATAGATTTGTACCTTTATAAATTTCTTCGTATCCTAACCTCTTTCCATTCATGTGATCCTAATCAAACTTTCTACAAAACATGCATTGAGATAGATTTGTACCTTTACAAATTTCTTCGTATCCTAACCTCTTTCCATTCATGTGATCCTAATCAAACTTTTCTACAAAACCATGCGTTGGGATAGCTTCGTGCTTTAAAAATTTCTTCGTGTCGTAACCTCTTTCCATTCATGTGATCCTAATCAAACTTTTCTGCAAACCATGCATTGGGATAGATTTGTACCTTTACAAATTTCTTCGTACCCTAACCTCTTGCAATTCATGTGATCCTAATCAAACTTTTCTACAAAACCATGCGTTGGGATAGCTTCGTGCTTTAAAAATTTCTTCGTACCCTAACTTCTTTCGATTCATGTGATCCTAATCAATCTTTTCTACAAAACATGCATTGAGATAGATTTGTACCTTTACAAATTTCTTCGTACCCTAACCTCTTTCCATTCATGTGATCCTAATCAAACTTTTCTACAAAACCATGCGTTAGGTTAGCTTCGTGCTTTAAAAATTGCTTCGTACCCTAACCTCTTTCCATTCATGTGATCCTAATCAAACTTTTCTAAAAACCATGCATTGGGATAGCTTTGTGCTTTAAAAATTTCTTCGTATCCTAACCTCTTTCCATTCATGAGATCCTAATCAAAATTTTCTACAAAACCATGCATAGGGATAGCTTCGTGCTTTAAAAATTTCTTTGTACCCTAACCTCTTCCCATTCATCTGGTCCTAATCAGAGTTTTCTACAAAACGTGCGTTGGGATAGATTAGTGCTTTTACAAATTTCTTCGTACCCTAACCTCTATCCATTCATGTGATCCTAATCAGACTTTTCTACAAAACCATGAATAGGGATAGATTTCTACCTTTACAAATTTCTTCGTATCCTAACCCCTTTCCATTCATGTGTTCCTAATCAAACTTTTCTACAAAACCATGAATTGAAATAGATTTGTACCTTTACAAATTTCTTCGTATCCTAACCTCTTTCCATTCATGTGATCCTAATCAAACTTTTCTACAAAACCATGCGTTGGGATAGCTTCGTGCTTTAAAAATTTCTTCGTACCCTAACCTCTTTCCATTCACGTGATCCTAATCCAAGTTTTCTATAAAACCATGCATTGGGACAGATTTGTACCTTTACAAATTTCTTCGTATCCTAACCTCTTTCCATTCATGTGATCCTAATCAAACTTTTCTACAAAACATGCATTGATATAGATTTGTACCTTTACAAATTTCTTCGTATCCTAACCTCTTTCCATTCATGTGATCCTAATCAAACTTTTCTACAAAACCATGCATTGGGATAGATTTGTACCTTTACAAATTTCTTCGTACCCTAACCTCTTTCCATTCATGTGATCCTAATCAAAGTTTTCTATAAAACCATGCATTGGGATAGATTTGTACATTTACAAATTTCTTCGTATTCTAACCTCTTTTCATTCATGTGATCCTAATCAGAGTTTTTACAAAACACACGATGGGATAGATTTGTGCTTTTACAAATTTCTTTGTATCTTAACCTCTTTCCATTCATTTGATAATAGTCGGAGTTTTCTACAAAAACGTGCGTTGGGATAGATTTGTGCTGTTACAAATTTCTTCGTACCCTAACCTCTTTCCAATTATGTGATCCTAATCAAACTTTTCTACAAAACCATGCGTTGGGATAGCTTCGCGCTAAAAAAATTTCTTCGTACCCTAACCTCTTTCCATTCACGTGATCCTAATCAAAGTTTTCTATAAAACCATGCATTGGGATAGATTTGTAACTTTATAAATTTCTTCGTATCCTAACCTCTTTCCATTCATGTGATCCTAATCAAACTTTTCTACAAAACATGCATTGATATAGATTTGTACCTTTACAAATTTCTTCGTATCCTAACCTCTTTCCATTCATGTGATCCTAATCAAACTTTTCTATAAAACCATGCATTGGGACAGATTTGTACCTTTACAAATTTCTTCGTATCCTAACCTCTTTCCATTCATGTGATCCTAATCAAACTTTTCTACAAAACATGCATTGATATAGATTTGTACCTTTACAAATTTCTTCGTATCCTAACCTCTTTCCATTCACGTGATCCTAATCAAAGTTTTCTATAAAACAATGCATTGGGACAGATTTGTACCTTTACAAATTTCTTCGTATCCTAACCTCTTTCCATTCATGTGATCCTAATCAAACTTTTCTACAAAACATGCATTGATATAGATTTGTACCTTTACAAATTTCTTCGTATCCTAACCTCTTTCCATTCATGTGATCCTAATCAAAGTTTTCTATAAAACCATGCATTGGGATAGATTTGTACCTTTACAAATTTCATCGTATCCTAACCTCTTTCCATTCATGTGATCGTAATCAAACTTTTTTACAAAACATGCTTTGGGATAGATTTGTACCTTTACAAATTTCTTCGTACCCTAACCTCTTTCCATTCATGTGATCCTAATCAAACTTTTCTACAAAACCATGAATAGGGATAGATTTGTACCTTTACAAATTTCTTCGTATCCTAACCTCTTTCCATTCATGTGATCCTAATCAAACTTTTCTACAAAACCATGCGTTGGGATAGCTTCGTGCTTTAAAAATTTCTTCGTACCCTAACCTCTTTCCATTCATGTGATCCTAATCAAACTTTTCTACAAAACCATGCATTGGGATAGCTTTGTGCTTTAAAAATTTCTTCGTACCCTAACCTCTTTCCATTCACGTGATCCTAATCAAACTTTTCTACAAAACATGTATTGAGATAGATTTGTACCTTTACAAATTTCTTCGTATCCTAACCTCTTTCCATTCATGTGATCCTAATCAAACTTTTCTACAAAACCATGCGTTAGGTTAGCTTCGTGCTTTAAAAATTGCTTCGTACCCTAACCTCTTTCCATTCATGTGATCCTAATCAAACTTTTCTACAAAACCATGCATTGGGATAGCTTTGTGCTTTAAAAATTTCTTCGTATCCTAACCTCTTTCCATTCATGAGATCCCAATCAAAATTTTCTACAAAACCATGCATAGGGATAGCTTCGTGCTTTAAAAATTTCTTTGTACCCTAACCTCTTCCCATTCATCTGGTCGTAATCAGAGTTTTCTACAAAACGTGCGTTGGGATAGATTAGTGCTTTTAGAAATTTCTTCGTACCCTAACCTCTATCTATTCATGTGATCCTAATCAGAATTTTCTACAAAACCATGAATTGGGATAGATTTGTATCTTTACAAATTTCTTCGTATCCTAACCTCTTTCCATTCATATGATCTTAATCAAGCTTTTCTACAAAACATGCATTGGGATAGATTTGTACCTTTACAATTTTCTTCGTATCGTAACCTCTTTCCATTCATGTGATCCTAATCAGAGTTTTCTACAAAACGTGCGTTGGGATTGATTTGTGCTTTTACAAATTTCTTCGTACCCTAACCTCTTTCCATTCATGTGATCCTATTCAAACTTTTCTACAAAACCATGAATTGGGATAGATTTGTACCTTTACAAATTTCATCGTATCCTAACCTCTTTCCATTCATGTGATCCTAATCAAACTTTTTTACAAAACATGCTTTGGGATAGATTTGTACCTTTACAAATTTCTTCGTACCCTAACCTCTTTCCATTCATGTGATCCTAATCAAACTTTACTACAAAACCATGCGTTGGGATAGCTTCGTGCCTTAAAAATTTCGTCGTACCCTAACCTCTTTCCATTCATGTGATCCTAATCAAACTTTTCTACAAAACCATGAATTGGGTTAGATTTGTACTTTTACAAATTTCTTCGTATCCTAACCTCTTTCCATTCATGAGATCCTAATCAAACTTTTCTACAAAACCATGCATAGGGATAGCTTCGTGCTTTAAAAATTTCTTTGTACCCTAACCTCTTCCCATTCATCTGGCCCTAATCAGAGTTTTCTACAAAAACATGCGTTGGGATAGATTTGTGCTTTTACAAATTTCTTCGTATCCTAACCTCTTTCCATTCATGTGATCCTATTCAAAGTTTTCTATAAAACCATGCATTGGGATAGAATTGTACCTTTACAAATTTCTTCGTACCCTAACCTCTTTCCATTCATGTGATCCTAATCAAACTTTTCTATTAAACCATGCATTGGGATAGAATTGTACCTTTACAAATTTCTTCGTACCCTAACCTCTTTCCATTCATGTGATCCTAATCAAACTTTTCTACAAAACCATGTATCGGGATAGATTTGTACCTTTACAAATTTCATCGTATCCTAACCTCTTTCCATTCATGTGATCCTAATCAATCTTTTCTAGAAAACATGCTTTGGGATAGATTTGTACCTTTACAAATATCTTCGTACCCTAACCTCTTTCCATTCATGTGTTCCTAATCAAACTTTTCTACAAAACCATGAATTGGGATAGATTTGTACCATTACAAATTTCTTCGTACCCTAACCTTTTTCCATTCATGTGATCCTAATCAAACTTTTCTACAAAACCATGAATATGGATAGATTTGTACCTTTACAAATTTCTTCGTATCCTAACCCCTTTCCATTCATGTGTTCCTAATCAAACTTTTCTACAAAACCATGAATTGGGATAGATTTGTACCTTTATAAATTTCTTCGTATCCTAACCTCTTTCCATTCATGTGATCCTAATCAAACTTTTCTACAAAACATGCATTGAGATAGATTTGTACCTCTACAAATTTCTTCGTATCCTAACCTCTTTCCATTCATGTGATCCTAATCAAACTTTTCTACAAAACCATGCGTTGGGATAGCTTGTGCTTTAAAAATTTCTTCGTGTCGTAACCTCTTTCCATTCATGTGATCCTAATCAAACTTTTCTGCAAACCATGCATTGGGATAGATTTGTACCTTTACAAATTTCTTCGTACCCTAACCTCTTTCAATTCATGTGATCCTAATCAAACTTTTCTACAAAACCATGCGTTGGGATAGCTTCGTGCTTTAAAAATTTCTTCGTACCCTAACCCCTTTCCATTCATGTGTTCCTTATCAAACTTTTCTACAAAACCATGAATTGGGATAGATTTGTACCTTTACAAATTTCTTCGTATCCTAACCCCTTTCCATTCATGTGATCCTAATCAAACTTTTCTACAAAACCATGAATTGGGATAGATTTGTACCTTTATAAATTTCTTCGTATCCTAACCTCTTTCCATTCATGTGATCCTAATCAAACTTTTCTACAAAACATGCATTGAGATAGATTTGTACCTTTACAAATTTCTTCGTATCCTAACCTCTTTCCATTCATGTGATCCTAATCAAACTTTTCTACAAAACCATGCGTTGGGATAGCTTGTGCTTTAAAAATTTCTTCGTGTCGTAACCTCTTTCCATTCATGTGATCCTAATCAAACTTTTCTGCAAACCATGCATTGGGATAGATTTGTTCCTTTACAAATTTCTTCGTACCCTAACCTCTTTCAATTCATGTGATCCTAATCAAACTTTTCTACAAAACCATGCGTTGGGATAGCTTCGTGCTTTAAAAATTTCTTCGTATCCTAACCTCTTTCCATTCATGTGATCCTAATCAAACTTTTCTACAAAACATGCTTTGAGATAGATTTGTACCTTTACAAATTTCTTCGTATCCTAACCTCTTTCCATTCATGTGATCCTAATCAAACTTTTCTACAAAACCATGCGTTGGGATAGCTTCGTGCTTTAAAAATTTCTTCGTATCCTAACCTATTTCCATTCATGTGATCCTAATCAAAGTTTTCTATAAAACCATGCATTGGGACAGATTTGTACCTTTACAAATTTCTTCGTATCCTAACCTCTTTCCATTCATGTGATCCTAATCAAACTTTTCTACAAAACCATGCGTTGGGATAGCTTCGTGCTTTAATAATTTCTTCGTACCCTAACCTCTTTCCATTCATGTGATCCTAATCAAACTTTTCTACAAAACCATGCATTGGGATAGCTTTGTGCTTTAAAAATTTCTTCGTACCCTAACCTCTTTCCATTCACGTGATCCTAATCAAAGTTTTCTATAAAACCATGCATTGGGATAGATTTGTACCTTTACAAATTTCTTCGTATCCTAACCTCTTTTCATTAGTCTGATCCTAATCAGAGTTTTCTACAAAACATGCGTTGGGATAGATTTGTGCTTTTACAAATTTTTTCATACCCTAACCTCTTTTCATTCATGTGATCCTAATCAGAGTTTTTACAAAACACACGATGGGATAGATTTGTGCTTTTACAAATTTCTTTGTATCTTAACCTCTTTCCATTCATTTGATCCTAGTCGGAGTTTTCTACAAAAACGTGCGTTGGGATAGATTTGTGCTGTTACAAATTTCTTCGTATCCTAACCTCTTTTAATTTATCTGATCCTAGAGTTATCTACAAAACATGCGTTGGGATAGCTTCGTGCTTAAAAAATTTCTTCGTACTCTAACCTCTTTCCATTCATGTGATCCTAATCAAACTTTTCTACAAAACATGCATTGGTATAGATATGTACCTTTACAAATTTCTTCGTACCCTAACCTCTTTCCATTCACGTGATCCTAATCAAAGTTTTCTATAAAACCATGCGTTGGGTTAGCTTCGTGCTTTAAAAATTTCTTCGTATCCTAACCTCTTTCCATTCATGTGATCCTAATCAAAGTTTTCTATAAAACCATGCATTGGGACAGATTTGTACCTTTACAAATTTATTCGTATCCTAACCTCTTTCCATTCATGTGATCCTAATCAAACTTTTCTACAAAACATGCATTGATATAGATTTGTACCTTTACAAATTTCTTCGTATCCTAACCTCTTTCCATTCATGTGATCCTAATCAAACTTTTCTACAAAACCATGCATTGGGATAGATTTGTACCTTTACAAATTTCTTCGTACCCTAACCTCTTTCCATTCATGTGATCCTAATCAAAGTTTTCTATAAAACCATGCATTGGGATAGATTGTACATTTACAAATTTCTTCGTATTCTAACCTCTTTCCATTCATGTGATCCTAATCAGAGTTTTCTACAAAACGTGCGTTGGGATAGATTTGTGCTTTTACAAATTTCTTCGTACCCTAACCTCTTTCCATTCATGTGATCCTAATCAAACTTTTCTATTAAACCATGCATTGGGATAGAATTGTACCTTTACAAATTTCTTCGTACCCTAACCTCTTTCCATTCATGTGATCCTAATCAAACTTTTCTACAAAACCATGTATTGGGATAGATTTGTACCTTTACAAATTTCATCGTATCCTAACCTCTTTCCATTCATGTGATCCTAATCAAACTTTTCTAGCAAACATGCTTTGGGATAGATTTGTACCTTTACAAATTTCTTGGTACCCTAACCTCTTTCCATTCATGTGATCCTAATCAAACTTTTCTACAAAACCATGAATTGGGATAGATTTGTACCTTTATAAATTTCTTCGTATCCTAACCTCTTTCCATTCATGTGATCCTAATCAAACTTTTCTACAAAACATGCATTGAGATAGATTTGTACCTTTACAAATTTCTTCGTATCCTAACCTCTTTCCATTCATGTGTTCCTAATCAAACTTTTCTACAAAACCATGAATTGGGATAGATTTGTACCTTTATAAATTTCTTCGTATCCTAACCTCTTTCCATTCATGTGATCCTAATCAAACTTTTCTACAAAACATGCATTGAGATAGATTTGTACCTTTACAAATTTCTTCGTATCCTAACCTCTTTCCATTCATGTGATCCTAATCAAACTTTTCTACAAAACCATGCGTTGGGATAGCTTCGTGCTTTAAAAATTTCTTCGTGTCGTAACCTCTTTCCATTCATGTGATCCTAATCAAACTTTTCTGCAAACCATGCATTGGGATAGATTTGTACCTTTACAAATTTCTTCGTACCCTAACCTCTTGCAATTCATGTGATCCTAATCAAACTTTTCTACAAAACCATGCGTTGGGATAGCTTCGTGCTTTAAAAATTTCTTCGTACCCTAACCTCTTTCAATTCATGTGATCCTAATCAAACTTTTCTACAAAACATGCATTGAGATAGATTTGTACCTTTACAAATTTCTTCGTACCCTAACCTCTTTCCATTCATGTGATCCTAATCAAACTTTTCTACAAAACCATGCGTTAGGTTAGCTTCGTGCTTTAAAAATTGCTTCGTACCCTAACCTCTTTCCATTCATGTGATCCTAATCAAACTTTTCTAAAAACCATGCATTGGGATAGCTTTGTGCTTTAAAAATTTCTTCGTATCCTAACCTCTTTCCATTCATGAGATCCTAATCAAACTTTACTAAAAACCATGCATTGGGATAGCTTCGTGCTTTAAAAATTTCTTTGTACCCTAACCTCTTCCCATTCATCTGGTCCTAATCAGAGTTTTCTACAAAACGTGCGTTGGGATAGATTAGTGCTTTTACAAATTTCTTCGTACCCTAACCTCTATCCATTCATGTGATCCTAATCAGACTTTTCTACAAAACCATGAATAGGGATAGATTTGTACCTTTACAAATTTCTTCGTATCCTAACCCCTTTCCATTCATGTGTTCCTAATCAAACTTTTCTACAAAACATGCATTGAGATAGATTTGTACCTTTATAAATTTCTTCGTATCCTAACCTCTTTCCATTCATGTGATCCTAATCAAACTTTTCTACAAAACATGCATTGAGATAGATTTGTACCTTTACAAATTTCTTCGTATCCTAACCTCTTTCCATTCATGTGATCCTAATCAAACTTTTCTACAAAACCATGCGTTGGGATAGCTTCGTGCTTTAAAAATTTCTTCGTACCCTAACCTCTTTCCATTCACGTGATGCTAATCCAAGTTTTCTATAAAACCATGCATTGGGACAGATTTGTACCTTTACAAATTTCTTCGTATCCTAACCTCTTTCCATTCATGTGATCCTAATCAAACTTTTCTACAAAACATGCATTGATATAGATTTGTACCTTTACAAATTTCTTCGTATCCTAACCTCTTTCCATTCATGTGATCCTAATCAAACTTTTCTACAAAACCATGCATTGGGATAGATTTGTACCTTTACAAATTTCTTCGTACCCTAACCTCTTTCCATTCATGTGATCCTAATCAAAGTTTTCTATAAAACCATGCATTGGGATAGATTTGTACATTTACAAATTTCTTCGTAATCTAACCTCTTTCCTTTCATGTGATCCTAATCAGAGTTTTCTACAAAACGTGCGTTGGGATAGATTTGTGCTTTTACAAATTTCTTCGTACCCTAACCTCTTTCCATTCATGTGATCCTAATCAAACTTTTCTATTAAACCATGCATTGGGATAGATTTGTACCTTTACAAATTTCTTCGTACCCTAACCTCTTTCCATTCATGTGATCCTAATCAAACTTTTCTGCAAACCATGCATTGGGATAGATTTGTACCTTTACAAATTTCTTCGTACCCTAACCTCTTGCAATTCATGTGATCCTAATCAAACTTTTCTACAAAACCATGCGTTGGGATAGCTTCGTGCTTAGAAATTTCTTCGTACCCTAACCTCTTTCGATTCATGTGATCCTAATCAAACTTTTCTACAAAACATGCATTGAGATAGATTTGTACCTTTACAAATTTCTTCGTACCCTAACCTCTTTCCATTCATGTGATCCTAATCAAACTTTTCTACAAAACCATGCGTTAGGTTAGCTTCGTGCTTTAAAAATTGCTTCGTACCCTAACCTCTTTCCATTCATGTGATCCTAATCAAACTTTTCTAAAAACCATGCATTGGGATAGCTTTGTGCTTTAAAAATTTCTTCGTATCCTAACCTCTTTCCATTCATGAGATCCTAATCAAAATTTTCTACAAAACCATGCATAGGTATAGCTTCGTGCTTTAAAAATTTCTTTGTACCCTAACCTCTTCCCATTCATCTGGTCCTAATCAGAGTTTTCTACAAAACGTGCGTTGGGATAGATTAGTGCTTTTACAAATTTCTTCGTACCCTAACCTCTATCCATTCATGTGATCCTAATCAGACTTTTCTACAAAACCATGAATAGGGATAGACTTGTACCTTTACAAATTTCTTCGTATCCTAACCCCTTTCCATTCATGTGTTCCTAATCAAACTTTTCTACAAAACCATGAATTGGGATAGATTTGTACCTTTACAAATTTCTTCGTATCCTAACCTCTTTCCATTCATGTGATCCTAATCAAACTTTTCTACAAAACATGCATTGAGATAGATTTGTACCTTTACAAATTTCTTCGTATCCTAACCTCTTTCCATTCATGTGATCCTAATCAAACTTTTCTACAAAACCATGCGTTGGGATAGCTTGTGCTTTAAAAATTTCTTCGTGTCGTAACCTCTTTCCATTCATGTGATCCTAATCAAACTTTTCTGCAAACCATGCATTGGGATAGATTTGTACCTTTACAAATTTCTTCGTACCCTAACCTCTTTCAATTCATGTGATCCTAATCAAACTTTTCTACAAAACCATGCGTTGGGATAGCTTCGTGCTTTAAAAATTTCTTCGTACCCTAACCCCTTTCCATTCATGTGTTCCTTATCAAACTTTTCTACAAAACCATGAATTGGGATAGATTTGTACCTTTACAAATTTCTTCGTATCCTAACCCCTTTCCATTCATGTGTTCCTAATCAAACTTTTCTACAAAACCATGAATTGGGATAGATTTGTACCTTTATAAATTTCTTCGTATCCTAACCTCTTTCCGTTCATGTGATCCTAATCAAACTTTTCTACAAAACATGCATTGAGATAGATTTGTACCTTTACAAATTTCTTCGTATCCTAACCTCTTTCCATTCATGTGATCCTAATCAAACTTTTCTACAAAACCATGCGTTGGGATAGATTGTGCTTTAAAAATTTCTTCGTGTCGTAACCTCTTTCCATTCATGTGATCCTAATCAAACTTTTCTGCAAACCATGCATTGGGATAGATTTGTACCTTTACAAATTTCTTCGTACCCTAACCTCTTTCAATTCATGTGATCCTAATCAAACTTTTCTACAAAACCATGCGTTGGGATAGCTTGTGCTTTAAAAATTTCTTCGTGTCGTAACCTCTTTCCATTCATGTGATCCTAATCAAACTTTTCTGCAAACCATGCATTGGGATAGATTTGTACCTTTACAAATTTCTTCGTATCCTAACCTCTTTCCATTCATGTGATCCTAATCAAACTTTTCTACAAAACATGCATTGAGATAGATTTGTACCTTTACAAATTTCTTCGTATCCTAACCTCTTTCCATTCATGTGATCCTAATCAAACTTTTCTACAAAACATGCATTGAGATAGATTTGTACCTTTACAAATTTCTTCGTATCCTAACCTCTTTCCATTCATGTGATCCTAATCAAACTTTTCTACAAAACCATGCGTTGGGATAGATTGTGCTTTAAAAATTTCTTCGTGTCGTAACCTCTTTCCATTCATGTGATCCTAATCAAACTTTTCTGCAAACCATGCATTGGGATAGATTTGTACCTTTACAAATTTCTTCGTACCCTAACCTCTTTCAATTCATGTGATCCTAATCAAACTTTTCTACAAAACCATGCGTTGGGATAGCTTGTGCTTTAAAAATTTCTTCGTGTCGTAACCTCTTTCCATTCATGTGATCCTAATCAAACTTTTCTGCAAACCATGCATTGGGATAGATTTGTACCTTTACAAATTTCTTCGTACCCTAACCTCTTTCAATTCATGTGATCCTAATCAAACTTTTCTACAAAACCATGCGTTGGGATAGCTTCGTGCTTTAAAAATTTCTTCGTACCCTAACCCCTTTCCATTCATGTGTTCCTTATCAAACTTTTCTACAAAACCATGAATTGGGATAGATTTGTACCTTTACAAATTTCTTCGTATCCTAACCCCTTTCCATTCATGTGTTCCTAATCAAACTTTTCTACAAAACCATGAATTGGGATAGATTTGTACCTTTATAAATTTCTTCGTATCCTAACCTCTTTCCATTCATGTGATCCTAATCAAACTTTTCTAAAAAAACATGCATTGAGATAGATTTGTACCTTTACAAATTTCTTCGTATCCTAACCTCTTTCCATTAATGTGATCCTAATCAAACTTTTCTACAAAACCATGCGTTGGGATAGATTGTGCTTTAAAAATTTCTTCGTGTCGTAACCTCTTTCCATTCATGTGATCCTAATCAAACTTTTCTGCAAACCATGCATTGGGATAGATTTGTACCTTTACAAATTTCTTCGTACCCTAACCTCTTTCAATTCATGTGATCCTAATCAAACTTTTCTACAAAACCATGCGTTGGGATAGCTTGTGCTTTAAAAATTTCTTCGTGTCGTAACCTCTTTCCATTCATGTGATCCTAATCAAACTTTTCTGCAAACCATGCATTGGGATAGATTTGTACCTTTACAAATTTCTTCGTATCCTAACCTCTTTCCATTCATGTGATCCTAATCAAACTTTTCTACAAAACATGCATTGAGATAGATTTGTACCTTTACAAATTTCTTCGTATCCTAACCTCTTTCCATTCATGAGATCCTAATCAAAATTTTCTACAAAACCATGCATAGGGATAGCTTCGTGCTTTAAAAATTTCTTTGTACCCTAACCTCTTCCCATTCATCTGGTCCTAATCAGAGTTTTCTACAAAACGTGCGTTGGGATAGATTAGTGCTTTTACAAATTTCTTCGTACCCTAACCTCTATCCATTCATGTGATCCTAATCAGACTTTTCTACAAAACCATGAATAGGGATAGATTTGTACCTTTACAAATTTCTTCGTATCCTAACCCCTTTCCATTCATGTGTTCCTAATCAAACTTTTCTACAAAACCATGAATTGGGATAGATTTGTACCTTTATAAATTTCTTCGTATCCTAACCTCTTTCCATTCATGTGATCCTAATCAAACTTTTCTACAAAACATGCATTGAGATAGATTTGTACCTTTACAAATTTCTTCGTATCCTAACCTCTTTCCATTCATGTGATCCTAATCAAACTTTTCTACAAAACCATGCGTTGGGATAGCTTCGTGCTTTAAAAATTTCTTCGTACCCTAACCTCTTTCCATTCACGTGATCCTAATCCAAGTTTTCTATAAAACCATGCATTGGGACAGATTTGTACCTTTACAAATTTCTTCGTATCCTAACCTCTTTCCATTCATGTGATCCTAATCAAACTTTTCTACAAAACATGCATTGATATAGATTTGTACCTTTACAAATTTCTTCGTATCCTAACCTCTTTCCATTCATGTGATCCTAATCAAACTTTTCTACAAAACCATGCATTGGGATAGATTTGTACCTTTACAAATTTCTTCGTACCCTAACCTCTTTCCATTCATGTGATCCTAATCAAAGTTTTCTATAAAACCATGCATTGGGATAGATTTGTACATTTACAAATTTCTTCGTATTCTAACCTCTTTCCATTCATGTGATCCTAATCAGAGTTTTCTACAAAACGTGCGTTGGGATAGATTTGTGCTTTTACAAATTTCTTCGTACCCTAACCTCTTTCCATTCATGTGATCCTAATCAAACTTTTCTATTAAACCATGCATTGGGATAGAATTGTACCTTTACAAATTTCTTCGTACCCTAACCTCTTTCCATTCATGTGATCCTAATCAAACTTTTCTACAAAACCATGAATTGGGATAGATTTGTACCTTTACAAATTTCTTCGTACCCTAACCTTTTTCCTTTCATGTGATCCTAATCAAACTTTTCTACAAAACCATGAATAGGGATAGATTTGTACCTTTACAAATTTCTTCGTATCCTAACCCCTTTCCATTCATGTGTTCCTAATCAAACTTTTCTACAAAACCATGAATTGGGATAGATTTGTACCTTTATAAATTTCTTCGTATCCTATCCTCTTTCCATTCATGTGATCCTAATCAAACTTTTCTACAAAACATGCATTGAGATAGATTTGTACCTTTACAAATTTCTTCGTATCCTAACCTCTTTCCATTCATGTGATCCTAATCAAACTTTTCTACAAAACCATGCGTTGGGATAGCTTCGTGCTTTAAAAATTTCTTCGTGTCGTAACCTCTTTCCATTCATGTGATCCTAATCAAACTTTTCTGCAAACCATGCATTGGGATAGATTTGTACCTTTACAGATTTCTTCGTACCCTAACCTCTTGCAATTCATGTGATCCTAATCAAACTTTTCTACAAAACCATGCGTTGGGATAGCTTCGTGCTTAGAAATTTCTTCGTACCCTAACCTCTTTCGATTCATGTGATCCTAATCAAACTTTTCTACAAAACATGCATTGAGATAGATTTGAACCTTTACAAATTTCTTCGTACCCTAACCTCTTTCCATTCATGTGATCCTAATCAAACTTTTCTACAAAACCATGCGTTAGGTTAGCTTCGTGCTTTAAAAATTGCTTCGTACCCTAACCTCTTTCCATTCATGTGATCCTAATCAAACTTTTCTAAAAACCATGCATTGGGATAGCTTTGTGCTTTAAAAATTTCTTCGTATCCTAACCTCTTTCCATTCATGAGATCCTAATCAAAATTTTCTACAAAACCATGCATAGGTATAGCTTCGTGCTTTAAAAATTTCTTTGTACCCTAACCTCTTCCCATTCATCTGGTCCTAATCAGAGTTTTCTACAAAACGTGCGTTGGGATAGATTAGTGCTTTTACAAATTTCTTCGTACCCTAACCTCTATCCATTCATGTGATCCTAATCAGACTTTTCTACAAAACCATGAATAGGGATAGATTTGTACCTTTACAAATTTCTTCGTATCCTAACCCCTTTCCATTCATGTGTTCCTAATCAAACTTTTCTACAAAACCATGAATTGGGATAGATTTGTACCTTTACAAATTTCTTCGTATCCTAACCTCTTTCCATTCATGTGATCCTAATCAAACTTTTCTACAAAACATGCATTGAGATAGATTTGTACCTTTACAAATTTCTTCGTATCCTAACCTCTTTCCATTCATGTGATCCTAATCAAACTTTTCTACAAAACCATGCGTTGGGATAGCTTCGTGCTTTAAAAATTTCTTCGTGTCGTAACCTCTTTCCATTCATGTGATCCTAATCAAACTTTTCTGCAAACCATGCATTGGGATAGATTTGTACCTTTACAAATTTCTTCGTACCCTAACCTCTTGCAATTCATGTGATCCTAATCAAACTTTTCTACAAAACCATGCGTTGGGATAGCTTCGTGCTTAGAAATTTCTTCGTACCCTAACCTCTTTCGATTCATGTGATCCTAATCAAACTTTTCTACAAAACATGCATTGAGATAGATTTGAACCTTTACAAATTTCTTCGTACCCTAACCTCTTTCCATTCATGTGATCCTAATCAAACTTTTCTACAAAACCATGCGTTAGGTTAGCTTCGTGCTTTAAAAATTGCTTCGTACCCTAACCTCTTTCCATTCATGTGATCCTAATCAAACTTTTCTAAAAACCATGCATTGGGATAGCTTTGTGCTTTAAAAATTTCTTCGTATCCTAACCTCTTTCCATTCATGAGATCCTAATCAAAATTTTCTACAAAACCATGCATAGGTATAGCTTCGTGCTTTAAAAATTTCTTTGTACCCTAACCTCTTCCCATTCATCTGGTCCTAATCAGAGTTTTCTACAAAACGTGCGTTGGGATAGATTAGTGCTTTTACAAATTTCTTCGTACCCTAACCTCTATCCATTCATGTGATCCTAATCAGACTTTTCTACAAAACCATGAATAGGGATAGATTTGTACCTTTACAAATTTCTTCGTATCCTATCCTCTTTCCATTCATGTGATCCTAATCAAACTTTTCTACAAAACATGCATTGAGATAGATTTGTACCTTTACAAATTTCTTCGTATCCTAACCTCTTTCCATTCATGTGATCCTAATCAAACTTTTCTACAAAACCATGCGTTGGGATAGCTTCGTGCTTTAAAAATTTCTTCGTGTCGTAACCTCTTTCCATTCATGTGATCCTAATCAAACTTTTCTGCAAACCATGCATTGGGATAGATTTGTACCTTTACAGATTTCTTCGTACCCTAACCTCTTGCAATTCATGTGATCCTAATCAAACTTTTCTACAAAACCATGCGTTGGGATAGCTTCGTGCTTAGAAATTTCTTCGTACCCTAACCTCTTTCCATTCATGTGATCCTAATCAAACTTTTCTACAAAACATGCATTGAGATAGATTTGTACCTTTACAAATTTCTTCGTACCCTAACCTCTTTCCATTCATGTGATCCTAATCAAACTTTTCTACAAAACCATGCGTTGGGATAGATTGTGCTTTAAAAATTTCTTCGTGTCGTAACCTCTTTCCATTCATGTGATCCTAATCAAACTTTTCTGCAAACCATGCATTGGGATAGATTTGTACCTTTACAAATTTCTTCGTACCCTAACCTCTTTCAATTCATGTGATCCTAATCAAACTTTTCTACAAAACCATGCGTTGGGATAGCTTGTGCTTTAAAAATTTCTTCGTGTCGTAACCTCTTTCCATTCATGTGATCCTAATCAAACTTTTCTGCAAACCATGCATTGGGATAGATTTGTACCTTTACAAATTTCTTCGTATCCTAACCTCTTTCCATTCATGTGATCCTAATCAAACTTTTCTACAAAACATGCATTGAGATAGATTTGTACCTTTACAAATTTCTTCGTATCCTAACCTCTTTCCATTCATGTGATCCTAATCAAACTTTTCTACAAAACATGCATTGAGATAGATTTGTACCTTTACAAATTTCTTCGTATCCTAACCTCTTTCCATTCATGAGATCCTAATCAAAATTTTCTACAAAACTATGCATAGGGATAGCTTCGTGCTTTAAAAATTTCTTTGTACCCTAACCTCTTCCCATTCATCTGGTCCTAATCAGAGTTTTCTACAAAACGTGCGTTGGGATAGATTAGTGCTTTTACAAATTTCTTCCTACCCTAACCTCTATCCATTCATGTGATCCTAATCAGACTTTTCTACAAAACCATGAATAGGGATAGATTTGTACCTTTACAAATTTCTTCGTATCCTAACCCCTTTCCATTCATGTGTTCCTAATCAAACTTTTCTACAAAACCATGAATTGGGATAGATTTGTACCTTTATAAATTTCTTCGTATCCTAACCTCTTTCCATTCATGTGATCCTAATCAAACTTTTCTACAAAACATGCATTGAGATAGATTTGTACCTTTACAAATTTCTTCGTATCCTAACCTCTTTCCATTCATGTGATCCTAATCAAACTTTTCTACAAAACCATGCGTTGGGATAGCTACGTGCTATAAAAATTTCTTCGTACCCTAACCTCTTTCCATTCACGTGATCCTAATCCAAGTTTTCTATAAAACCATGCATTGGGACAGATTTGTACCTTTACAAATTTCTTCGTATCCTAACCTCTTTCCATTCATGTGATCCTAATCAAACTTTTCTACAAAACATGCATTGATATAGATTTGTACCTTTACAAATTTCTTCGTATCCTAACCTCTTTCCATTCATGTGATCCTAATCAAACTTTTCTACAAAACCATGCATTGGGATAGATTTGTACCTTTACAAATTTCTTCGTACCCTAACCTCTTTCCATTCATGTGATCCTAATCAAAGTTTTCTATAAAACCATGCATTGGGATAGATTTGTACATTTACAAATTTCTTCGTATTCTAACCTCTTTCCTTTCATGTGATCCTAATCAGAGTTTTCTACAAAACGTGCGTTGGGATAGATTTGTGCTTTTACAAATTTCTTCGTACCCTAACCTCTTTCCATTCATGTGATCCTAATCAAACTTTTCTATTAAACCATGCATTGGGATAGAATTGTACCTTTACAAATTTCTTCGTACCCTAACCTCTTTCCATTCATGTGATCCCAATCAAACTTTTCTACAAAACCATGAATTGGGATAGATTTGTACCTTTACAAATTTCTTCGTACCCTAACCTTTTTCCATTCATGTGATCCTAATCAAACTTTTCTACAAAACCATGAATAGGGATAGATTTGTACCTTTACAAATTTCTTCGTATCCTAACCCCTTTCCATTCATGTGTTCCTAATCAAACTTTTCTACAAAACCATGAATTGGGATAGATTTGTACCTTTATAAATTTCTTCGTATCCTATCCTCTTTCCATTCATGTGATCCTAATCAAACTTTTCTACAAAACATGCATTGAGATAGATTTGTACCTTTACAAATTTCTTCGTATCCTAACCTCTTTCCATTCATGTGATCCTAATCAAACTTTTCTACAAAACCATGCGTTGGGATAGCTTCGTGCTTTAAAAATTTCTTCGTGTCGTAACCTCTTTCCATTCATGTGATCCTAATCAAACTTTTCTGCAAACCATGCATTGGGATAGATTTGTACCTTTACAAATTTCTTCGTACCCTAACCTCTTGCAATTCATGTGATCCTAATCAAACTTTTCTACAAAACCATGCGTTGGGATAGCTTCGTGCTTAGAAATTTCTTCGTACCCTAACCTCTTTCGATTCATGTGATCCTAGTCAAACTTTTCTACAAAACATGCATTGAGATAGATTTGTACCTTTACAAATTTCTTCGTACCCTAACCTCTTTCCATTCATGTGATCCTAATCAAACTTTTCTACAAAACCATGCGTTAGGTTAGCTTCTTGCTTTAAAAATTGCTTCGTACCCTAACCTCTTTCCATTCATGTGATCCTAATCAAACTTTTCTAAAAACCATGCATTGGGATAGCTTTGTGCTTTAAAAATTTCTTCGTATCCTAACCTCTTTCCATTCATGAGATCCTAATCAAAATTTTCTACAAAACCATGCATAGGTATAGCTTCGTGCTTTAAAAATTTCTTTGTACCCTAACCTCTTCCCATTCATCTGGTCCTAATCAGAGTTTTCTACAAAACGTGCGTTGGGATAGATTAGTGCTTTTACAAATTTCTTCGTACCCTAACCTCTATCCATTCATGTGATCCTAATCAGACTTTTCTACAAAACCATGAATAGGGATAGATTTGTACCTTTACAAATTTCTTCGTATCCTAACCCCTTTCCATTCATGTGTTCCTAATCAAACTTTTCTACAAAACCATGAATTGGGATAGATTTGTACCTTTACAAATTTCTTCGTATCCTAACCTCTTTCCATTCATGTGATCCTAATCAAACTTTTCTACAAAACATGCATTGAGATAGATTTGTACCTTTACAAATTTCTTCGTATCCTAACCTCTTTCCATTCATGTGATCCTAATCAAACTTTTCTACAAAACCATGCGTTGGGATAGCTTCGTGCTTTAAAAATTTCTTCGTGTCGTAACCTCTTTCCATTCATGTGATCCTAATCAAACTTTTCTGCAAACCATGCATTGGGATAGATTTGTACCTTTACAAATTTCTTCGTACCCTAACCTCTTGCAATTCATGTGATCCTAATCAAACTTTTCTACAAAACCATGCGTTGGGATAGCTTCGTGCTTTAAAAATTTCTTCGTGTCGTAACCTCTTTCCATTCATGTGATCCTAATCAAACTTTTCTGCAAACCATGCATTGGGATAGATTTGTACCTTTACAAATTTCTTCGTACCCTAACCTCTTGCAATTCATGTGATCCTAATCAAACTTTTCTACAAAACCATGCGTTGGGATAGCTTCGTGCTTAGAAATTTCTTCGTACCCTAACCTCTTTCGATTCATGTGATCCTAATCAAACTTTTCTACAAAACATTCATTGAGATAGATTTGTACCTTTACAAATTTCTTCGTACCCTAACCTCTTTCCATTCATGTGATCCTAATCAAACTTTTCTACAAAACCATGCGTTAGGTTAGCTTCGTGCTTTAAAAATTGCTTCGTACCCTAACCTCTTTCCATTCATGTGATCCTAATCAAACTTTTCTAAAAACCATGCATTGGGATAGCTTTGTGCTTTAAAAATTTCTTCGTATCCTAACCTCTTTCCATTCATGAGATCCTAATCAAAATTTTCTACAAAACCATGCATAGGTATAGCTTCGTGCTTTAAAAATTTCTTTGTACCCTAACCTCTTCCCATTCATCTGGTCCTAATCAGAGTTTTCTACAAAACGTGCGTTGGGATAGATTAGTGCTTTTACAAATTTCTTCGTACCCTAACCTCTATCCATTCATGTGATCCTAATCAGACTTTTCTACAAAACCATGAATAGGGATAGATTTGTACCTTTACAAATTTCTTCGTATCCTATCCTCTTTCCATTCATGTGATCCTAATCAAACTTTTCTACAAAACGTGCATTGAGATAGATTTGTACCTTTACAAATTTCTTCGTATCCTAACCTCTTTCCATTCATGTGATCCTAATCAAACTTTTCTACAAAACCATGCGTTGGGATAGCTTCGTGCTTTAAAAATTTCTTCGTGTCGTAACCTCTTTCCATTCATGTGATCCTAATCAAACTTTTCTGCAAACCATGCAATGGGATAGATTTGTACCTTTACAAATTTCTTCGTACCCTAACCTCTTGCAATTCATGTGATCCTAATCAAACTTTTCTACAAAACCATGCGTTGGGATAGCTTCGTGCTTAGAAATTTCTTCGTACCCAAACCTCTTTCGATTCATGTGATCCTAATCAAACTTTTCTACAAAACATGCATTGAGATAGATTTGTACCTTTACAAATTTCTTCGTACCCTAACCTCTTTCCATTCATGTGATCCTAATCAAACTTTTCTACAAAACCATGCGTTAGGTTAGCTTCGTGTTTTAAAAATTGCTTCGTACCCTAACCTCTTTCCATTCATGTGATCCTAATCAAACTTTTCTAAAAACCATGCATTGGGATAGCTTTGTGCTTTAAAAATTTCTTCGTATCCTAACCTCTTTCCATTCATGAGATCCTAATCAAAATTTTCTACAAAACCATGCATAGGTATAGCTTCGTGCTTTAAAAATTTCTTTGTACCCTAACCTCTTCCCATTCATCTGGTCCTAATCAGAGTTTTCTACAAAACGTGCGTTGGGATAGATTAGTGCTTTTACAAATTTCTTCGTACCCTAACCTCTATCCATTCATGTGATCCTAATCAGACTTTTCTACAAAACCATGAATAGGGATAGATTTGTACCTTTACAAATTTCTTCGTATCCTAACCCCTTTCCATTCATGTGTTCCTAATCAAACTTTTCTACAAAACCATGAATTGGGATAGATTTGTACCTTTACAAATTTCTTCGTATCCTAACCTCTTTCCATTCATGTGATCCTAATCAAACTTTTCTACAAAACATGCATTGAGATAGATTTGTACCTTTACAAATTTCTTCGTATCCTAACCTCTTTCCATTCATGTGATCCTAATCAAACTTTTCTACAAAACCATGCGTTGGGATAGCTTCGTGCTTTAAAAATTTCTTCGTGTCGTAACCTCTTTCCATTCATGTGATCCTAATCAAACTTTTCTGCAAACCATGCATTGGGATAGATTTGTACCTTTACAAATTTCTTCGTACCCTAACCTCTTGCAATTCATGTGATCCTAATCAAACTTTTCTACAAAACCATGCGTTGGGATAGCTTCGTGCTTTAAAAATTTCTTCGTGTCGTAACCTCTTTCCATTCATGTGATCCTAATCAAACTTTTCTGCAAACCATGCATTGGGATAGATTTGTACCTTTACAGATTTCTTCGTACCCTAACCTCTTGCAATTCATGTGATCCTAATCAAACTTTTCTACAAAACCATGCGTTGGGATAGCTTCGTGCTTAGAAATTTCTTCGTTCCCTAACCTCTTTCGATTCATGTGATCCTAATCAAACTTTTCTACAAAACATGCATTGAGATAGATTTGTACCTTTACAAATTTCTTCGTACCCTAACCTCTTTCCATTCATGTGATCCTAATCAAACTTTTCTACAAAACCATGTATCGGGATAGATTTGTACCTTTACAAATTTCATCGTATCCTAACCTCTTTCCATTCATGTGATCCTAATCAATCTTTTCTAGAAAACATGCTTTGGGATAGATTTGTACCTTTACAAATATCTTCGTACCCTAACCTCTTTCCATTCATGTGTTCCTAATCAAACTTTTCTACAAAACCATGAATTGGGATAGATTTGTACCATTACAAATTTCTTCGTACCCTAACCTTTTTCCATTCATGTGATCCTAATCAAACTTTTCTACAAAACCATGAATATGGATAGATTTGTACCTTTACAAATTTCTTCGTATCCTAACCCCTTTCCATTCATGTGTTCCTAATCAAACTTTTCTACAAAACCATGAATTGGGATAGATTTGTACCTTTATAAATTTCTTCGTATCCTAACCTCTTTCCATTCATGTGATCCTAATCAAACTTTTCTACAAAACATGCATTGAGATAGATTTGTACCTCTACAAATTTCTTCGTATCCTAACCTCTTTCCATTCATGTGATCCTAATCAAACTTTTCTACAAAACCATGCGTTGGGATAGCTTGTGCTTTAAAAATTTCTTCGTGTCGTAACCTCTTTCCATTCATGTGATCCTAATCAAACTTTTCTGCAAACCATGCATTGGGATAGATTTGTACCTTTACAAATTTCTTCGTACCCTAACCTCTTTCAATTCATGTGATCCTAATCAAACTTTTCTACAAAACCATGCGTTGGGATAGCTTCGTGCTTTAAAAATTTCTTCGTACCCTAACCCCTTTCCATTCATGTGTTCCTTATCAAACTTTTCTACAAAACCATGAATTGGGATAGATTTGTACCTTTACAAATTTCTTCGTATCCTAACCCCTTTCCATTCATGTGTTCCTAATCAAACTTTTCTACAAAACCATGAATTGGGATAGATTTGTACCTTTATAAATTTCTTCGTATCCTAACCTCTTTCCATTCATGTGATCCTAATCAAACTTTTCTACAAAACATGCATTGAGATAGATTTGTACCTTTACAAATTTCTTCGTATCCTAACCTCTTTCCATTCATGTGATCCTAATCAAACTTTTCTACAAAACCATGCGTTGGGATAGCTTGTGCTTTAAAAATTTCTTCGTGTCGTAACCTCTTTCCATTCATGTGATCCTAATCAAACTTTTCTGCAAACCATGCATTGGGATAGATTTGTTCCTTTACAAATTTCTTCGTACCCTAACCTCTTTCAATTCATGTGATCCTAATCAAACTTTTCTACAAAACCATGCGTTGGGATAGCTTCGTGCTTTAAAAATTTCTTCGTAGCCTAACCTCTTTCCATTCATGTGATCCTAATCAAACTTTTCTACAAAACATGCTTTGAGATAGATTTGTACCTTTACAAATTTCTTCGTATCCTAACCTCTTTCCATTCATGTGATCCTAATCAAACTTTTCTACAAAACCATGCGTTGGGATAGCTTCGTGCTTTAAAAATTTCTTCGTATCCTAACCTATTTCCATTCATGTGATCCTAATCAAAGTTTTCTATAAAACCATGCATTGGGACAGATTTGTACCTTTACAAATTTCTTCGTATCCTAACCTCTTTCCATTCATGTGATCCTAATCAAACTTTTCTACAAAACCATGCGTTGGGATAGCTTCGTGCTTTAATAATTTCTTCGTACCCTAACCTCTTTCCATTCATGTGATCCTAATCAAACTTTTCTACAAAACCATGCATTGGGATAGCTTTGTGCTTTAAAAATTTCTTCGTACCCTAACCTCTTTCCATTCACGTGATCCTAATCAAAGTTTTCTATAAAACCATGCATTGGGATAGATTTGTACCTTTACAAATTTCTTCGTATCCTAACCTCTTTTCATTAGTCTGATCCTAATCAGAGTTTTCTACAAAACATGCGTTGGGATAGATTTGTGCTTTTACAAATTTTTTCATACCCTAACCTCTTTTCATTCATGTGATCCTAATCAGAGTTTTTACAAAACACACGATGGGATAGATTTGTGCTTTTACAAATTTCTTTGTATCTTAACCTCTTTCCATTCATTTGATCCTAGTCGGAGTTTTCTACAAAAACGTGCGTTGGGATAGATTTGTGCTGTTACAAATTTCTTCGTATCCTAACCTCTTTTAATTTATCTGATCCTAGAGTTATCTACAAAACATGCGTTGGGATAGCTTCGTGCTTAAAAAATTTCTTCGTACTCTAACCTCTTTCCATTCATGTGATCCTAATCAAACTTGTCTACAAAACATGCATTGGTATAGATATGTACCTTTACAAATTTCTTCGTACCCTAACCTCTTTCCATTCACGTGATCCTAATCAAAGTTTTCTATAAAACCATGCGTTGGGTTAGCTTCGAGCTTTAAAAATTTCTTCGTATCCTAACCTCTTTCCATTCATGTGATCCTAATCAAAGTTTTCTATAAAACCATGCATTGGGACAGATTTGTACCTTTACAAATTTATTCGTATCCTAACCTCTTTCCATTCATGTGATCCTAATCAAACTTTTCTACAAAACATGCATTGATATAGATTTGTACCTTTACAAATTTCTTCGTATCCTAACCTCTTTCCATTCATGTGATCCTAATCAAACTTTTCTACAAAACCATGCATTGGGATAGATTTGTACCTTTACAAATTTCTTCGTACCCTAACCTCTTTCCATTCATGTGATCCTAATCAAAGTTTTCTATAAAACCATGCATTGGGATAGATTGTACATTTACAAATTTCTTCGTATTCTAACCTCTTTCCATTCATGTGATCCTAATCAGAGTTTTCTACAAAACGTGCGTTGGGATAGATTTGTGCTTTTACAAATTTCTTCGTACCCTAACCTCGTTCCATTCATGTGATCCTAATCAAACTTTTCTATTAAACCATGCATTGGGATAGAATTGTACCTTTACAAATTTCTTCGTACCCTAACCTCTTTCCATTCATGTGATCCTAATCAAACTTTTCTACAAAACCATGTATTGGGATAGATTTGTACCTTTACAAATTTCATCGTATCCTAACCTCTTTCCATTCATGTGATCCTAATCAAACTTTTCTAGCAAACATGCTTTGGGATAGATTTGTACCTTTACAAATTTCTTGGTACCCTAACCTCTTTCCATTCATGTGATCCTAATCAAACTTTTCTACAAAACCATGAATTGGGATAGATTTGTACCTTTATAAATTTCTTCGTATCCTAACCTCTTTCCATTCATGTGATCCTAATCAAACTTTTCTACAAAACATGCATTGAGATAGATTTGTACCTTTACAAATTTCTTCGTATCCTAACCCCTTTCCATTCATGTGTTCCTAATCAAACTTTTCTACAAAACCATGAATTGGGATAGATTTGTACCTTTATAAATTTCTTCGTATCCTAACCTCTTTCCATTCATGTGATCCTAATCAAACTTTTCTACAAAACATGCATTGAGATAGATTTGTACCTTTACAAATTTCTTCGTATCCTAACCTCTTTCCATTCATGTGATCCTAATCAAACTTTTCTACAAAACCATGCGTTGGGATAGCTTCGTGCTTTAAAAATTTCTTCGTGTCGTAACCTCTTTCCATTCATGTGATCCTAATCAAACTTTTCTGCAAACCATGCATTGGGATAGATTTGTACCTTTACAAATTTCTTCGTACCCTAACCTCTTGCAATTCATGTGATCCTAATCAAACTTTTCTACAAAACCATGCGTTGGGATAGCTTCGTGCTTTAAAAATTTCTTCGTACCCTAACCTCTTTCAATTCATGTGATCCTAATCAAACTTTTCTACAAAACATGCATTGAGATAGATTTGTACCTTTACAAATTTCTTCGTACCCTAACCTCTTTCCATTCATGTGATCCTAATCAAACTTTTCTACAAAACCATGCGTTAGGTTAGCTTCGTGCTTTAAAAATTGCTTCGTACCCTAACCTCTTTCCATTCATGTGATCCTAATCAAACTTTTCTAAAAACCATGCATTGGGATAGCTTTGTGCTTTAAAAATTTCTTCGTATCCTAACCTCTTTCCATTCATGAGATCCTAATCAAAATTTTCTAAAAACCATGCATTGGGATAGCTTCGTGCTTTAAAAATTTCTTTGTACCCTAACCTCTTCCCATTCAACTGGTCCTAATCAGAGTTTTCTACAAAACGTGCGTTGGGATAGATTAGTGCTTTTACAAATTTCTTCGTACCCTAACCTCTATCCATTCATGTGATCCTAATCAGACTTTTCTACAAAACCATGAATAGGGATAGATTTGTACCTTTACAAATTTCTTCGTATCCTAACCCCTTTCCATTCATGTGTTCCTAATCAAACTTTTCTACAAAACATGCATTGAGATAGATTTGTACCTTTATAAATTTCTTCGTATCCTAACCTCTTTCCATTCATGTGATCCTAATCAAACTTTTCTGCAAAACATGCATTGGGTTAGATTTGTACCTTTACAAATTTCTTCGTATCCTAACCTCTTTCCATTCATGTGATCCTAATCAAACTTTTCTACAAAACCATGCGTTGGGATAGCTTCGTGCTTTAAAAATTTCTTCGTACCCTAACCTCTTTCCATTCACGTGATGCTAATCCAAGTTTTCTATAAAACCATGCATTGGGACAGATTTGTACCTTTACAAATTTCTTCGTATCCTAACCTCTTTCCATTCATGTGATCCTAATCAAACTTTTCTACAAAACATGCATTGATATAGATTTGTACCTTTACAAATTTCTTCGTATCCTAACCTCTTTCCATTCATGTGATCCTAATCAAACTTTTCTACAAAACCATGCATTGGGATAGATTTGTACCTTTACAAATTTCTTCGTACCCTAACCTCTTTCCATTCATGTGATCCTAATCAAAGTTTTCTATAAAACCATGCATTGGGATAGATTTGTACCTTTACAAATTTCTTCGTATTCTAACCTCTTTCCTTTCATGTGATCCTAATCAGAGTTTTCTACAAAACGTGTGTTGGGATAGATTTGTGGTTTTACAAATTTCTTCGTACCCTAACCTCTTTCCATTCATGTGATCCTAATCAAACTTTTCTATTAAACCATGCATTGGGATAGAATTGTACCTTTACAAATTTCTTCGTACCCTAACCTCTTTCCATTCATGTGATCCTAATCAAACTTTTCTGCAAACCATGCATTGGGATAGATTTGTACCTTTACAGATTTCTTCGTACCCTAACCTCTTGCAATTCATGTGATCCTAATCAAACTTTTCTACAAAACCATGCGTTGGGATAGCTTCGTGCTTAGAAATTTCTTCGTACCCTAACCTCTTTCGATTCATGTGATCCTAATCAAACTTTTCTACAAAACATGCATTGAGATAGATTTGTACCTTTACAAATTTCTTCGTACCCTAACCTCTTTCCATTCATGTGATCCTAATCAAACTTTTCTACAAAACCATGCGTTAGGTTAGCTTCGTGCTTTAAAAATTGCTTCGTACCCTAACCTCTTTCCATTCATGTGATCCTAATCAAACTTTTCTAAAAACCATGCATTGGGATAGCTTTGTGCTTTAAAAATTTCTTCGTATCCTAACCTCTTTCCATTCATGAGATCCTAATCAAAATTTTCTACAAAACCATGCATAGGTATAGCTTCGTGCTTTAAAAATTTCTTTGTACCCTAACCTCTTCCCATTCATCTGGTCCTAATCAGAGTTTTCTACAAAACGTGCGTTGGGATAGATTAGTGCTTTTACAAATTTCTTCGTACCCTAACCTCTATCCATTCATGTGATCCTAATCAGACTTTTCTACAAAACCATGAATAGGGATAGACTTGTACCTTTACAAATTTCTTCGTATCCTAACCCCTTTCCATTCATGTGTTCCTAATCAAACTTTTCTACAAAACCATGAATTGGGATAGATTTGTACCTTTACAAATTTCTTCGTATCCTAACCTCTTTCCATTCATGTGATCCTAATCAAACTTTTCTACAAAACATGCATTGGGATAGATTTGTACCTTTACAAATTTCTTCGTATCCTAACCTCTTTCCATTCATGTGATCCTAATCAAACTTTTCTACAAAACCATGCGTTGGGATAGCTTGTGCTTTAAAAATTTCTTCGTGTCGTAACCTCTTTCCATTCATGTGATCCTAATCAAACTTTTCTGCAAACCATGCATTGGGATAGATTTGTACCTTTACAAATTTCTTCGTACCCTAACCTCTTTCAATTCATGTGATCCTAATCAAACTTTTCTACAAAACCATGCGTTGGGATAGCTTCGTGCTTTAAAAATTTCTTCGTACCCTAACCCCTTTCCATTCATGTGTTCCTTATCAAACTTTTCTACAAAACCATGAATTGGGATAGATTTGTACCTTTACAAATTTCTTCGTATCCTAACCCCTTTCCATTCATGTGTTCCTAATCAAACTTTTCTACAAAACCATGAATTGGGATAGATTTGTACCTTTATAAATTTCTTCGTATCCTAACCTCTTTCCATTCATGTGATCCTAATCAAACTTTTCTACAAAACATGCATTGAGATAGATTTGTACCTTTACAAATTTCTTCGTATCCTAACATCTTTCCATTCATGTGATCCTAATCAAACTTTTCTACAAAACCATGCGTTGGGATAGATTGTGCTTTAAAAATTTCTTCGTGTCGTAACCTCTTTCCATTCATGTGATCCTAATCAAACTTTTCTGCAAACCATGCATTGGGATAGATTTGTACCTTTACAAATTTCTTCGTACCCTAACCTCTTTCAATTCATGTGATCCTAATCAAACTTTTCTACAAAACCATGCGTTGGGATAGCTTGTGCTTTAAAAATTTCTTCGTGTCGTAACCTCTTTCCATTCATGTGATCCTAATCAAACTTTTCTGCAAACCATGCATTGGGATAGATTTGTACCTTTACAAATTTCTTCGTATCCTAACCTCTTTCCATTCATGTGATCCTAATCAAACTTTTCTACAAAACATGCATTGAGATAGATTTGTACCTTTACAAATTTCTTCGTATCCTAACCTCTTTCCATTCATGTGATCCTAATCAAACTTTTCTACAAAACATGCATTGAGATAGATTTGTACCTTTACAAATTTCTTCGTACCCTAACCTCTTTCCATTCATGTGATCCTAATCAAACTTTTCTACAAAACCATGCGTTGGGATAGATTGTGCTTTAAAAATTTCTTCGTGTCGTAACCTCTTTCCATTCATGTGATCCTAATCAAACTTTTCTGCAAACCATGCATTGGGATAGATTTGTACCTTTACAAATTTCTTCGTACCCTAACCTCTTTCAATTCATGTGATCCTAATCAAACTTTTCTACAAAACCATGCGTTGGGATAGCTTGTGCTTTAAAAATTTCTTCGTGTCGTAACCTCTTTCCATTCATGTGATCCTAATCAAACTTTTCTGCAAACCATGCATTGGGATAGATTTGTACCTTTACAAATTTCTTCGTACCCTAACCTCTTTCAATTCATGTGATCCTAATCAAACTTTTCTACAAAACCATGCGTTGGGATAGCTTCGTGCTTTAAAAATTTCTTCGTACCCTAACCCCTTTCCATTCATGTGTTCCTAATCAAACTTTTCTACAAAACCATGAATTGGGATAGATTTGTACCTTTACAAATTTCTTCGTATCCTAACCCCTTTCCATTCATGTGTTCCTAATCAAACTTTTCTACAAAACCATGAATTGGGATAGATTTGTACCTTTATAAATTTCTTCGTATCCTAACCTCTTTCCATTCATGTGATCCTAATCAAACTTTTCTACAAAACATGCATTGAGATAGATTTGTACCTTTACAAATTTCTTCGTATCCTAACCTCTTTCCATTCATGTGATCCTAATCAAACTTTTCTACAAAACCATGCGTTGGGATAGATTGTGCTTTAAAAATTTCTTCGTGTCGTAACCTCTTTCCATTCATGTGATCCTAATCAAACTTTTCTGCAAACCATGCATTGGGATAGATTTGTACCTTTACAAATTTCTTCGTACCCTAACCTCTTTCAATTCATGTGATCCTAATCAAACTTTTCTACAAAACCATGCGTTGGGATAGCTTGTGCTTTAAAAATTTCTTCGTGTCGTAACCTCTTTCCATTCATGTGATCCTAATCAAACTTTTCTGCAAACCATGCATTGGGATAGATTTGTACCTTTACAAATTTCTTCGTATCCTAACCTCTTTCCATTCATGTGATCCTAATCAAACTTTTCTACAAAACATGCATTGAGATAGATTTGTACCTTTACAAATTTCTTCGTATCCTAACCTCTTTCCATTCATGAGATCCTAATCAAAATTTTCTACAAAACCATGCATAGGGATAGCTTCGTGCTTTAAAAATTTCTTTGTACCCTAACCTCTTCCCATTCATCTGGTCCTAATCAGAGTTTTCTACAAAACGTGCGTTGGGATAGATTAGTGCTTTTACAAATTTCTTCGTACCCTAACCTCTATCCATTCATGTGATCCTAATCAGACTTTTCTACAAAACCATGAATTGGGATAGATTTGTACCTTTACAAATTTCTTCGTATCCTAACCCCTTTCCATTCATGTGTTCCTAATCAAACTTTTCTACAAAACCATGAATTGGGATAGATTTGTACCTTTATAAATTTCTTCGTATCCTAACCTCTTTCCATTCATGTGATCCTAATCAAACTTTTCTACAAAACATGCATTGAGATAGATTTGTACCTTTACAAATTTCTTCGTATCCTAACCTCTTTCCATTCATGTGATCCTAATCAAACTTTTCTACAAAACCATGCGTTGGGATAGATTCGTGCTTTAAAAATTTCTTCGTACCCTAACCTCTTTCCATTCACGTGATCCTAATCCAAGTTTTCTATAAAACCATGCATTGGGACAGATTTGTACCTTTACAAATTTCTTCGTATCCTAACCTCTTTCCATTCATGTGATCCTAATCAAACTTTTCTACAAAACATGCATTGATATAGATTTGTACCTTTACAAATTTCTTCGTATCCTAACCTCTTTCCAGTCATGTGATCCTAATCAAACTTTTCTACAAAACCATGCATTGGGATAGATTTGTACCTTTACAAATTTCTTCGTACCCTAACCTCTTTCCATTCATGTGATCCTAATCAAAGTTTTCTATAAAACCATGCATTGGGATAGATTTGTACATTTACAAATTTCTTCGTATTCTAACCTCTTTCCTTTCATGTGATCCTAATCAGAGTTTTCTACAAAACGTGCGTTGGGATAGATTTGTGCTTTTACAAATTTCTTCGTACCCTAACCTCTTTCCATTCATGTGATCCTAATCAAACTTTTCTATTAAACCATGCATTGGGATAGAATTGTACCTTTACAAATTTCTTCGTACCCTAACCTCTTTCCATTCATGTGATCCTAATCAAACTTTTCTACAAAACCATGAATTGGGATAGATTTGTACCTTTACAAATTTCTTCGTACCCTAACCTTTTTCCTTTCATGTGATCCTAATCAAACTTTTCTACAAAACCATGAATAGGGATAGATTTGTACCTTTACAAATTTCTTCGTATCCTAACCCCTTTCCATTCATGTGTTCCTAATCAAACTTTTCTACAAAACCATGAATTGGGATAGATTTGTACCTTTATAAATTTCTTCGTATCCTATCCTCTTTCCATTCATGTGATCCTAATCAAACTTTTCTACAAAACATGCATTGAGATAGATTTGTACCTTTACAAATTTCTTCGTATCCTAACCTCTTTCCATTCATGTGATCCTAATCAAACTTTTCTACAAAACCATGCGTTGGGATAGCTTCGTGCTTTAAAAATTTCTTCGTGTCGTAACCTCTTTCCATTCATGTGATCCTAATCAAACTTTTCTGCAAACCATGCATTGGGATAGATTTGTACCTTTACAGATTTCTTCGTACCCTAACCTCTTGCAATTCATGTGATCCTAATCAAACTTTTCTACAAAACCATGCGTTGGGATAGCTTCGTGCTTAGAAATTTCTTCGTACCCTAACCTCTTTCGATTCATGTGATCCTAATCAAACTTTTCTACAAAACATGCATTGAGATAGATTTGTACCTTTACAAATTTCTTCGTACCCTAACCTCTTTCCATTCATGTGATCCTAATCAAACTTTTCTACAAAACCATGCGTTAGGTTAGCTTCGTGCTTTAAAAATTGCTTCGTACCCTAACCTCTTTCCATTCATGTGATCCTAATCAAACTTTTCTAAAAACCATGCATTGGGATAGCTTTGTGCTTTAAAAATTTCTTCGTATCCTAACCTCTTTCCATTCATGAGATCCTAATCAAAATTTTCTACAAAACCATGCATAGGTATAGCTTCGTGCTTTAAAAATTTCTTTGTACCCTAACCTCTTCCCATTCATCTGGTCCTAATCAGAGTTTTCTACAAAACGTGCGTTGGGATAGATTAGTGCTTTTACAAATTTCTTCGTACCCTAACCTCTATCCATTCATGTGATCCTAATCAGACTTTTCTACAAAACCATGAATAGGGATAGATTTGTACCTTTACAAATTTCTTCGTATCCTAACCCCTTTCCATTCATGTGTTCCTAATCAAACTTTTCTACAAAACCATGAATTGGGATAGATTTGTACCTTTACAAATTTCTTCGTATCCTAACCTCTTTCCATTCATGTGATCCTAATCAAACTTTTCTACAAAACATGCATTGAGATAGATTTGTACCTTTACAAATTTCTTCGTATCCTAACCTCTTTCCATTCATGTGATCCTAATCAAACTTTTCTACAAAACCATGCGTTGGGATAGCTTCGTGCTTTAAAAATTTCTTCGTGTCGTAACCTCTTTCCATTCATGTGATCCTAATCAAACTTTTCTGCAAACCATGCATTGGGATAGATTTGTACCTTTACAGATTTCTTCGTACCCTAACCTCTTGCAATTCATGTGATCCTAATCAAACTTTTCTACAAAACCATGCGTTGGGATAGCTTCGTGCTTAGAAATTTCTTCGTACCCTAACCTCTTTCGATTCATGTGATCCTAATCAAACTTTTCTACAAAACATGCATTGAGATAGATTTGTACCTTTACAAATTTCTTCGTACCCTAACCTCTTTCCATTCATGTGATCCTAATCAAACTTTTCTACAAAACCATGCGTTAGGTTAGCTTCGTGCTTTAAAAATTGCTTCGTACCCTAACCTCTTTCCATTCATGTGATCCTAATCAAACTTTTCTAAAAACCATGCATTGGGATAGCTTTGTGCTTTAAAAATTTCTTCGTATCCTAACCTCTTTCCATTCATGAGATCCTAATCAAAATTTTCTACAAAACCATGCATAGGTATAGCTTCGTGCTTTAAAAATTTCTTTGTACCCTAACCTCTTCCCATTCATCTGGTCCTAATCAGAGTTTTCTACAAAACGTGCGTTGGGATAGATTAGTGCTTTTACAAATTTCTTCGTACCCTAACCTCTATCCATTCATGTGATCCTAATCAGACTTTTCTACAAAACCATGAATAGGGATAGATTTGTACCTTTACAAATTTCTTCGTATCCTATCCTCTTTCCATTCATGTGATCCTAATCAAACTTTTCTACAAAACATGCATTGAGATAGATTTGTACCTTTACAAATTTCTTCGTATCCTAACCTCTTTCCATTCATGTGATCCTAATCAAACTTTTCTACAAAACCATGCGTTGGGATAGCTTCGTGCTTTAAAAATTTCTTCGTGTCGTAACCTCTTTCCATTCATGTGATCCTAATCAAACTTTTCTGCAAACCATGCATTGGGATAGATTTGTACCTTTACAGATTTCTTCGTACCCTAACCTCTTGCAATTCATGTGATCCTAATCAAACTTTTCTACAAAACCATGCGTTGGGATAGCTTCGTGCTTAGAAATTTCTTCGTACCCTAACCTCTTTCGATTCATGTGATCCTAATCAAACTTTTCTACAAAACATGCATTGAGATAGATTTGTACCTTTACAAATTTCTTCGTACCCTAACCTCTTTCCATTCATGTGATCCTAATCAAACTTTTCTACAAAACCATGCGTTGGGATAGATTGTGCTTTAAAAATTTCTTCGTGTCGTAACCTCTTTCCATTCATGTGATCCTAATCAAACTTTTCTGCAAACCATGCATTGGGATAGATTTGTACCTTTACAAATTTCTTCGTACCCTAACCTCTTTCAATTCATGTGATCCTAATCAAACTTTTCTACAAAACCATGCGTTGGGATAGCTTGTGCTTTAAAAATTTCTTCGTGTCGTAACCTCTTTCCATTCATGTGATCCTAATCAAACTTTTCTGCAAACCATGCATTGGGATAGATTTGTACCTTTACAAATTTCTTCGTATCCTAACCTCTTTCCATTCATGTGATCCTAATCAAACTTTTCTACAAAACATGCATTGAGATAGATTTGTACCTTTACAAATTTCTTCGTATCCTAACCTCTTTCCATTCATGTGATCCTAATCAAACTTTTCTACAAAACATGCATTGAGATAGATTTGTACCTTTACAAATTTCTTCGTATCCTAACCTCTTTCCATTCATGAGATCCTAATCAAAATTTTCTACAAAACTATGCATAGGGATAGCTTCGTGCTTTAAAAATTTCTTTGTACCCTAACCTCTTCCCATTCATCTGGTCCTAATCAGAGTTTTCTACAAAACGTGCGTTGGGATAGATTAGTGCTTTTACAAATTTCTTCGTACCCTAACCTCTATCCATTCATGTGATCCTAATCAGACTTTTCTACAAAACCATGAATAGGGATAGATTTGTACCTTTACAAATTTCTTCGTATCCTAACCCCTTTCCATTCATGTGTTCCTAATCAAACTTTTCTACAAAACCATGAATTGGGATAGATTTGTACCTTTATAAATTTCTTCGTATCCTAACTTCTTTCCATTCATGTGATCCTAATCAAACTTTTCTACAAAACATGCATTGAGATAGATTTGTACCTTTACAAATTTCTTCGTATCCTAACCTCTTTCCATTCATGTGATCCTAATCAAACTTTTCTACAAAACCATGCGTTGGGATAGCTACGTGCTATAAAAATTTCTTCGTACCCTAACCTCTTTCCATTCACGTGATCCTAATCCAAGTTTTCTATAAAACCATGCATTGGGACAGATTTGTACCTTTACAAATTTCTTCGTATCCTAACCTCTTTCCATTCATGTGATCCTAATCAAACTTTTCTACAAAACATGCATTGATATAGATTTGTACCTTTACAAATTTCTTCGTATCCTAACCTCTTTCCATTCATGTGATCCTAATCAAACTTTTCTACAAAACCATGCATTGGGATAGATTTGTACCTTTACAAATTTCTTCGTACCCTAACCTCTTTCCATTCATGTGATCCTAATCAAAGTTTTCTATAAAACCATGCATTGGGATAGATTTGTACATTTACAAATTTCTTCGTATTCTAACCTCTTTCCTTTCATGTGATCCTAATCAGAGTTTTCTACAAAACGTGCGTTGGGATAGATTTGTGCTTTTACAAATTTCTTCGTACCCTAACCTCTTTCCATTCATGTGATCCTAATCAAACTTTTCTATTAAACCATGCATTGGGATAGAATTGTACCTTTACAAATTTCTTCGTACCCTAACCTCTTTCCATTCATGTGATCCCAATCAAACTTTTCTACAAAACCATGAATTGGGATAGATTTGTACCTTTACAAATTTCTTCGTACCCTAACCTTTTTCCATTCATGTGATCCTAATCAAACTTTTCTACAAAACCATGAATAGGGATAGATTTGTACCTTTACAAATTTCTTCGTATCCTAACCCCTTTCCATTCATGTGTTCCTAATCAAACTTTTCTACAAAACCATGAATTGGGATAGATTTGTACCTTTATAAATTTCTTCGTATCCTATCCTCTTTCCATTCATGTGATCCTAATCAAACTTTTCTACAAAACATGCATTGAGATAGATTTGTACCTTTACAAATTTCTTCGTATCCTAACCTCTTTCCATTCATGTGATCCTAATCAAACTTTTCTACAAAACCATGCGTTGGGATAGCTTCGTGCTTTAAAAATTTCTTCGTGTCGTAACCTCTTTCCATTCATGTGATCCTAATCAAACTTTTCTGCAAACCATGCATTGGGATAGATTTGTACCTTTACAAATTTCTTCGTACCCTAACCTCTTGCAATTCATGTGATCCTAATCAAACTTTTCTACAAAACCATGCGTTGGGATAGCTTCGTGCTTAGAAATTTCTTCGTACCCTAACCTCTTTCGATTCATGTGATCCTAGTCAAACTTTTCTACAAAACATGCATTGAGATAGATTTGTACCTTTACAAATTTCTTCGTACCCTAACCTCTTTCCATTCATGTGATCCTAATCAAACTTTTCTACAAAACCATGCGTTAGGTTAGCTTCTTGCTTTAAAAATTGCTTCGTACCCTAACCTCTTTCCATTCATGTGATCCTAATCAAACTTTTCTAAAAACCATGCATTGGGATAGCTTTGTGCTTTAAAAATTTCTTCGTATCCTAACCTCTTTCCATTCATGAGATCCTAATCAAAATTTTCTACAAAACCATGCATAGGTATAGCTTCGTGCTTTAAAAATTTCTTTGTACCCTAACCTCTTCCCATTCATCTGGTCCTAATCAGAGTTTTCTACAAAACGTGCGTTGGGATAGATTAGTGCTTTTACAAATTTCTTCGTACCCTAACCTCTATCCATTCATGTGATCCTAATCAGACTTTTCTACAAAACCATGAATAGGGATAGATTTGTACCTTTACAAATTTCTTCGTATCCTAACCCCTTTCCATTCATGTGTTCCTAATCAAACTTTTCTACAAAACCATGAATTGGGATAGATTTGTACCTTTACAAATTTCTTCGTATCCTAACCTCTTTCCATTCATGTGATCCTAATCAAACTTTTCTACAAAACATGCATTGAGATAGATTTGTACCTTTACAAATTTCTTCGTATCCTAACCTCTTTCCATTCATGTGATCCTAATCAAACTTTTCTACAAAACCATGCGTTGGGATAGCTTCGTGCTTTAAAAATTTCTTCGTGTCGTAACCTCTTTCCATTCATGTGATCCTAATCAAACTTTTCTGCAAACCATGCATTGGGATAGATTTGTACCTTTACAAATTTCTTCGTACCCTAACCTCTTGCAATTCATGTGATCCTAATCAAACTTTTCTACAAAACCATGCGTTGGGATAGCTTCGTGCTTTAAAAATTTCTTCGTGTCGTAACCTCTTTCCATTCATGTGATCCTAATCAAACTTTTCTGCAAACCATGCATTGGGATAGATTTGTACCTTTACAGATTTCTTCGTACCCTAACCTCTTGCAATTCATGTGATCCTAATCAAACTTTTCTACAAAACCATGCGTTGGGATAGCTTCGTGCTTAGAAATTTCTTCGTACCCTAACCTCTTTCGATTCATGTGATCCTAATCAAACTTTTCTACAAAACATGCATTGAGATAGATTTGTACCTTTACAAATTTCTTCGTACCCTAACCTCTTTCCATTCATGTGATCCTAATCAAACTTTTCTACAAAACCATGCGTTAGGTTAGCTTCGTGCTTTAAAAATTGCTTCGTACCCTAACCTCTTTCCATTCATGTGATCCTAATCAAACTTTTCTAAAAACCATGCATTGGGATAGCTTTGTGCTTTAAAAATTTCTTCGTATCCTAACCTCTTTCCATTCATGAGATCCTAATCAAAATTTTCTACAAAACCATGCATAGGTATAGCTTCGTGCTTTAAAAATTTCTTTGTACCCTAACCTCTTCCCATTCATTTGGTCCTAATCAGAGTTTTCTACAAAACGTGCGTTGGGATAGATTAGTGCTTTTACAAATTTCTTCGTACCCTAACCTCTATCCATTCATGTGATCCTAATCAGACTTTTCTACAAAACCATGAATAGGGATAGATTTGTACCTTTACAAATTTCTTCGTATCCTATCCTCTTTCCATTCATGTGATCCTAATCAAACTTTTCTACAAAACGTGCATTGAGATAGATTTGTACCTTTACAAATTTCTTCGTATCCTAACCTCTTTCCATTCATGTGATCCTAATCAAACTTTTCTACAAAACCATGCGTTGGGATAGCTTCGTGCTTTAAAAATTTCTTCGTGTCGTAACCTCTTTCCATTCATGTGATCCTAATCAAACTTTTCTGCAAACCATGCATTGGGATAGATTTGTACCTTTACAGATTTCTTCGTACCCTAACCTCTTGCAATTCATGTGATCCTAATCAAACTTTTCTACAAAACCATGCGTTGGGATAGCTTCGTGCTTAGAAATTTCTTCGTACCCTAACCTCTTTCGATTCATGTGATCCTAATCAAACTTTTCTACAAAACATGCATTGAGATAGATTTGTACCTTTACAAATTTCTTCGTACCCTAACCTCTTTCCATTCATGTGATCCTAATCAAACTTTTCTACAAAACCATGCGTTAGGTTAGCTTCGTGTTTTAAAAATTGCTTCGTACCCTAACCTCTTTCCATTCATGTGATCCTAATCAAACTTTTCTAAAAACCATGCATTGGGATAGCTTTGTGCTTTAAAAATTTCTTCGTATCCTAACCTCTTTCCATTCATGAGATCCTAATCAAAATTTTCTACAAAACCATGCATAGGGATAGCTTCGTGCTTTAAAAATTTCTTTGTACCCTAACCTCTTCCCATTCATCTGGTCCTAATCAGAGTTTTCTACAAAACGTGCGTTGGGATAGATTAGTGCTTTTACAAATTTCTTCGTACCCTAACCTCTATCCATTCATGTGATCCTAATCAGACTTTTCTACAAAACCATGAATAGGGATAGATTTGTACCTTTACAAATTTCTTCGTATCCTAACCCCTTTCCATTCATGTGTTCCTAATCAAACTTTTCTACAAAACCATGAATTGGGATAGATTTGTACCTTTACAAATTTCTTCGTATCCTAACCTCTTTCCATTCATGTGATCCTAATCAAACTTTTCTACAAAACATGCATTGAGATAGATTTGTACCTTTACAAATTTCTTCGTATCCTAACCTCTTTCCATTCATGTGATCCTAATCAAACTTTTCTACAAAACCATGCGTTGGGATAGCTTCGTGCTTTAAAAATTTCTTCGTGTCGTAACCTCTTTCCATTCATGTGATCCTAATCAAACTTTTCTGCAAACCATGCATTGGGATAGATTTGTACCTTTACAGATTTCTTCGTACCCTAACCTCTTGCAATTCATGTGATCCTAATCAAACTTTTCTACAAAACCATGCGTTGGGATAGCTTCGTGCTTTAAAAATTTCTTCGTGTCGTAACCTCTTTCCATTCATGTGATCCTAATCAAACTTTTCTGCAAACCATGCATTGGGATAGATTTGTACCTTTACAGATTTCTTCGTACCCTAACCTCTTGCAATTCATGTGATCCTAATCAAACTTTTCTACAAAACCATGCGTTGGGATAGCTTCGTGCTTAGAAATTTCTTCGTACCCTAACCTCTTTCGATTCATGTGATCCTAATCAAACTTTTCTACAAAACATGCATTGAGATAGATTTGTACCTTTACAAATTTCTTCGTACCCTAACCTCTTTCCATTCATGTGATCCTAATCAAACTTTTCTACAAAACCATGCGTTAGGTTAGCTTCGTGCTTTAAAAATTTCTTCGTATCCTAACCTCTTTCCATTCATGTGATCCTAATCAAAGTTTTCTATAAAACCATGCATTGGTACAGATTTGTACCTTTACAAATTTCTTCGTATCCTAACCTCTTTCCATTCATGTGATCCTAATCAAACTTTTCTACAAAACATGCATTGATATAGATTTGTACCTTTACAAATTTCTTCGTATCCTAACCTCTTTCCATTCATGTGATCCTAATCAAACTTTTCTACAAAACCATGCATTGGGATAGATTTGTACCTTTACAAATTTCTTCGTACCCTAACCTCTTTCCATTCATGTGATCCTAATCAAAGTTTTCTATAAAACCATGCATTGGGATAGATTGTACATTTACAAATTTCTTCGTATTCTAACCTCTTTCCATTCATGTGATCCTAATCAGAGTTTTCTACAAAACGTGCGTTGGGATAGATTTGTGCTTTTACAAATTTCTTCGTACCCTAACCTCGTTCCATTCATGTGATCCTAATCAAACTTTTCTACAAAACCATGTATTGGGATAGATTTGTACCTTTACAAATTTCATCGTATCCTAACCTCTTTCCATTCATGTGATCCTAATCAAACTTTTCTAGCAAACATGCTTTGGGATAGATTTGTACCTTTACAAATTTCTTGGTACCCTAACCTCTTTCCATTCATGTGATCGTAATCAAACTTTTCTACAAAACCATGAATTGGGATAGATTTGTACCTTTACAAATTTCTTCGTATCCTAACCCCTTTCCATTCATGTGTTCCTAATCAAACTTTTCTACAAAACCATGAATTGGGATAGATTTGTACCTTTATAAATTTCTTAGTATCCTAACCTCTTTCCATTCATGTGATCCTAATCAAACTTTTCTATTAAACCATGCATTGGGATAGAATTGTACCTTTACAAATTTCTTCGTACCCTAACCTCTTTCCATTCATGTGATCCTAATCAAACTTTTCTACAAAACCATGTATTGGGATAGATTTGTACCTTTACAAATTTCATCGTATCCTAACCTCTTTCCATTCATGTGATCCTAATCAAACTTTTCTAGCAAACATGCTTTGGGATAGATTTGTACCTTTACAAATTTCTTGGTACCCTAACCTCTTTCCATTCATGTGATCCTAATCAAACTTTTCTACAAAACCATGAATTGGGATAGATTTGTACCTTTACAAATTTCTTCGTATCCTAACCCCTTTCCATTCATGTGTTCCTAATCAAACTTTTCTACAAAACCATGCATTGAGATAGATTTGTACCTTTACAAATTTCTTCGTATCCTAACCTCTTTCCATTCATGTGATCCTAATCAAACTTTTCTACAAAACCATGCGTTGGGATAACTTCGTGCTTTAAAAATTTCTCGTACCCTAACCTCTTTCTATTCATGTGATTCTAATCAAACTTTTCTACAAAACCATGCATTGGGATAGCTTTGTGCTTTAACAATTTCTTCGTATCCTAACCTCTTTCCATTGATGAGATCCTAATCAAAATTTTCTACAAAATCATGCATAGGGATAGCTTCGTGCTTTAAAAATTTCTTTGTACCCTAACCTCTTCCCATTCATCTGGTCCTAATCAGAGTTTTCTACAAAACGTGCGTTGGGATAGATTTGTACCTTTACAATTTTCTTCGTATCCTAACCTCTTTCCATTCATGTGATCCTAATCAGAGTTTTCTACAAAACGCGCGTTGGGATAGATTTGTGCTTTTACAAATTTCTTCGTACCCTAACCTCTTTCCATTCATGTGATCCTAATCAAACTTTTCTATTAAACCATGCATTGGGATAGAATTGTACCTTTAGAAATTTCTTCGTACCCTAACCTCTTTCCATTCATGTGATCCTATTCAAACTTTTCTACAAAACCATGAATTGGGATAGATTTGTACGTTTACAAATTTCATCGTATCCTAACCTCTTTCCATTCATGTGATCCTAATCAAACTTTTTTACAAAACATGCTTTGGGATAGATTTGTACCTTTACAAATTTCTTTGTACCCTAACCACTATCCATTCATGTGATCCTAATCAAACTTTTCTACAAAACCATGAATTGGGATACATTTGTACCTTTACAAATTTCTTCGTATTCTAAACTCTTTCAATTCATGTGATCCTAATCAAACTTTTCTACAAAACCATGCGTTGGGATAGCTTCGTGATTTAAAAATTTCTTCGTACCCTAACCTCTTTCCATTCATGTGATCCTAATCAAACTTTTCTACAAAACCATGCATTGGGATAGCTTTGTGCTTTAAAAATTTCTTGGTACCCTAACCTCTTTCCATACACGTGATCCTAATCAAAGTTTTCTATAAAACCATGCATTGGGATAAATTTGTACCTTTACAAATTTCTTCGTAACCTAACCTCTTTTCATTAGTCTGATCCTAATCAGAGTTTTCTACAAAACATGCGTTGGGATAGATTTGTGCTTTTACAAATTTTTTCATACCCTAACCTCTTTTCATTCATGTGATCCTAATCAGAGTTTTTACAAAACACACGATGGGATAGATTTGTGCTTTTACAAATTTTTTGTATCTTAACCTCTTTCCATTCATTTGATAATAGTCGGAGTTTTCTACAAAAACGTGCGTTGGGATAGATTTGTGCTGTTACAAATTTCTGCGTATCCTAACCTCTTTTAATTTATCTGATCCTAGAGTTATCTACAAAACATGCGTTGGTATAGCTTCGTGCTTTAAAAATTTCTTGGTACCCTAACCTCTTTCCATTCATGTGATCCTAAACAAACTTTTCTACAAAACATGCATTGGGATAGATTTGTACCTTTACAAATTTCTTCGTACCCTAACCTCTTTCCAATTATGTGATCCTAATCAACCTTTTCTACAAAACCATGCGTTGGGATAGCATCGCTCTAAAAAAATTTCTTCGTACCCTAACCTCTTTCCATTCACATGATCCTAATCAAAGTTTTCTATAAAACCATGCATTGGGACAGATTTGTACCTTTACAAATTTCTTCGTATCCTAACCTCTTTCCATTCATGTGATCCTAATCAAACTTTTCTACAAAACCATGGGTTGGGATAGCTTCGTGCTTTAAAAATTTCTTCGTACCCTAACCTCTTTCCATTCACGTGATCCTAATCAAAGTTTTCTATAAAACCATGCATTGGGATAGATTTGTACCTTTATAAATTTCTTCGTATCCTAACCTCTTTCCATTCATGTGATCCTAATCAAACTTTTCTACAAAACATGCATTGATATAGATTTGTACCTTTACAAATTTCTTCGTATCCTAACCTCTTTCCATTCATGTGATCCTAATCAAACTTTTCTATAAAACCATGCATTGGGACAGATTTGTACCTTTACAAATTTCTTCGTATCCTAACCTCTTTCCATTCATGTGATCCTAATCAAACTTTTCTACAAAACATGCATTTATATAGATTTGTACCTTTACAAATTTCTTCGTATCCTAACCTCTTTCCATTCACGTGATCCTAATCAAAGTTTTCTATAAAACAATGCATTGGGACAGATTTGTACCTTTACAAATTTCTTCGTATCCTAACTTCTTTCCATTCATGTGATCCTAATCAAACTTTTCTACAAAACATGCATTGATATAGATTTGTACCTTTACAAATTTCTTCGTATCCTAACCTCTTTCCATTCATGTGATCCTAATCAAAGTTTTCTATAAAACCATGCATTGGGATAGATTTGTACCTTTACAAATTTCATCGTATCCTAACCTCTTTCCATTCATGTGATCCTAATCAAACTTTTTTACAAAACATGCTTTGGGATAGATTTGTACCTTTACAAATTTCTTCGTACCCTAACCTCTTTCCATTCATGTGATCCTAATCAAACTTTTCAACAAAACCATGAATTGGGTTAGATTTGTACCTTTACAAATTTCTTCGTACCCTAACCTCTTTCCATTCATGTGATCCTAATCAAACTTTTCTACAAAACCATGAATAGGGATAGATTTGTACCTTTACAAATTTCTTCGTATCCTAACCTCTTTCCATTCATGTGATCCTAATCAAACTTTTCTACAAAACCATGCGTTGGGATAGCTTCGTGCTTTAAAAATTTCTTCGTACCCTAACCTCTTTCTATTCATGTGATCCTAATCAAACTTTTCTACAAAACCATGCATTGGGATAGCTTTGTGCTTTAAAAATTTCTTCGTACCCTAACCTCTTTCCATTCACGTGATCCTAATCAAACTTTTCTACAAAACATGTATTGAGATAGATTTGTACCTTTACAAATTTCTTCGTATCCTAACCTCTTTCCATTCATGTGATCCTAATCAAACTTTTCTACAAAACATGCATTGGGATAGATTTGTACCTTTACAAATTTCTTCGTACCCTAACCTCTTTCCATTCATGTGATCCTAATCAAACTTTTCTACAAAACCATGCGTTAGGATAGCTTCGTGCTTTAAAAACTGCTTCGTACCCTAACCTCTTTCCATTCATGTGATCCTAATCAAACTTTTCTATTAAACCATGCATTGGGATAGAATTGTACCTTTAGAAATTTCTTCATACCCTAACCTCTTTCCATTGATGAGATCCTAATCAAAATTTTCTACAAGATCATGCATAGGGATAGCTTCGTGCTTTAAAAATTTCTTTGTACCCTAACCTCTTTCCATTCATGTGATCCTAATCAGAGTTTTCTACAAAACGCGCGTTGGGATAGATTTGTGCTTTTACAAATTTCTTCGTACCCTAACCTCTTTCCATTCATGTGATCCTAATCAAACTTTTCTATTAAACCATGCATTGGGATAGAATTGTACATTTAGAAATTTCTTCGTACCCTAACCTCTTTCCATTCATGTGATCCTATTCAAACTTTTGTACAAAACCATGAATTGGGATAGATTTGTACGTTTACAAATTTCATCGTATCCTAACCTCTTTCCATTCATGTGATCCTAATCAAACTTTTTTACAAAACATGCTTTGGGATAGATTTGTACCTTTACAAATTTCTTTGTACCCTAACCTCTTTCCATTCATGTGATCCTAATCAAACTTTTCTACAAAACCATGAATTGGGATACATTTGTACCTTTACAAATTTCTTCGTATCCTAACCTCTTTCCATTCATGTGATCCTAATCAAACTTTTCTACAAAACCATGCATTGGGATAGCTTTGTGCTTTAAAAATTTCTTCGTACCCTAACCTCTTTCCATACACGTGATCCTAATCAAAGTTTTCTATAAAACCATGCATTGGGACAGATTTGTACCTTTACAAATTTCTTCGTATCCTAACCTCTTTCCATTCATGTGATCCTAATCAAACTTTTCTACAAAACATGCATTGATATAGATTTGTACCTTTACAAATTTCTTCGTATCCTAACCTCTTTCCATTCATGTGATCCTAATCAAACTTTTCTATAAAACCATGCATTGGGACAGATTTGTACCTTTACAAATTTCTTCGTATCCTAACCTCTTTCCATTCATGTGATCCTAATCAAACTTTTCTACAAAACATGCATTGATATAGATTTGTACCTTTACAAATTTCTTCGTATCCTAACCTCTTTCCATTCACGTGATCCTAATCAAAGTTTTCTATAAAACCATGCATTGAGACAGATTTGTACCTTTACAAATTTCTTCGTATCCTAACCTCTTTCCATTCATGTGATCCTAATCAAACTTTTCTACAAAACATGCATTGATATAGATTTGTACCTTTACAAATTTCTTCGTATCCTAACCTCTTTCCATTCATGTGATCCTAATCAAAGTTTTCTATAAAACCATGCATTGGGATAGAATTGTACATTTAGAAATTTCTTCGTACCCTAACCTCTTTCCATTCATGTGATCCTATTCAAACTTTTCTACAAAACCATGAATTGGGATAGATTTGTACGTTTACAAATTTCATCGTATCCTAACCTCTTTCCATTCATGTGATCCTAATCAAACTTTTTTACAAAACATGCTTTGGGATAGATTTGTACCTTTACAAATTTCTTTGTACCCTAACCTCTTTCCATTCATGTGATCCTAATCAAACTTTTCTACAAAACCATGAATTGGGATACATTTGTACCTTTACAAATTTCTTCGTATCCTAACCTCTTTCCATTCATGTGATCCTAATCAAACTTTTCTACAAAACCATGCATTGGGATAGCTTTGTGCTTTAAAAATTTCTTCGTACCCTAACCTCTTTCCATACACGTGATCCTAATCAAAGTTTTCTATAAAACCATGCATTGGGACAGATTTGTACCTTTACAAATTTCTTCGTATCCTAACCTCTTTCCATTCATGTGATCCTAATCAAACTTTTCTACAAAACATGCATTGATATAGATTTGTACCTTTACAAATTTCTTCGTATCCTAACCTCTTTCCATTCATGTGATCCTAATCAAACTTTTCTATAAAACCATGAATTGGGACAGATTTGTACCTTTACAAATTTCTTCGTATCCTAACCTCTTTCCATTCATGTGATCCTAATCAAACTTTTCTACAAAACATGCATTGATATAGATTTGTACCTTTACAAATTTCTTCGTATCCTAACCTCTTTCCATTCACGTGATCCTAATCAAAGTTTTCTATAAAACCATGCATTGATATAGATTTGTACCTTTACAAATTTCTTCGTATCCTAACCTCTTTCCATTCATGTGATCCTAATCAAACTTTTCTACAAAACATGCATTGATATAGATTTGTACCTTTACAAATTTCTTCGTATCCTAACCTCTTTCCATTCATGTGATCCTAATCAAAGTTTTCTATAAAACCATGCATTGGGATAGATTTGTACCTTTACAAATTTCATCGTATCCTAACCTCTTTCCATTCATGTGATCCTAATCAAACTTTTTTACAAAACATGCTTTGGGATAGATTTGTACCTTTACAAATTTCTTCGTACCCTAACCTCTTTCCATTCATGTGATCCTAATCAAACTTTTCTACAAAACCATGAATTGGGTTAGATTTGTACCGTTACAAATTTCTTCGTACCCTAACCTCTTTCCATTCATGTGATCCTAATCAAACTTTTCTAGAAAACCATGAATAGGGATAGATTTGTACCTTTACAAATTTCTTCGTATCCTAACCTCTTTCCATTCATGTGATCCTAATCAAACTTTTCTACAAAACCATGCGTTGGGATAGCTTCGTGCTTTAAAAATTTCTTCGTACCCTAACCTCTTTCCATTCATGTGATCCTAATCAAACTTTTTTACAAAACCATGCATTGGGATAGCTTTGTGCTTTAAAAATTTCTTCGTACCCTAACCTCTTTCCATTCACGTGATCCTAATCAAAGTTTTCTATAAAACCATACATGGGGACAGATTTGTACTTTTACAAATTTCTTCGTATCATAACCTCTTTCCATTCATGAGATCCTAATCAAACTTTTCTACAAAACCATGCATTGGGATAGCTTCGTGCTTTAAAAATTTCTTTGTACCCTAACCTCTTCCCATTCATCTGATCCTAATCAGAGTTTTCTACAAAACGTGCGTTGGGATAGATTTGTGCTTTTACAAATTTCTTCGTATCCTAACCTCTTTCCATTCATGTGATCCTATTCAAAGTTTTCTATAAAACCATGCATTGGGATAGAATTGTACCTTTACAAATTTCTTCGTACCCTAACCTCTTTCCATTCATGTGATCCTAATCAAACTTTTCTATTAAACCATGCATTGGGATAGAATTGTACCTTTACAAATTTCTTCGTACCCTAACCTCTTTCCATTCATGTGATCCTAATCAAACTTTTCTACAAAACCATGTATTGGGATAGATTTGTACCTTTACAAATTTCATCGTATCCTAACCTCTTTCCATTCATGTGATCCTAATCAAACTTTTCTACAAAACCATGAATTGGGATAGATTTGTAACATTACAAATTTCTTCGTACCCTAACCTTTTTCCATTCATGTGATCCTAATCAAACTTTTCTACAAAACCATGAATAGGGGTAGATTTGTACCTTTACAAATTTCTTCGTATCCTAACCCCTTTCCATTCATGTGTTCCTAATCAAACTTTTCTAAAAAACCATGAATTGGGATAGATTTGTACCTTTATAAATTTCTTCGTATCCTAACCTCTTTCCATTCATGTGATCCTAATCAAACTTTTCTATAAAACCATGCATTGGGACAGATTTGTACCTTTACAAATTTCTTCGTATCCTAACCTCTTTCCATTCATGTGATCCTAATCAAACTTTTCTACAAAACCATGCGTTGGGATAGCTTCGTGCTTTAAAAATTTCTTCGTACCCTAACCTCTTTCCATTCATGTGATCCTAATCAAACTTTTCTACAAAACCATGCGTTAGGATAGCTTCGTGCTTTAAAAACTGCTTCGTACCCTAACCTCTTGCCATTCATGTGATTCTAATCAAACTTTTCTACAAAACCATGCATTGGGATAGCTTTGTGCTTTAAAAATTTCTTCGTATCCTAACCTCTTTCCATTGATGAGATCCTAATCAAAATTTTCTACAAAATCATGCATAGGGATAGCTTCGTGCTTTAAAAATTTCTTTGTACCCTAACCTCTTCCCATTCATCTGGTCCTAATCAGAGTTTTCTACAAAACGTGCGTTGGGATAGATTTGCACCTTTACAATTTTCTTTGTATCCTAATCTCTTTCCATTCATGTCATCCTAATCAGAGTTTTCTACAAAACGCGCGTTGGGATAGATTTGTGCTTTTACAAATTTCTTCGTACACTAACCTCTTTCCATTCATGTGATCCTAATCAAACTTTTCTATTAAACCATGCATTGGGATAGAATTGTACCTTTAGAAATTTTTTCGTACCCTAACCTCTTTCCATTCATGTAATCCTATTCAAACTTTTCTACAAAACCATGAATTGGGATAGATCTGTACGTTTACAAATTTCATCGTATCCTAACCTCTTTCCATTCATGTGATCCTAATCAAACTTTTCTACAAAACATGCATTGATATAGATTTGTACCTTTACAAATTTCTTCGTATCCTAACCTCTTTCCATTCATGTGATCCTAATCAAACTTTTCTATAAAACCATGCATTGGGACAGATTTGTACCTTTACAAATTTCTTCGTATCCTAACCTCTTTCCATTCATGTGATCCTAATCAAACTTTTCTACAAAACATGCATTGATATAGATTTGTACCTTTACAAATTTCTTCGTATCCTAACCTCTTTCCATTCACGTGATCCTAATCAAAGTTTTCTATAAAACCATGCATTGGGACAGATTTGTACCTTTACAAATTTCTTCGTATCCTAACCTCTTTCCATTCATGTGATCCTAATCAAACTTTTCTACAAAACATGCATTGATATAGATTTGTACCTTTACAAATTTCTTCGTATCCTAACCTCTTTCCATTCATGTGATCCTAATCAAAGTTTTCTATAAAACCATGCATTGTGATAGATTTGTACCTTTACAAATTTCATCGTATCCTAACCTCTTTCCATTCATGTGATCCTAATCAAACTTTTTTACAAAACATGCTTTGGGATAGATTTGTACCTTTACAAATTTCTTCGTACCCTAACCTCTTTCCATTCATGTTATCCTAATCAAACTTTTCAACAAAACCATGAATTGGGTTAGATTTGTACCTTTACAAATTTCTTCGTACCCTAACCTCTTTCCATTCATGTGATCCTAATCAAACTTTTCTACAAAACCATGAATAGGGATAGATTTGTACCTTTACAAATTTCTTCGTATCCTAACCTCTTTCCATTCATGTGATCCTAATCAAACTTTTCTACAAAACCATGCGTTGGGATAGCTTCGTGCATTAAAAATTTCTTTGTACCCTAACCTCTTTCCATTCATGTGATCCTAATCAAACTTTTCTACAAAACCATGCATTGGGATAGCTTTGTGCTTTAAAAATTTCTTCGTACCCTAACCTCTTTCCATTCACGTGATCCTAATCAAAGTTTTCTATAAAACCATACATTGGGACAGATTTGTACTTTTACAAATTTCTTCGTATCCTAACCTCTTTCCATTCATGAGATCCTAATCAAACTTTTCTACAAAACCATGCATTGGGATAGCTTCGTTCTTTAAAAATTTCTTTGTACCCTAACCTCTTCCCATTCATCTGATCCTAATCAGAGTTTTCTACAAAACGTGCGTTGTGATAGATTTGTGCTTTTACAAATTTCTTCGTATCCTAACCTCTTTCCATTCATGTGATCCTATTCAAAGTTTTCTATAAAACCATGCATTGGGATAGAATTGTACCTGTACAAATTTCTTCGTACCCTAACCTCTTTCCATTCATGTGATCCTAATCAAACTTTTCTATTAAACCATGCATTGGGATAGAATTGTACCTTTACAAATTTCTTCGTACCCTAACCTCTTTCCATTCATGTGATCCTAATCAACCTTTTCTACAAAACCATGTATTGGGATAGATTTGTACCTTTACAAATTTCATCGTATCCTAACCTCTTTCCATTCATGTGATCCTAATCAATCTTTTCTAGAAAACATGCTTTGGGGTACATTTACAAATTTCTTCGTACCCTAACCTCTTTCCATTCATGTGATCCTAATCAAACTTTTCTTTTAAACCATGAATTGGGATAGATTTGTACCATTACAAATTTCTTCGTACCCTAACCTTTTTCCATTCATGTGATCCTAATCAAACTTTTCTACATAACCATGAATAGGGATAGATTTGTACCTTTACAAATTTCTTCGTATCCTAACCCCTTTCCATTCATGTGTTCCTAATCAAACTTTTCTACAAAACCATGAATTGGCATAGATTTGTACCTTTATAAATTTCTTCGTATCCTAACCTCTTTCCATTCATGTGATCCTAATCAAACTTTTCTATAAAACCATGCATTGGGACAGATTTGTACCTTTACAAATTTCTTCGTATCCTAACCTCTTTCCATTCATGTGATCCTAATCAAACTTTTCTACAAAACCATGCGTTGGGATAGCTTCGTGCTTAAAAAATTTCTTCGTACCCTAACCTCTTTCTATTCACGTGATCCTAATCAAAGTTTTCTATAAAACCATGCATTGGGACAGATTTGTACCTTTACAAATTTCTTCGTATCCTAACCTCTTTCCATTCATGTGATCCTAATCAAACTTTTCTACAAAACATGCATTGATATAGATTTGTACCTTTACAAATTTCTTCGTATCCTAACCTCTTTCCATTCACGTGATCCTAATCAAACTTTTCTATAAAACCATGCATTGGGACAGATTTGTACCTTTACAAATTTCTTCGTATCCTAACCTCTTTCCATTCATGTGATCCTAATCAAACTTTTTTACAAAACATGCATTGATATAGATTTGTACCTTTACAAATTTCTTCGTATCCTAACCTCTTTCCATTCATGTAATCCTAATCAAAGTTTTCTATAAAACCATGCATTGGGATAGATTTGTACATTTACAAATTTCTTCGTATTCTAACCTCTTTCCATTCATGTGATCCTAATCAGAGTTTTCTACAAAACGTGCGTTGGGATAGATTTGTGCTTTTACAAATTTCTTCGTACCCTAACCTCTTTCCATTCATGTGATCCTAATCGAACTTTTCTATTAAACCATGCATTGGGATAGAATTGTACCTTTACAAATTTCTTCGTACCCTAACCTCTTTCCATTCATGTGATCCTAATCAAACTTTTCTACAAAACCATGTATTGGGATAGATTTGTACCTTTACAAATTTCATCGTATCCTAACCTCTTTCCATTCATGTGATCCTAATCAATCTTTTCTAGAAAACATGCTTTGGGATAGATTTGTACCTTTACAAATTTCTTCGTACCCTAACCTCTTTCCATTCATGTGATCCTAATCAAACTTTTCTACAAAACCATGCGTTGGGATAGCTTCGTGCTTTAAAAATTTCTTCGTATCCTAACCTATTTCCATTCATGTGATCCTAATCAAACTTTTCTACAAAACATGCATTGAGATAGATTTGTACCTTTACAAATTTCTTCGTATCCTAACCTCTTTCCATTCATGTGATCCTAATCAAACTTTTCTACAAAACCATGCGTTGGGATAGCTTCGTGCTTTAAAAATTTCTTCGTACCTTAACCTCTTTCCATTCATGTGATCCTAATCAAACTTTTCTACAAAACCATGCATTGGGATAGCTTTGTGCTTTAAAAATTTCTTCGTACCCTAACCTCTTTCCATTCACGTGATCCTAATCAAAGTTTTCTATAAAACCATGCATTGGGATAGATTTGTACCTTTACAAATTTCTTCGTATCCTAACCTCTTTTCATTAGTCTGATCCTAATCAGAGTTTTCTACAAAACATGCGTTGGGATAGATTTGTGCTTTTACAAATTTTTTCATACCCTAACCTCTTTTCATTCATGTGATCCTAATCAGAGTTTTTACAAAACACACGATGGGATAGATTTGTGCTTTTACAAATTTCTTTGTATCTTAACCTCTTTCCATTCATTTGATCCTAGTCGGAGTTTTCTACAAAAACGTGCGTTGGGATAGATTTGTGCTGTTACAAATTTCTTCGTATCCTAACCTCTTTTAATTTATCTGATCCTAGAGTTATCTACAAAACATGCGTTGGGATAGCTTCGTGCTTAAAAAATTTCTTCGTACTCTAACCTCTTTCCATTCATGTGATCCTAATCAAACTTGTCTACAAAACATGCATTGGTATAGATTTGTACCTTTACAAATTTCTTCGTACCCTAACCTCTTTCCATTCACGTGATCCTAATCAAAGTTTTATATAAAACCATGCGTTGGGTTAGCTTCGTGCTTTAAAAATTTCTTCGTATCCTAACCTCTTTGCATTCATGTGAACCTAATCAAAGTTTTCTATAAAACCATGCATTGGGACAGATTTGTACCTTTACAAATTTCTTCGTATCCTAACCTCTTTCCATTCATGTGATCCTAATCAAACTTTTCTACAAAACATGCATTGATATAGATTTGTACCTTTACAAATTTCTTCGTATCCTAACCTCTTTCCATTCATGTGATCCTAATCAAACTTTTCTACAAAACCATGCATTGCGATAGATTTGTACCTTTACAAATTTCATCGTATCCTAACCTCTTTCCATTCATGTGATCCTAATCAAACTTTTCTAGCAAACATGCTTTGGGATAGATTTGTACCTTTACAAATTTCTTGGTACCCTAACCTCTTTCCATTCATGTGATCCTAATCATACTTTTCTACAAAACCATGAATTGGGATAGATTTGTACCTTTACAAATTTCTTCGTATCCTAACCCCTTTCCATTCATGTGTTCCTAATCAAACTTTTCTACAAAACCATGAATTGGGATAGATTTGTACCTTTATAAATTTCTTCGTATCCTAACCTCTTTCCATTCATGTGATCCTAATCAAACTTTTTTACAAAACATGCATTGAGATAGATTTGTACCTTTACAAATTTCTTCGTATCCTAACCTCTTTCCATTCATGTGATCCTAATCAAACTTTTCTACAAAACCATGCGTTGGGATAGCTTCGTGCTTTAAAAATTTCTTCGTGTCGTAACCTCTTTCCATTCATGTGATCCTAATCAAGCTTTTCTGCAAACCATGCATTGGGATAGATTTGTACCTTTACAAATTTCTTCGTACCCTAACCTCTTGCAATTCATGTGATCCTAATCAAACTTTTCTACAAAACCATGCGTTGGGATAGCTTCGTGCTTTAAAAATTTCTTCGTACCCTAACCTCTTTCGATTCATGTGATCCTAATCGAACTTTTCTACAAAACCATGCGTTAGGTTAGCTTCGTGCTTTAAAAATTGCTTCGTACCCTAACCTCTTTCCATTCATGTGATCCTAATCAAACTTTTCTAAAAACCATGCATTGGGATAGCTTCGTGCTTTAAAAATTTCTTTGTACCCTAACCTCTTCCCAGTCATCTGGTCCTAATCAGAGTTTTCTACAAAACGTGCGTTGGGATAGATTAGTGCTTTTACAAATTTCTTCGTATCCTAACCTCTATCCATTCATGTGATCCTAATCAGACTTTTCTACAAAACCATGAATAGGGATAGATTTGTACCTTTACAAATTTCTTCGTATCCTAACCCCTTTCCATTCATGTGTTCCTAATCAAACTTTTCTACAAAACCATGAATTGGGATAGATTTGTACCTTTATAAATTTCTTCGTATCATAACCTCTTTCCATTCATGTGATCCTAATCAAACTTTTCTACAAAACATGCATTGAGATAGATTTGTACCTTTACAAATTTCTTCGTATCCTAACCTCTTTCCATTCATGTGATCCTAATCAAACTTTTCTACAAAACCATGCGTTGGGATAGCTTCGTGCTTTAAATATTTCTTCGTACCCTAACCTCTTTCCATTCACGTGATCCTAATCGAAGTTTTCTATAAAACCATGCATTGGGACAGATTTGTACCTTTACAAATTTCTTCGTATCCTAACCTCTTTCCATTCATGTGATCCTAATCAAACTGTTCTACAAAACATGCATTGATATAGATTTGTACGTTTACAAATTTCTTCGTATCCTAACCTCTTTCCATTCATGTGATCCTAATCAAACTTTTCTACAAAACCATGCATTGGGATAGATTTGTACCTTTACAAATTTCTTCGTACCCTAACCTCTTTCCATTCATGTGATCCTAATCAAAGTTTTCTATAAAACCATGCATTGGGATAGATTTGTACATTTACGAATTTCTTCGTATTCTAACCTCTTTCCTTTCATGTGATCCTAATCAGAGTTTTCTACAAAACGTGCGTTGGGATAGATTTGTGCTTTTACAAATTTCTTCGTACCCTAACCTCTTTCCATTCATGTGATCCTAATCAAACTTTTCTATTAAACCATGCATTGGGATAGAATTGTACCTTTACAAATTTCTTCGTACCCTAACCTCTTTCCATTCATGTGATCCTAATCAAACTTTTCTACAAAACCATGAATTGGGCTACATTTGTACCTTTACAAATTTCTTCGTACCCTAACCTTTTTCCATTCATGTGATCCTAATCAAACTTTTCTACAAAACCATGAATAGGGATAGATTTGTACCTTTACAAATTTCTTCGTATCCTAACCCCTTTCCATTCATGTGTTCCTAATCAAACTTTTCTACAAAACCATGAATTGGGATAGATTTGTACCTTTATAAATTTCTTCGTATCTTAACCTCTTTCCATTCATGTGATCCTAATCAAACTTTTCTACAAAACATGCATTGAGATAGATTTGTACCTTTACAAATTTCTTCGTATCCTAACCTCTTTCCATTCATGTGATCCTAATCAAACTTTTCTACAAAACCATGCGTTGGGATAGCTTCGTGCTTTAAAAATTTCTTCGTGTCGTAACCTCTTTCCATTCATGTGATCCTAATCAAACTTTTCTGCAAACCATGCATTGGGATAGATTTGTACCTTTACAAATTTCTTCGTACCCTAACCTCTTGCAATTCATGTGATTCTAATCAAACTTTTCTACAAAACCATGCGTTGGGATAGCTTCGTGCTTTAAAAATTTCTTCGTACCCTAACCTCTTTCGATTCATGTGATCCTAATCAAACTTTTCTACAAAACATGCATTGAGATAGATTTATACCTTTACAAATTTCTTCGTACCCTAACCTCTTTCCATTCATGTGATCCTAATCAAACTTTTCTACAAAACCATGCGTTAGGTTAGCTTCGTGCTTTAAAAATTGCTTCGTACCCTAACCTCTTTCCATTCATGTGATCCTAATCAAACTTTTCTAAAAACCATGCATTGGGATAGCTTTGTTCTTTAAAAATTTCTTCGTATCCTAACCTCTTTCCATTCATGAGATCCTAATCAAAATTTTCTACAAAACCATGCATAGGGATAGCTTCGTGCTTTAAAAATTTCTTTGTACTCTAACTTCTTCCCATTCATCTGGTCCTAATCAGAGTTTTCTACAAAACGTGCGTTGGGATAGATTAGTGCTTTTACAAATTTCTTCGTACCCTAACCTCTATCCATTCATGTGATCCTAATCAGACTTTTCTACAAAACCATGAATAGGGATAGATTTGTACCTTTACAAATTTCTTCGTATCCTAACCCCTTTCCATTCATGTGTTCCTAATCAAACTTTTCTACAAAACCATGAATTGGGATAGATTTGTACCTTTATAAATTTCTTCGTATCCTAACCTCTTTCCATTCATGTGATCCTAATCAAACTTTTCTACAAAACATGCATTGAGATAGATTTGTACCTTTACAAATTTCTTCGTATCCTAACCTCTTTCCATTCATGTGATCCTAATCAAACTTTTCTACAAAACCATGCGTTGGGATAGCTAAGTGCTTTAAAAATTTCTTCGTACCCTAACCTCTTTCCATTCACGTGATCCTAATCGAAGTTTTCTATAAAACCATGCATTGGGACAGATTTGTACCTTTACAAATTTCTTCGTATCCTAACCTCTTTCCATTCATGTGATCCTAATCAAACTTTTCTACAAAACCATGCGTTGGGATAGCTTCGTGCATTAAAAATTTCTTTGTACCCTAACCTCTTTCCATTCATGTGATCCTAATCAAACTTTTCTACAAAACCATGCATTGGGATAGCTTTGTGCTTTAAAAATTTCTTCGTACCCTAACCTCTTTCCATTCACGTGATCATAATCAAAGTTTTCTATAAAACCATACATTGGGACAGATTTGTACTTTTACAAATTTCTTCGTATCCTAACCTCTTTCCATTCATGAGATCCTAATCAAACTTTTCTACAAAACCCATGCATTGGGATAGCTTCGTTCTTTAAAAATTTCTTTGTACCCTAACCTCTTCCCATTCATCTGATCCTAATCAGAGTTTTCTACAAAACGTGCGTTGTGATAGATTTGTGCTTTTACAAATTTCTTCGTATCCTAACCTCTTTCCATTCATGTGATCCTATTCAAAGTTTTCTATAAAACCATGCATTGGGATAGAATTGTACCTTTACAAATTTCTTCGTACACTAACCTCTTTCCATTCATGTGATCCTAATCAAACTTTTCTATTAAACCATGCATTGGGATAGAATTGTACCTTTACAAATTTCTTCGTACCCTAACCTCTTTCCATTCATGTGATCCTAATCAAACTTTTCTACAAAACCATGTATTGGGATAGATTTGTACCTTTACAAATTTCATCGTATCCTAACCTCTTTCCATTCATGTGATCCTAATCAATCTTTTCTAGAAAACATGCTTTGGGATAGATTTGTACATTTACAAATTTCTTCGTACCCTAACCTCTTTCCATTCATGTGATCCTAATCAAACTTTTCTTTTAAACCATGAATTGGGATAGATTTGTACCATTACAAATTTCTTCGTACCCTAACCTTTTTCCATTCATGTGATCCTAATCAAACTTTTCTACAAAACCATGAATAGGGATAGATTTGTACCTTTACAAATTTCTTCGTATCCTAACCCCTTTCCATTCATGTGTTCGTAATCAAACTTTTCTACAAAACCATGAATTGGGATAGATTTGTACCTTTATAAATTTCTTCGTATCCTAACCTCTTTCCTTTCATGTGATCCTAATCAAACTTTTCTATAAAACCATGCATTGGGACAGATTTGTACCTTTACAAATTTCTTCGTATCCTAACCTCTTTCCATTCATGTGATCCTAATCAAACTTTTCTACAAAACCATGCGTTGGGATAGCTTCGTGCTTAAAAAATTTCTTCGTACCCTAACCTCTTTCCATTCACGTGATCCTAATCAAAGTTTTCTATAAAACCATGCATTGGGACAGATTTGTACCTTTACAAATTTCTTCGTATCCTAACCTCTTTCCATTCATGTGATCCTAATCAAACTTTTCTACAAAACATGCATTGATATAGATTTGTACCTTTACAAATTTCTTCGTATCCTAACCTCTTTCCATTCATGTAATCCTAATCAAAGTTTTCTATAAAACCATGCATTGGGATAGATTTGTACATTTACAAATTTCTTCGTATTCTAACCTCTTTCCATTCATGTGATCCTAATCAGAGTTTTCTACAAAACGTGCGTTGGGATAGATTTGTGCTTTTACAAATTTCTTCGTACCCTAACCTCTTTCCATTCATGTGATCCTAATCAAACTTTTCTACAAAACCATGTATTGGGATAGATTTGTACCTTTACAAATTTCATCGTATCCTAACCTCTTTCCATTCATGTGATCCTAATCAATCTTTTCTAGAAAACATGCTTTGGGATAGATTTGTACCTTTACAAATTTCTTCGTACCCTAACCTCTTTCCATTCATGTGATCCTAATCAAACTTTTCTACAAAACCATGCGTTGGGATAGCTTCGTGCTTTAAAAATTTCTTCGTATCCTAACCTATTTCCATTCATGTGATCCTAATCAAACTTTTCTACAAAACATGCATTGAGATAGATTTGTACCTTTACAAATTTCTTCGTATCCTAACCTCTTTCCATTCATGTGATCCTAATCAAACTTTTCTACAAAACCATGCGTTGGGATAGCTTTGTGCTTTAAAAATTTCTTCGTACCCTAACCTCTTTCCATTCACGTGATCCTAATCAAAGTTTTCTATAAAACCATGCATTGGGATAGATTTGTACCTTTACAAATTTCTTTGTATCCTAACCTCTTTTCATTAGTCTGATCCTAATCAGAGTTTTCTACAAAACATGCGTTGGGATAGATTTGTGCTTTTACAAATTTTTTCATACCCTAACCTCTTTTCATTCATGTGATCCTAATCAGAGTTTTTACAAAACACACGATGGGATAGATTTGTGCTTTTACAAATTTCTTTGTATCTTAACCTCTTTCCATTCATTTGATCCTAGTCGGAGTTTTCTACAAAAACGTGCGTTGGGATAGATTTGTGCTGTTACAAATTTCTTCGTATCCTAACCTCTTTTAATTTATCTGATCCTAGAGTTATCTACAAAACATGCGTTGGGATAGCTTCGTGCTTAAAAAATTTCTTCGTACTCTAACCTCTTTCCATTCATGTGATCCTAATCAAACTTGTCTACAAAACATGCATTGGTATAGATTTGTACCTTTACAAATTTCTTCGTACCCTAACCTCTTTCCATTCACGTGATCCTAATCAAAGTTTTATATAAAACCAAGCGTTGGGTTAGCTTCGTGCTTTAAAAATTTCTTCGTATCCTAACCTCTTTGCATTCATGTGATCCTAATCAAAGTTTTCTATAAAACCATGCATTGGGACAGATTTGTACCTTTACAAATTTCTTCGTATCCTAACCTCTTTCCATTCATGTGATCCTAATCAAACTTTTCTACAAAACATGCATTGATATAGATTTGTACCTTTACAAATTTCTTCGTATCCTAACCTCTTTCCATTCATGTGATCCTAATCAAACTTTTCTACAAAACCATGCATTGCGATAGATTTGTACTTTTACAAATTTCATCGTATCCTAACCTCTTTCCATTCATGTGATCCTAATCAAACTTATCTAGCAAACATGCTTTGGGATAGATTTGTACCTTTACAAATTTCTTGGTACCCTAACCTCTTTCCATTCATGTGATCCTAATCATACTTTTCTACAAAACCATGAATTGGGATAGATTTGTACCTTTACAAATTTCTTCGTATCCTAACCCCTTTCCATTCATGTGTTCCTAATCAAACTTTTCTACAAAACCATGAATTGGGATAGATTTGTACCTTTATAAATTTCTTCGTATCCTAACCTCTTTCCATTCATGTGATCCTAATCAAGCTTTTCTACAAAACATGCATTGAGATAGATTTGTACCTTTACAAATTTCTTCGTATCCTAACCTCTTTCCATTCATGTGATCCTAATCAAACTTTTCTACAAAACCATGCGTTGGGATAGCTTCCTGCTTTAAAAATTTCTTCGTGTCGTAACCTCTTTCCATTCATGTGATCCTAATCAAACTTTTCTGCAAACCATGCATTGGGATAGATTTGTACCTTTACAAATTTCTTCGTACCCTAACCTCTTGCAATTCATGTGATCCTAATCAAACTTTTCTACAAAACCATGCGTTGGGATAGCTTCGTGCTTTAAAAATTTCTTCGTACCCTAACCTCTTTCGATTCATGTGATCCTAATCAAACTTTTCTACAAAACATGCATTGAGATAGATTTGAACCTTTACAAATTTCTTCGTACCCTAACCTCTTTCCATTCATGTGATCCGAATCAAACTTTTCTACAAAACCATGCGTTAGGTTAGCTTCGTGCTTTAAAAATTGCTTCGTACCCTAACCTCTTTCCATTCATGTGATCCTAATCAAACTTTTCTAAAAACCATGCATTGGGATAGCTTTGTGCTTTAAAAATTTCTTCGTATCCTAACCTCTTTCCATTCATGAGATCCTAATCAAAATTTTCTACAAAACCATGCATAGGGATAGCTTCGTGCTTTAAAAATTTCTTTGTACCCTAACCTCTTCCCAGTCATCTGGTCCTAATCAGAGTTTTCTACAAAACGTGCGTTGGGATAGATTAGTGCTTTTACAAATTTCTTCGTATCCTAACCTCTATCCATTCATGTGATCCTAATCAGACTATTCTACAAAACCATGAATAGGGATAGATTTGTACCTTTACAAATTTCTTCGTATCCTAACCCCTTTCCATTCATGTGTTCCTAATCAAACTTTTCTACAAAACCATAAATTGGGATAGATTTGTACCTTTATAAATTTCTTCGTATCCTAACCTCTTTCCATTCATGTGATCCTAATCAAACTGTTCTACAAAACATGCATTGATATAGATTTGTAAGTTTACAAATTTCTTCGTATCCTAACCTCTTTCCATTCATGTGATCCTAATCAAACTTTTCTACAAAACCATGCATTGGGATAGATTTGTACCTTTACAAATTTCTTCGTACCCTAACCTCTTTCCATTCATGTGATCCTAATCAAAGTTTTCTATAAAACCATGCATTGGGATAGATTTGTACATTTACGAATTTCTTCGTATTCTAACCTCTTTCCTTTCATGTGATCCTAATCAGAGTTTTCTACAAAACGTGCGTTGGGATAGATTTGTGCTTTTACAAATTTCTTCGTACCCTAACCTCTTTCCATTCATGTGATCCTAATAAAACTTTTCTATTAAACCATGCATTGGGATAGAATTGTACCTTTACAAATTTCTTCGTACCCTAACCTCTTTCCATTCATGTGATCCTAATCAAACTTTTCTACAAAACCATGAATTGGGCTACATTTGTACCTTTACAAATTTCTTCGTACCCTAACCTTTTTCCATTCATGTGATCCTAATCAAACTTTTCTACAAAACCATGAATAGGGATAGATTTGTACCTTTACAAATTTCTTCGTATCCTAACCCCTTTCCATTCATGTGTTCCTAATCAAACTTTTCTACAAAACCATGAATTGGGATAGATTTGTACCTTTATAAATTTCTTCGTATCTTAACCTCTTTCAATTCATGTGATCCTAATCAAACTTTTCTACAAAACATGCATTGAGATAGATTTGTACCTTTACAAATTTCTTCGTATCCTAACCTCTTTCCATTCATGTGATCCTAATCAAACTTTTCTACAAAACCATGCGTTGGGATAGCTTCGTGCTTTAAAAATTTCTTCGTGTCGTAACCTCTTTCCATTCATGTGATTCTAATCAAACTTTTCTGCAAACCATGCATTGGGATAGATTTGTACCTTTACAAATTTCTTCGTACCCTAACCTCTTGCAATTCATGTGATTCTAATCAAACTTTTCTACAAAACCATGCGTTGGGATAGCTTCGTGCTTTAAAAATTTCTTCGTACCCTAACCTCTTTCGATTCATGTGATCCTAATCAAACTTTTCTACAAAACATGCATTGAGATAGATTTATACCTTTACAAATTTCTTCGTACCCTAACCTCTTTCCATTCATGTGATCCTAATCAAACTTTTCTACAAAACCATGCGTTAGGTTAGCTTCGTGCTTTAAAAATTGCTTCGTACCCTAACCTCTTTCCATTCATGTGATCCTAATCAAACTTTTCTAAAAACCATGCATTGGGATAGCTTTGTGCTTTAAAAATTTCTTCGTATCCTAACCTCTTTCCATTCATGAGATCCTAATCAAAATTTTCTACAAAACCATGCATAGGTATAGCTTCGTGCTTTAAAAATTTCTTTGTACCCTAACTTCTTCCCATTCATCTGGTCCTAATCAGAGTTTTCTACAAAACGTGCGTTGGGATAGATTAGTGCTTTTACAAATTTCTTCGTACCCTAACCTCTATCCATTCATGTGATCCTAATCAGACTTTTCTACAAAACCATGAATAGGGATAGATTTGTACCTTTACAAATTTCTTCGTATCCTAACCCCTTTCCATTCATGTGTTCCTAATCAAACTTTTCTACAAAACCATGAATTGGGATAGATTTGTACCTTTATAAATTTCTTCGTATCCTAACCTCTTTCCATTCATGTGATCCTAATCAAACTTTTCTACAAAACATGCATTGAGATAGATTTGTACCTTTACAAATTTCTTCGTATCCTAACCTCTTTCCATTCATGTGATCCTAATCAAACTTTTCTACAAAACCATGCGTTGGGATAGCTTCGTGCTTTAAAAATTTCTTCGTACCCTAACCTCTTTCCATTCACGTGATCCTAATCGAAGTTTTCTATAAAACCATGCATTGGGACAGATTTGTACCTTTACAAATTTCTTCGTATCCTAACCTCTTTCCATTCATGTGATCCTAATCAAACTTTTCTACAAAACATGCATTGATATAGATTTGTACCTTTACAAATTTCTTCGTATCCTAACCTCTTTACATTCATGTGATCCTAATCAAACTTTTCTACAAAACCATGCATTGGGATAGATTTGTACCTTTACAAATTTCTTCGTACCCTAACCTCTTTCCATTCATGTGATCCTAATCAAAGTTTTCTATAAAACCATGCATTGGGATAGATTTGTGCATTTACAAATTTCTTCGTATTCTAACCTCTTTCCTTTCATGTGATCCTAATCAGAGTTTTCTACAAAACGTGCGTTGGGATAGATTTGTGCTTTTACAAATTTCTTCGTACCCTAACCTCTTTCCATTCATGTGATCCTAATCAAACTTTTCTATTAAACCATGCATTAGGATAGAATTGTACCTTTACAAATTTCTTCGTACCCTAACCTCTTTCCATTCATGTGATCCTAATCAAACTTTTCTACAATACCATGAATTGGGATAGATTTGTACCTTTACAAATTTCTTCGTACCCTAACCTTTTTCCATTCATGTGATCCTAATCAAACTTTTCTACAAAACCATGAATAGGGATAGATTTGTACCTTTACAAATTTCTTCGTATCCTAACCTCTTTCCATTCATGTGATCCTAATCAAACTTTTCTACAAAACCATGTGTTGGGATAGCTTCGTGCTTTAAAAATTTCTTCGTGTCGTAACCTCTTTCCATTCATGTGATCCTAATCAAACTTTTCTGCAAACCATGCATTGGGATAGATTTGTACCTTTACAAATTTCTTCGTACCCTAACCTCTTTCAATTCATGTGATCCTAATCAAACTTTTCTACAAAACCATGCGTTGGGATAGCTTCGTGCTTTAAAAATTTCTTCGTACCCTAACCTCTTTCCATTCACGTGATCCTAATCAAAGTTTTCTATAAAACCATGCATTGCGATAGATTTGTACCTTTACAAATTTCTTCGTATCCTAACCTCTTACCATTCATGTGATCCTAATCAAACTTTTCTACAAAACATGCATTGAGATAGATTTGTACCATTACAAATTTCTTCGTATCCTAACCTCTTTCCATTCATGTGATCCTAATCAAACTTTTCTACAAAACCATGCGTTGGGATAGCTTCGTGCTTTAAAAATTTCTTCGTATCCTAACCTCTTTCCATTCATGTGATCCTAATCAAACTTTTCTACAAAACCATGCATTGGGATAGATTTGTACCTTTTCAAATTTCTTCGTACCCTAACCTCTTTCCATTCATGTGATCCTAATCAAAGTTTTCTATAAAACCATGCATTGGGATAGATTTGTACCTTTACAAATTTCTTCGTATCCTAACCTCTTTCCATTCATGTGATCCTAATCAGAGTTTTCTACAAAACGTGCGTTGGGATAGATTTGTGCTTTTACAAATTTCTTCGTACCCTAACCTCTTTCCATTCATGTGATCCTAATCAAACTTTTCTACAAAACCATGAATTGGGATACATTTGTACCTCTACAAATTTCTTCGTATCCTAACCTCTTTCCATTCATGTGATCCTAATCAAACTTTTCTACAAAACCATGCGTTGGGATAGCTTAGTGATTTAAAAATTTCTTCGTACCCTAACCTCTTTCCATTCATGTGATCCTAATCAAACTTTTCTACAAAACCATGCATTGGGATAGCTTTGTGCTTTAAAAATTTCTTCGTACCCTAACCTCTTTCCATTCACGTGATCCTAATCAAAGTTTTCTATAAAACCATGCATTGGGATAGATTTGTACCTTTACAAATTTCTTCGTATCCTAACCTCTTTCCATTCATGTGATCCTAATCAAACTTTTCTACAAAACATGCATTGATATAGATTTGTACCTTTACAAATTTCTTCGTATCCTAACCTCTTTCCATTCATGTGATCCTAATCAAACTTTTCTACAAAACATGCATTGAGATAGATTTGTACCTTTACAAATTTCTTCGTATCCTAACCTCTTTCCATTCATGTGATCCTAATCAAACTTTTCTACAAAACATGCATTGAGATAGATTTGTACCTTTACAAATTTCTTCGTACCCTAACCTCTTTCCATTCATGTGATCCTAATCAAACTTTTCAACAAAACCATGAATTGGGTTAGATTTGTACCTTTACAAATTTCTTCGTACCCTAACCTCTTTCCATTCATGTGATCCTAATCAAACTTTTCTACAAAACCATGAATAGGGATAGATTTGTACCTTTACAAATTTCTTCGTATCCTAACCTCTTTCCATTCATGTGATCCTAATCAAACTTTTCTACAAAACCATGCGTTGGGATAGCTTCGTGCTTTAAAAATTTCTTCGTACACTAACCTCTTTCCATTCATGTGATCCTAATCAAACTTTTCTACAAAACCATGCATTGGGATAGCTTTGTGCTTTAAAAATTTCTTCGTACCCTAACCTCTTTCCATTCACTTGATCCTAATCAAAGTTTTCTATAAAACCATACATTGGGACAGATTTGTACTTTTACAAATTTCTTCGTATCCTAACCTATTTCCATTCATGTGATCCTAATCAAACTTTTCTACAAAACCATGCATTGGGATAGCTTCGTTCTTTAAAAATTTCTTTGTACCCTAACCTCTTCCCATTCATCTGATCCTAATCAGAGTTTTCTACAAAACGTGCGTTGGGATAGATTTGTGCTTTTACAAATTTCTTCGTATCCTAACCTCTTTCCATTCATGTGATCCTATTCAAAGTTTTCTATAAAACCATGCATTGGGATAGAATTGTACCTTTACAAATTTCTTCGTACCCTAACCTCTTTCCATGCATGTGATCCTAATCAAACTTTTCTATTAAACCATGCATTGGGATAGAATTGTACCTTTACAAATTTCTTCGTACCCTAACCTCTTTCCATTCATGTGATCCTAATCAAACTTTTCTACAATACCATGAATTGGGATAGATTTGTACCTTTACAAATTTCTTCGTACCCTAACCTCTTTCCATTCATGTGATCCTAATCAAACTTTTCTACAATACCATGAATTGGGATAGATTTGTACCTTTACAAATTTCTTCGTACCCTAACCTTTTTCCATTCATGTGATCCTAATCAAACTTTTCTACAAAACCATGAATAGGGATAGATTTGTACCTTTACAAATTTCTTCGTATCCTAACCCCTTTCCATTCATGTGTTCCTAATCAAACTTTTCTACAAAACCATGAATTGGGATAGATTTGTACCTTTATAAATTTCTTCGTATCCTAACCTCTTTCCATTCATGTGATCCTAATAAAACTTTTCTACAAAACATGCATTGAGATAGATTTGTACCTTTACAAATTTCTTCGTATCCTAACCTCTTTCCATTCATGTGATCCTAATCAAACTTTTCTACAAAATCATGCGTTGGGATAGCTTCGTGCTTTAAAAATTTCTTCGTGTCGTAACCTCTTTCCATTCATGTGATCCTAATCAAACTTTTCTGCAAACCATGCATTGGGATAGATTTGTACCTTTACAAATTTCTTTGTACCCTAACCTCTTTCAATTCATGTGATCCTAATCAAACTTTTCTACAAAACCATGCGTTGGGATAGCTTCGTGCTTTAAAAATTTCTTCGTACCCTAACCTCTTTCCATTCACGTGATCCTAATCAAAGTTTTCTATAAAACCATGCATTGCGACAGATTTGTACCTTTACAAATTTCTTCGTATCCTAACCTCTTTCAATTCATGTGATCCTAATCAAACTTTTCTACAAAACCATGCGTTGGGATAGCTTCGTGCTTTAAAAATTTCTTCGTACCCTAACCTCTTTCCATTCACGTGATCCTAATCAAAGTTTTCTATAAAACCATGCATTGCGACAGATTTGTACCATTACAAATTTCTTCGTATCCTAACCTCTTTCCATTCATGTGATCCTAATCAAACTTTTCTACTAAACCATGCGTTGGGATAGCTTCGTGCTTTAAAAATTTCTTCGTATCCTAACCTCTTTCCATTCATGTGATCCTAATCAAACTTTTCTACAAAACCATGCATTGGGATAGATTTGTACCTTTACAAATTTCTTCGTACCCTAACCTCTTTCCATTCATGTGATCCTAATCAAAGTTTTCTATAAAACCATGCATTGGGATAGATTTGTACCTTTACAAATTTCTTCGTATCCTAACCTCTTTCCATTCATGTGATCCTAATCAGAGATTTCTACAAAACGTGCGTTGGGATAGATTTGTGCTTTTACAAATTTCTTCGTACCCTAACCTCTTTCCATTCATGTGATCCTAATCAAACTTTTCTACAAAACCATGAATTGGGATACATTTGTACCTTTACAAATTTCTTCGTATCCTAACCTCTTTCCATTCATGTGATCCTAATCAAACTTTTCTACAAAACCATGCGTTGGGATAGCTTCGTGATTTAAAAATTTCTTCGTACCCTAACCTCTTTCCATTCATGTGATCCTAATCAAACTTTTCTACTAAACCATGCATTGGGATAGCTTTGTGCTTTAAAAATTTCTTCGTACCCTAACCTCTTTCCATACACGTGATCCTAATCAAAGTTTTCTATAAAACCATGCATTGATATAGATTTGTACCTTTACAAATTTCTTCTTATCCTAACCTCTTTCCATTCATGTGATCCTAATCAAACTTTTCTACAAAACATGCATTGATATAGATTTGTACCTTTACAAATTTCTTCGTACCCTAACCTCTTTCCATTCATGTGATCCTAATCAAACTTTTCTATAAAACCATGCATTGGGACAGATTTGTACCTTTACAAATTTCTTCGTATCCTAACCTCTTTCCATTCATGTGATCCTAATCAAACTTTTCTACAAAACATGCATTGATATAGATTTGTACCTTTACAAATTTCTTCGTATCCTAACCTCTTTCCATTCACGTGATCCTAATCAAAGTTTTCTATAAAACCATGCATTGGGACAGATTTGTACCTTTACAAATTTCTTCGTATCCTAACCTCTTTCCATTCATGTGATCCTAATCAAACTTTTCTACAAAACATGCATTGATATAGATTTGTACCTTTACAAATTTCTTCGTATCCTAACCTCTTTCCATTCATGTGATCCTAATCAAAGTTTTCTATAAAACCATGCATTGGGATAGATTTGTACCATTACAAATTTCATCGTATCCTAACCTCTTTCCATTCATGTGATCCTAATCAAACTTTTTTACAAAACATGCTTTGGGATAGATTTGTACCTTTACAAATTTCTTCGTACCCTAACCTCTTTCCATTCATGTGATCCTAATCAAACTTTTCAACAAAACCATGAATTGGGTTAGATTTGTACCTTTACAAATTTCTTCGTACCCTAACCTCTTTCCATTCATGTGATCCTAATCAAACTTTTCTACAAAACCATGAATAGGGATAGATTTGTACCTTTACAAATTTCTTCGTATCCTAACCTCTTTCCATTCATGTGATCCTAATCAAACTTTTCTACAAAACCATGCGTTGGGATAGCTTCGTGCTTTAAAAATTTCTTCGTACCCTAACCTCTTTCCATTCATGTGATCCTAATCAAACTTTTCTACAAAACCATGCATTGGGATAGCTTTGTGCTTTAAAAATTTCTTCGTACCCTAACCTCTTTCCATTCACTTGATCCTAATCAAAGTTTTCTATAAAACCATACATTGGGACAGATTTGTACTTTTACAAATTTCTTCGTATCCTAACCTCTTTCCATTCATGAGATCCTAATCAAACTTTTCTACAAAACCATGCATTGGGATAGCTTCGTGCTTTAAAAATTTCTTTGTACCCTAACCTCTTCCCATTCATCTGATCCTAATCAGAGTTTTCTACAAAACGTGCGTTGGGATAGATTTGTGCTTTTACAAATTTCTTCGTATCCTAACCTTTTTCCATTCATGTGATCCTATTCAAAGTTTTCTATAAAACCATGCATTGGGATAGAATTGTACCTTTACAAATTTCTTCGTACCCTAACCTCTTTCCATGCATGTGATCCTAATCAAACTTTTCTATTAAACCATGCATTGGGATAGAATTGTACCTTTACAAATTTCTTCGTACCCTAACCTCTTTCCATTCATGAGATCCTAATCAAACTTTTCTACAAAACCATGCATTGGGATAGATTTGTACCTTTACAAATTTCTTCGTACCCTAACCTCTTTCCATTCATGTGATCCTAATCAAAGTTTTCTATAAAACCATGCATTGGGATAGATTTGTGCATTTACAAATTTCTTCGTATTCTAACCTCTTTCCTTTCATGTGATCCTAATCAGAGTTTTCTACAAAACGTGCGTTGGGATAGATTTGTGCTTTTACAAATTTCTTCGTACCCTAACCTCTTTCCATTCATGTGATCCTAATGAAACTTTTCTATTAAACCATGCATTGGGATAGAATTGTACCTTTACAAATTTCTCCGTACCCTAACCTCTTTCCATTCATGTGATCCTAATCAAACTTTTCTACAATACCATGAATTGGGATAGATTTGTACCTTTACAAATTTCTTCGTACCCTAACCTTTTTCCATTCATGTGATCCTAATCAAACTTTTCTACAAAACCATGAATAGGGATAGATTTGTACCTTTACAAATTTCTTCGTATCCTAACCTCTTTCCATTCATGTGATCCTAATCAAACTTTTCTACAAAACCATGCGTTGGGATAGCTTCGTGCTTTAAAAATTTCTTCGTGTCGTAACCTCTTTCCATTCATGTGATCCTAATCAAACTTTTCTGCAAACCATGCATTGGGATAGATTTGTACCTTTACAAATTTCTTCGTACCCTAACCTCTTTCAATTCATGTGATCCTAATCAAACTTTTCTACAAAACCATGCGTTGGGATAGCTTCGTGCTTTAAAAATTTCTTCGTACCCTAACCTCTTTCCATTCACGTGATCCTAATCAAACTTTTCTACAAAACATGCATTGAGATAGATTTGTACCATTACAAATTTCTTCGTATCCTAACCTCTTTCCATTCATGTGATCCTAATCAAACTTTTCTACAAAACCATGCGTTGGGATAGCTTCGTGCTTTAAAAATTTCTTCGTATCCTAACCTCTTTCCATTCATGTGATCCTAATCAAACTTTTCTACAAAACCATGCATTGGGATAGATTTGTACCTTTACAAATTTCTTCGTACCCTAACCTCTTTCCATTCATGTGATCCTAATCAAAGTTTTCTATAAAACCATGCATTGGGATAGATTTGTACCTTTACAAATTTCTTCGTATTCTAACCTCTTTCCATTCATGTGATCCTAATCAGAGTTTTCTACAAAACGTGCGTTGGGATAGATTTGTGCTTTTACAAATTTCTTCGTACCCTAACCTCTTTCCATTCATGTGATCCTAATCAAACTTTTCTACAAAACCATGAATTGGGATACATTTGTACCTCTACAAATTTCTTCGTATCCTAACCTCTTTCCATTCATGTGATCCTAATCAAACTTTTCTACAAAACCATGCGTTGGGATAGCTTCGTGATTTAAAAATTTCTTCGTACCCTAACCTCTTTCCATTCATGTGATCCTAATCAAACTTTTCTACAAAACCATGCATTGGGATAGCTTTGTGCTTTAAAAATTTCTTCGTACCCTAACCTCTTTCCATACACGTGATCCTAATCAAAGTTTTCTATAAAACCATGCATTGGGACAGATTTGTACCTTTACAAATTTCTTCGTATCCTAACCTCTTTCCATTCATGTGATCCTAATCAAACTTTTCTACAAAACATGCATTGATATAGATTTGTACCTTTACAAATTTCTTCTTATCCTAACCTCTTTCCATTCATGTGATCCTAATCAAACTTTTCTATAAAACCATGCATTGGGACAGATTTGTACCTTTACAAATTTCTTCGTATCCTAACCTCTTTCCATTCATGTGATCCTAATCAAACTTTTCTACAAAACATGCATTGATATAGATTTGTACCTTTACAAATTTCTTCGTATCCTAACCTCTTTCCATTCATGTGATCCTAATCAAACTTTTCTACAAAACATGCATTGAGATAGATTTGTACCTTTACAAATTTCTTCGTATCCTAACCTCTTTCCATTCATGTGATCCTAATCAAACTTTTCTACAAAACATGCATTGAGATAGATTTGTACCTTTACAAATTTCTTCGTACCCTAACCTCTTTCCATTCATGTGATCCTAATCAAACTTTTCAACAAAACCATGAATTGGGTTAGATTTGTACCTTTACAAATTTCTTCGTACCCTAACCTCTTTCCATTCATGTGATCCTAATCAAACTTTTCTACAAAACCATGAATAGGGATAGATTTGTACCTTTACAAATTTCTTCGTATCCTAACCTCTTTCCATTCATGTGATCCTAATCAAACTTTTCTACAAAACCATGCGTTGGGATAGCTTCGTGCTTTAAAAATTTCTTCGTACCCTAACCTCTTTCCATTCATGTGATCCTAATCAAACTTTTCTACAAAACCATGCATTGGGATAGCTTTGTGCTTTAAAAATTTCTTCGTACCCTAACCTCTTTCCATTCACTTGATCTTAATCAAAGTTTTCTATAAAACCATACATTGGGACAGATTTGTACTTTTACAAATTTCTTCGTATCCTAACCTCTTTCCATTCATGTGATCCTAATCAAAGTTTTCTACAAAACCATGCATGGGGATAGCTTCGTGCTTTAAAAATTTCTTTGTACCCTAACCTCTTCCCATTCATCTGATCCTAATCAGAGTTTTCTACAAAACGTGCGTTGGGATAGATTTGTGCTTTTACAAATTTCTTCGTATCCTAACCTCTTTCCATTCATGTGATCCTATTCAAAGTTTTCTATAAAACCATGCATTGGGATAGAATTGTACCTTTACAAATTTCTTCGTACCCTAACCTCTTTCCATGCATGTGATCCTAATCAAACTTTTCTATTAAACCATGCATTGGGATAGAATTGTACCTTTACAAATTTCTTCGTACCCTAACCTCTTTCCATTCATGTGATCCTAATCAAACTTTTCTACAATACCATGAATTGGGATAGATTTGTACCTTTACAAATTTCTTCGTACCCTAACCTCTTTCCATTCATGTGATCCTAATCAAACTTTTCTACAAAACCATAAATTGGGATAGATTTGTACCTTTACAAATTTCTTCGTACCCTAACCTTTTTCCATTCATGTGATCCTAATCAAACTTTTCTACAAAACCATGAATAGGGATAGATTTGTACCTTTACAAATTTCTTCGTATCCTAACCCCTTTCCATTCATGTGTTCCTAATCAAACTTTTCTACAAAACCATGAATTGGGATAGATTTGTACCTTTATAAATTTCTTCGTATCCTAACCTCTTTCCATTCATGTGATCCTAATAAAACTTTTCTACAAAACATGCATTGAGATAGATTTGTACCTTTACAAATTTCTTCGTATCCTAACCTCTTTCCATTCATGTGATCCTAATCAAACTTTTCTACAAAACCATGCGTTGGGATAGCTTCGTGCTTTAAAAATTTCTTCGTGTCGTAACCTCTTTCCATTCATGTGATCCTAATCAAACTTTTCTGCAAACCATGCATTGGGATAGATTTGTACCTTTACAAATTTCTTTGTACCCTAACCTCTTTCAATTCATGTGATCCTAATCAAACTTTTCTACAAAACCATGCGTTGGGATAGCTTCGTGCTTTAAAAATTTCTTCGTACCCTAACCTCTTTCCATTCACGTGATCCTAATCAAAGTTTTCTATAAAACCATGCATTGCGACAGATTTGTACCTTTACAAATTTCTTCGTATCCTAACCTCTTTCAATTCATGTGATCCTAATCAAACTTTTCTACAAAACCATGCGTTGGGATAGCTTCGTGCTTTAAAAATTTCTTCGTACCCTAACCTCTTTCCATTCACGTGATCCTAATCAAAGTTTTCTATAAAACCATGCATTGCGACAGATTTGTACCATTACAAATTTCTTCGTATCCTAACCTCTTTCCATTCATGTGATCCTAATCAAACTTTTCTACTAAACCATGCGTTGGGATAGCTTCGTGCTTTAAAAATTTCTTCGTATCCTAACCTCTTTCCATTCATGTGATCCTAATCAAACTTTTCTACAAAACCATGCATTGGGATAGATTTGTACCTTTACAAATTTCTTCGTACCCTAACCTCTTTCCATTCATGTGATCCTAATCAAAGTTTTCTATAAAACCATGCATTGGGATAGATTTGTACCTTTACAAATTTCTTCGTACCCTAACCTCTTTCCATTCATGTGATCCTAATCAGAGATTTCTACAAAACGTGCGTTGGGATAGATTTGTGCTTTTACAAATTTCTTCGTACCCTAACCTCTTTCCATTCATGTGATCCTAATCAAACTTTTCTACAAAACCATGAATTGGGATACATTTGTACCTTTACAAATTTCTTCGTATCCTAACCTCTTTCCATTCATGTGATCCTAATCAAACTTTTCTACAAAACCATGCGTTGGGATAGCTTCGTGATTTAAAAATTTCTTCGTACCCTAACCTCTTTCCATTCATGTGATCCTAATCAAACTTTTCTACAAAACCATGCATTGGGATAGCTTTGTGCTTTAAAAATTTCTTCGTACCCTAACCTCTTTCCATTCACGTGATCCTAATCAAAGTTTTCTATAAAACCATGCATTGATATAGATTTGTACCTTTACAAATTTCTTCGTATCCTAACCTCTTTCCATTCATGTGATCCTAATCAAACTTTTCTACAAAACATGCATTGATATAGATTTGTACCTTTACAAATTTCTTCTTATCCTAACCTCTTTCCATTCATGTGATCCTAATCAAACTTTTCTATAAAACCATGCATTGGGACAGATTTGTACCTTTACAAATTTCTTCGTATCCTAACCTCTTTCCATTCATGTGATCCTAATCAAACTTTTCTACAAAACATGCATTGATATAGATTTGTACCTTTACAAATTTCTTCGTATCCTAACCTCTTTCCATTCATGTGATCCTAATCAAAGTTTTCTATAAAACCATGCATTGGGACAGATTTGTACCTTTACAAATTTCTTCGTATCCTAACCTCTTTCCATTCATGTGATCCTAATCAAACTTTTCTACAAAACATGCATTGATATAGATTTGTACCTTTACAAATTTCTTCGTATCCTAACCTCTTTCCATTCATGTGATCCTAATCAAAGTTTTCTATAAAACCATGCATTGGGATAGATTTGTACCTTTACAAATTTCATCGTATCCTAACCTCTTTCCATTCATGTGATGCTAATCAAACTTTTTTACAAAACATGCTTTGGGATAGATTTGTACCTTTACAAATTTCTTCGTACCCTAACCTCTTTCCATTCATGTGATCCTAATCAAACTTTTCAACAAAACCATGAATTGGGTTAGATTTGTACCTTTACAAATTTCTTCGTACCCTAACCTCTTTCCATTCATGTGATCCTAATCAAACTTTTCTACAAAACCATGAATAGGGATAGATTTGTACCTTTACAAATTTCTTCGTATCCTAACCTCTTTCCATTCATGTGATCCTAATCAAACTTTTCTACAAAACCATGCGTTGGGATAGCTTCGTGCTTTAAAAATTTCTTCGTACCCTAACCTCTTTCCATTCATGTGATCCTAATCAAACTTTTCTACAAAACCATGCATTGGGATAGCTTTGTGCTTTAAAAATTTCTTCGTACCCTAACCTCTTTCCATTCACTTGATCCTAATCAAAGTTTTCTATAAAACCATACATTGGGACAGATTTGTACTTTTACAAATTTCTTCGTATCCTAACCTCTTTCCATTCATGAGATCCTAATCAAACTTTTCTACAAAACCATGCATTGGGATAGCTTCGTGCTTTAAAAATTTCTTTGTACCCTAACCTCTTCCCATTCATCTGATCCTAATCAGAGTTTTCTACAAAACGTGCGTTGGGATAGATTTGTGCTTTTACAAATTTCTTCGTATCCTAACCTCTTTCCATTCATGTGATCCTATTCAAAGTTTTCTATAAAACCATGCATTGGGATAGAATTGTACCTTTACAAATTTCTTCGTACCCTAACCTGTTTCCATGCATGTGATCCTAATCAAACTTTTCTATTAAACCATGCATTGGGATAGAATTGTACCTTTACAAATTTCTTCGTACCCTAACCTCTTTCCATTCATGTGATCCTAATCAAACTTTTCTACAAAACCATGTATTGGGATAGATTTGTACCTTTACAAATTTCATCGTATCCTAACCTCTTTCCATTCATGTGATCCTAATCAATCTTTTCTAGAAAACATGCTTTGGGATAGATTTGTACCTTTACAAATTTCTTCGTACCCTAACCTCTTTCCATTCATGTGATCCTAATCAAACTTTTCTACAAAACCATGAATTGGGATAGATTTGTACCATTACAAATTTCTTCGTACCCTAACCTTTTTCCATTCATGTGATCCTAATCAAACTTTTCTACAAAACCATGAATAGGGATAGATTTGTACCTTTACAAATTTCTTCGTATCCTAACCCCTTTCCATTGATGTGTTCCTAATCAAACTTTTCTACAAAACCATGAATTGGGATAGATTTGTACCTTATAAATTTCTTCGTATCCTAACCTCTTTCCATTCATGTGATCCTAATCAAACTTTTCTATAAAACCATGCATTGGGACAGATTTGTACCTTTAAAAATTTCTTCGTATCATAACCTCTTTCCATTCATGTGATCCTAATCAAACTTTTCTACAAAACCATGCGTTGGGATAGCTTCGTGCTTTAAAAATTTCTTCGTACCTTAACCTCTTTCCATTCACGTGATCCTAATCAAAGTTTTCTATAAAACCATGCATTGGGACAGATTTGTACCTTTACAAATTTCTTCGTATCCTAACCTCTTTCCATTCATGTGATCCTAATCAAACTTTTCTACAAAACATGCATTGATATAGATTTGTACCTTTACAAATTTCTTCGTATCCTAACCTCTTTCCATTCACGTGATCCTAATCAAAGTTTTCTATAAAACCATGCATTGGGACAGATTTGTACCTTTACAAATTTCTTCGTATCCTAACCTCTTTCCATTCATGTGATCCTAATCAAACTTTTCTACAAAACATGCATTGATATAGATTTGTACCTTTACAAATTTCTTCGTATCCTAACCTCTTTCCATTCATGTGATCCTAATCAAAGTTTTCTATAAAACCATGCATTGGGATAGATTTGTACCTTTACAAATTTCATCGTATCCTAACCTCTTTCCATTCATGTGATGCTAATCAAACTTTTTTACAAAACATGCTTTGGGATAGATTTGTACCTTTACAAATTTCTTCGTACCCTAACCTCTTTCCATTCATGTGATCCTAATCAAACTTTTCAACAAAACCATGAATTGGGTTAGATTTGTACCTTTACAAATTTCTTCGTACCCTAACCTCTTTCCATTCATGTGATCCTAATCAAACTTTTCTACAAAACCATGAATAGGGATAGATTTGTACCTTTACAAATTTCTTCGTATCCTAACCTCTTTCCATTCATGTGATCCTAATCAAACTTTTCTACAAAACCATGCGTTGGGATAGCTTCGTGCTTTAAAAATTTCTTCGTATCCTAACCTCTTTCCATTCATGTGATCCTAATCAAACTTTTCTACAAAACCATGCATTGGGATAGCTTTGTGCTTTAAAAATTTCTTCGTACCCTAACCTCTTTCCATTCACTTGATCCTAATCAAAGTTTTCTATAAAACCATGCATTGGGACAGATTTGTACTTTTACAAATTTCTTCGTATCCTAACCTCTTTCCATTCATGAGATCCTAATCAAACTTTTCTACAAAACCATGCATTGGGATAGCTTCGTGCTTTAAAAATTTCTTTGTACCCTAACCTCTTCCCATTCATCTGATCCTAATCAGAGTTTTCTACAAAACGTGCGTTGGGATAGATTTGTGCTTTTACAAATTTCTTCGTATCCTAACCTCTTTCCATTCATGTGATCCTATTCAAAGTTTTCTATAAAACCATGCATTGGGATAGAATTGTACCTTTACAAATTTCTTCGTACCCTAACCTGTTTCCATGCATGTGATCCTAATCAAACTTTTCTATTAAACCATGCATTGGGATAGAATTGTACCTTTACAAATTTCTTCGTACCCTAACCTCTTTCCATTCATGTGATCCTAATCAAACTTTTCTACAAAACCATGTATTGGGATAGATTTGTACCTTTACAAATTTCATCGTATCCTAACCTCTTTCCATTCATGTGATCCTAATCAATCTTTTCTAGAAAACATGCTTTGGGATAGATTTGTACCTTTACAAATTTCTTCGTACCCTAACCTCTTTCCATTCATGTGATCCTAATCAAACTTTTCTACAAAACCATGAATTGGGATAGATTTGTACCATTACAAATTTCTTCGTACCCTAACCTTTTTCCATTCATGTGATCCTAATCAAACTTTTCTACAAAACCATGAATAGGGATAGATTTGTACCTTTACAAATTTCTTCGTATCCTAACCCCTTTCCATTGATGTGTTCCTAATCAAACTTTTCTACAAAACCATGAATTGGGATAGATTTGTACCTTATAAATTTCTTCGTATCCTAACCTCTTTCCATTCATGTGATCCTAATCAAACTTTTCTATAAAACCATGCATTGGGACAGATTTGTACCTTTAAAAATTTCTTCGTATCATAACCTCTTTCCATTCATGTGATCCTAATCAAACTTTTCTACAAAACCATGCGTTGGGATAGCTTCGTGCTTTAAAAATTTCTTCGTACCCTAACCTCTTTCCATTCACGTGATCCTAATCAAAGTTTTCTATAAAACCATGCATTGGGACAGATTTGTACCTTTACAAATTTCTTCGTATCCTAACCTCTTTCCATTCATGTGATCCTAATCAAACTTTTCTACAAAACATGCATTGATATAGATTTGTACCTTTACAAATTTCTTCGTATCCTAACCTCTTTCCATTCACGTGATCCTAATCAAAGTTTTCTATAAAACCATGCATTGGGACAGATTTGTACCTTTACAAATTTCTTCGTATCCTAACCTCTTTCCATTCATGTGATCCTAATCAAACTTTTCTACAAAACATGCATTGATATAGATTTGTACCTTTACAAATTTCTTCGTATCCTAACCTCTTTCCATTCATGTGATCCTAATCAAAGTTTTCTATAAAACCATGCATTGGGATAGATTTGTACATTTACAAATTTCTTCGTATTCTAACCTCTTTCCATTCATGTGATCCTAATCAGAGTTTTCTACAAAACGTGCGTTGGGATAGATTTGTGCTTTTACAAATTTCTTCGTACCCTAACCTCTTTCCATTCATGTGATCCTAATCGAACTTTTCTATTAAACCATGCATTGGGATAGAATTGTACCTTTACAAATTTCTTCGTACCCTAACCTCTTTCCATTCATGTGATCCTAATCAAACTTTTCTACAAAACCATGTATTGGGATAGATTTGTACCTTTACAAATTTCATCGTATCCTAACCTCTTTCCATTCATGTGATCCTAATCAAACTTTTCTACAAAACCATGCGTTGGGATAGCTTCGTGCTTTAAAAATTTCTTCGTGTCGTAACCTCTTTCCATTCATGAGATCCTAATCAAACTTTTCTGCAAACTATGCATTGGGATAGATTTGTACCTTTACAAATTTCTTCGTACCCTAACCTCTTTCAATTCATGTGATCCTAATCAAACTTTTCTACAAAACCATGCGTTGGGATAGCTTCGTGCTTTAAAAATTTCTTCGTACACTAACCTCTTTCCATTCATGTGATCCTAATCAAACTTTTCTACAAAACCATGCGTTGGGATAGCTTCGTGCTTTAAACATTTCTTCGTACCCTAACCTCTTTCCATTCACGTGATCCTAATCAAAGTTTTCTATAAAACCATGAATTGGGACAGACTTGTATCTTTAGAAATTTCTTCGTATCCTAACCTCTTTCCATTCATGTGATCCTAATCAAACTTTTCTACAAAACATGCATTGAGATAGATTTGTACCTTTTCAAATTTCTTCGTATCCTAACCTCTTTCCATTCATGTGATCCTAATCAAACTTTTCTACAAAACCATGCGTTAGGTTAGCTTCGTGCTTTAAAAATTGCTTCGTACTCTAACCTCTTTCCATTCATGTGATCCTAATCAAACTTTTCTACAAAACCATGCATTGGGATAGCTTTGTGCTTTAAAAATTTCTTCGTATCCTAACCTCTTTCCATTCATGAGATCCCAATCAAAATTTTCTACAAAACCATGCATAGGGATAGCTTCGTGCTTTACAAATTTCTCTGTACCCTAACCTCTTCCCATTCATCTGGTCCTAATCAGAGTTTTCTACAAAACGTGCGTTGGGATAGATTAGTGCTTTTAGAAATTTCTTCGTACCCTAACCTCTATCCATTCATGTGATCCTAATCAGACTTTTCTACAAAACCATGAATTGGGATAGATTTGTATCTTTACAAATTTCTTCGTATCCTAACCTCTTTCCATTCATATGATCTTAATCAAGCTTTACCTTTACAAATTTCTTCGTACCCTAACCTCTTTCCATTCATGTGATCCTAATCAAACTTTTCTACAAAACCATGAATTGGGTTAGATTTGTACCTTTACAAATTTCTTCGTACCCTAACCTCTTTCCATTCATGTGATCCTAATCAAACTTTTTTACAAAACATGCTTTGGGATAGATTTGTACCTTTATAAATTTCTTCGTACCCTAACCTCTTTCCATTCATGTGATCCTAATCAAACTTTTCTACAAAACCATGAATTGGGTTAGATTTGTACCTTTACAAATTTCTTCGTACCCTAACCTCTTTCCATTCATGTGATCCTAATCAAACTTTTCTACAAAACCATGAATTGGGATAGATTTGTACCTTTATAAATTTCTTCGTATCCTAACCTCTTTCCATTCATGTGATCCTAATCAAACTTTTCTACAAATCCATGCGTTGGGATAGCTTGTGCTTTAAAAATTTCTTCGTGTCGTAACCTCTTTCCATTCATGTGATCCTAATCAAACTTTTCTATTAAACCATGCATTGGGATAGAATTGTACCTTTACAAATTTCTTCGTACCCTAACCTCTTTCCATTCATGTGATCCTAATCAAACTTTTCTACAAAACCATGCGTTGGGATAGCTTCGTGCTTTAAAAATTTCTTCGTATCCTAACCTCTTTCCATTCATGTGATCCTAATCAAACTTTTCAACAAAACATGCATTGAGATAGATTTGTACCTTTACAAATTTCTTCGTATCCTAACCTCTTTCCATTCATGTGATCCTAATCAAACTTTTCTACAAAACCATGCGTTGGGATAGCTTCGTGCTTTAAAAATTTCTTCGTATCCTAACCTATTTCCATTCATGTGATCCTAATCAAAGTTTTCTATAAAACCATGCATTGGGACAGATTTGTACCTTTACAAATTTCTTCGTATCCTAACCTCTTTCCATTCATGTGATCCTAATCAAACTTTTCTACAAAACCATGCGTTGGGATAGCTTCGTGCTTTAAAAATTTCTTCGTACCCTAACCTCTTTCCATTCATGTGATCCTAATCAAACTTTTCTACAAAACCATGCATTGGGATAGCTTTGTGCTTTAAAAATTTCTTCGTACCCTAACCTCTTTCCATTCACGTGATCCTAATCAAAGTTTTCTATAAAACCATGCATTGGGATAGATTTGTACCTTTACAAATTTCTTCGTATCCTAACCTCTTTTCATTAGTCTGATCCTAATCAGAGTTTTCTACAAAACATGCGTTGGGATAGATTTGTGCTTTTACAAATTTTTTCATACCCTAACCTCTTTTCATTCATGTGATCCTAATCAGAGTTTTTACAAAACACACGATGGGATAGATTTGTGCTTTTACAAATTTCTTTGTATCTTAACCTCTTTCCATTCATTTGATCCTAGTCGGAGTTTTCTACAAAAACGTGCGTTGGGATAGATTTGTGCTGTTACAAATTTCTTCGTATCCTAACCTCTTTTAATTTATCTGATCCTAGAGTTATCTACAAAACATGCGTTGGGTTAGCTTCGTGCTTTAAAAATTTCTTCGTATCCTAACCTCTTTCCATTCATGTGATCCTAATCAAAGTTTTCTATAAAACCATGCATTGGGACAGATTTGTACCTTTACAAATTTCTTCGTATCCTAACCTCTTTCCATTCATGTGATCCTAATCAAACTTTTCTACAAAACATGCATTGATATAGATTTGTACCTTTACAAATTTCTTCGTATCCTAACCTCTTTCCATTCATGTGATCCTAATCAAACTTTTCTACAAAACCATGCATTGGGATAGATTTGTACCTTTACAAATTTCTTCGTACCCTAACCTCTTTCCATTCATGTGATCCTAATCAAAGTTTTCTATAAAACCATGCATTGGGATAGATTGTACATTTACAAATTTCTTCGTATTCTAACCTCTTTCCATTCATGTGATCCTAATCAAACTTTTCTATTAAACCATGCATTGGGATAGAATTGTACCTTTACAAATTTCTTCGTACCCTAACCTCTTTCCATTCATGTGATCCTAATCAAACTTTTCTACAAAACCATGTATTGGGATAGATTTGTACCTTTACAAATTTCATCGTATCCTAACCTCTTTCCATTCATGTGATCCTAATCAAACTTTTCTAGCAAACATGCTTTGGGATAGATTTGTACCTTTACAAATTTCTTGGTACCCTAACCTCTTTCCATTCATGTGATCCTAATCATACTTTTCTACAAAACCATGAATTGGGATAGATTTGTACCTTTACAAATTTCTTCGTATCCTAACCCCTTTCCATTCATGTGTTCCTAATCAAACTTTTCTACAAAACCATGAATTGGGATAGATTTGTACCTTTATAAATTTCTTCGTGTCGTAACCTCTTTCCATTCATGTGATCCTAATCAAACTTTTCTGCAAACCATGCATTGGGATAGATTTGTACCTTTACAAATTTCTTCGTACCCTAACCTCTTGCAATTCATGTGATCCTAATCAAACTTTTCTACAAAACCATGCGTTGGGATAGCTTCGTGCTTTAAAAATTTCTTCGTACCCTAACCTCTTTCGATTCATGTGATCCTAATCAAACTTTTCTACAAAACATGCATTGAGATAGATTTATACCTTTACAAATTTCTTCGTACCCTAACCTCTTTCCATTCATGTGATCCTAATCAAACTTTTCTACAAAACCATGCGTTAGGTTAGCTTCGTGCTTTAAAAATTGCTTCGTACCCTAACCTCTTTCCATTCATGTGATCCTAATCAAACTTTTCTAAAAACCATGCATTGGGATAGCTTTGTGCTTTAAAAATTTCTTCGTATCCTAACCTCTTTCCATTCATGAGATCCTAATCAAAATTTTCTACAAAACCATGCATAGGTATAGCTTCGTGCTTTAAAAATTTCTTTGTACCGTAACCTCTTCCCATTCATCTGGTCCTAATCAGAGTTTCCTACAAAACGTGCGTTGGGATAGATTAGTGCTTTTACTAATTTCTTCGTACCCTAACCTCTATCCATTCATGTGATCCTAATCAGACTTTTCTACAAAACCATGAATAGGGATAGATTTGTACCTTTACAAATTTCTTCGTATCCTAACCCCTTTCCATTCATGTGTTCCTAATCAAACTTTTCTACAAAACCATGAATTGGGATAGATTTGTACCTTTATAAATTTCTTCGTATCCTAACCTCTTTCCATTCATGTAATCCTAATCAAACTTTTCTACAAAACATGCATTGAGATAGATTTGTACCTTTCCAAATTTCTTCGTATCCTAACCTCTTTCCATTCATGTGATCCTAATCAAACTTTTCTACAAAACCATGCGTTGGGATAGCTTCGTGCTTTAAAAATTTCTTCGTACCCTAACCTCTTTCCATTCACGTGATCCTAATCGAAGTTTTCTATAAAACCATGCATTGGGACAGATTTGTACCTTTACAAATTTCTTCGTATCCTAACCTCTTTCCATTCATGTGATCCTAATCAAACTTTTCTACAAAACATGCATTGATATAGATTTGTACCTTTTCAAATTTCTTCGTATCCTAACCTCTTTCCATTCATGTGATCCTAATCAAACTTTTCTACAAAACCATGCATTGGGATAGATTTGTACCTTTACAAATTTCTTCGTACCCTAACCTCTTTCCATTCATGTGATCCTAATCAAAGTTTTCTATAAAACCATGCATTGGGATAGATTTGTACATTTACAAATTTCTTCGTATTCTAACCTCTTTCCTTTCATGTGATCCTAATCAGAGTTTTCTACAAAACGTGCGTTGGGATAGATTTGTGCTTTTACAAATTTCTTCGTACCCTAACCTCTTTCCATGCATGTGATCCTAATCAAACTTTTCTATTAAACCATGCATTGGGATAGAATTGTACCTTTACTAATTTCTTCGTACCCTAACCTCTTTCCATTCATGTGATCCTAATCAAACTTTTCTACAATACCATGAATTGGGATAGATTTGTACCTTTACAAATTTCTTCGTACCCTAACCTTTTTCCATTCATGTGATCCTAATCAAACTTTTCTACAAAACCATGAATAGGGATAGATTTGTACCTTTACAAATTTCTTCGTATCCTAACCCCTTTCCATTCATGTGTTCCTAATCAAACTTTTCTACAAAACCATGAATTGGGATAGATTTGTACCTTTATAAATTTCTTCGTATCCTAACCTCTTTCCATTCATGTGATCCTAATAAAACTTTTCTACAAAACATGCATTGAGATAGATTTGTACCTTTACAAATTTCTTCGTATCCTAACCTCTTTCCATTCATGTGATCCTAATCAAACTTTTCTACAAAACCATGCGTTGGGATAGCTTCGTGCTTTAAAAATTTCTTCGTGTCGTAACCTCTTTCCATTCATGTATTCCTAATCAAACTTTTCTGCAAACCATGCATTGGGATAGATTTGTACCTTTACAAATTTCTTCGTACCCTAACCTCTTGCAATTCATGTGATCCTAATCAAACTTTTCTACAAAACATGCATTGAGATATATTTGTACCATTACAAATTTCTTCGTATCCTAACCTCTTTCCATTCATGTGATCCTAATCAAACTTTTCTCATGTGATCCTAATCAAACTTTTCTACAAAACCATGCATTGGGATAGATTTGTACCTTTACAAATTTCTTCGTACCCTAACCTCTTTCCATTCATGTGATCCTAATCAGAGTTTTCTACAAAATGTGCGTTGGGATAGATTTGTACTTTTACAAATTTCTTCGTACCCTAACCTCTTTCCATTCATGTGATCCTAATCAAACTTTTCTACAAAACCATGAATTGGGATACATTTGTACCTTTACAAATTTCTTCGTATCCTAACCTCTTTCCATTCATGTGATCCTAATCAAACTTTTCTACAAAACAATGCGTTGGGATAGCTTCGTGATTTAAAAATTTCTTCGTACCCTAACCTCTTTCCATTCTTGTGATCCTAATCAAACTTTTCTACAAAACCATGCATTGGGATAGCTTTGTGCTTTAAAAATTTCTTCGTACCTTAACCTCTTTCCATACACGTGATCCTAATCAAAGTTTTCTATAAAACCATGCATTGGGACAGATTTGTACCTTTACAAATTTCTTCGTATCCTAACCTCTTTCCATTCATGTGATCCTAATCAAACTTTTCTACAAAAGATGCATTGATATAGATTTGTACCTTTACAAATTTCTTCTTATCCTAACCTCTTTCCATTCATGTGATCCTAATCAAACTTTTCTATAAAACCATGCATTGGGACAGATTTGTACCTGTACAAATTTCTTCGTATCCTAACCTCTTTCCATTCATGTGATCCTAATCAAACTTTTCTACAAAACATGCATTGATATAGATTTGTACCTTTACAAATTTCTTCGTATCCTAACCTCTTTCCATTCACGTGATCCTAATCAAAGTTTTCTATAAAACCATGCATTGGGACAGATTTGTACATTTACAAATTTCTTCGTATCCTAACCTCTTTCCATTCATGTGATCCTAATCAAACTTTTCTACAAAACATGCATTGATATAGATTTGTACCTTTACAAATTTCTTCGTATCCTAACCTCTTTCCATTCATGTGATCCTAATCAAAGTTTTCTATAAAACCATGCATTGGGATAGAATTGTACCTTTACAAATTTCATCGTATCCTAACCTCTTTCCATTCATGTGATCCTAATCAAACTTTTTTACAAAACATGCTTTGGGATAGATTTGTACCTTTACAAATGTCTTCGTACCCTAACCTCTTTCCGTTCATGTGATCCTAATCAAACTTTTCAACAAAACCATGAATTGGGTTAGATTTGTACCTTTACAAATTTCTTCGTACCCTAACCTCTTTCCATTCATGTGATCCTAATCAAACTTTTCTACAAAACCATGAATAGGGATAGATTTGTACCTTTACAAATTTCTTCGTATCCTAACCTCTTTCCATTCATGTGATCCTAATCAAACTTTTCTACAAAACCATGCGTTGGGATAGCTTCGTTCTTTAAAAATTTCTTCGTACCCTAACCTCTTTCCATTCATGTGATCCTAATCAAACTTTTCTACAAAACCATGAATTGGGATAGCTTTGTGCTTTAAAAATTTCTTCGTACCCTAACCTCTTTCCATTCAATTGATCCTAATCAAAGTTTTCTATAAAACCATGCATTGGCATAGAATTGTACCTTTACAAATTTAATCGTACCCTAACCTCTTTCCATTCATGTGATCCTAATCAAACTTTTCTATTAAACCATGCATTGGGATAGAATTGTACCTTTACAAATTTCATCGTATCCTAACCTCTTTCCATTCATGTGATCCTAATCAAACTTTTCTACAAAACCATGAATTGAGATAGATTTGTACCTTTACAAATTTCTTCGTACCCTAACCTCTTTCCATTCATGTGATCCTAATCAAACTTTTCTACAAAACCATGAATTGAGATAGATTTGTACCTTTACAAATTTCTTCGTACCCTAACCTTTTTCCATTCATGTGATCCTAATCACACTTTTCTACAAAACCATGAATAGGGATAGATTTGTACCTTTACAAATTTCTTCGTATCCTAACCCCTTTCCATTCATGTGTTCCTAATCAAACTTTTCTACAAAATCATGAATTGGGATAGATTTGTACCTTTATAAATTTCTTCGTATCATAACCTCTTTCCATTCATGTGATCCTAATCAAACTTTTCTACAAAACATGCATTGAGATAGATTTGTACCTTTACAAATTTCTTCGTATCCTAACCTCTTTCCATTCATGTAATCCTAATCAAACTTTTCTACAAAACATGCATTGAGATAGATTTGTACCTTTCCAAATTTCTTCGTATCCTAACCTCTTTCCATTCATGTGATCCTAATCAAACTTTTCTACAAAACCATGCGTTGGGATAGCTTCGTGCTTTAAAAATTTCTTCGTACCCTAACCTCTTTCCATTCACGTGATCCTAATCGAAGTTTTCTATAAAACCATGCATTGGGACAGATTTGTACCTTTACAAATTTCTTCGTATCCTAACCTCTTTCCATTCATGTGATCCTAATCAAACTTTTCTACAAAACATGCATTGATATAGATTTGTACCTTTTCAAATTTCTTCGTATCCTAACCTCTTTCCATTCATGTGATCCTAATCAAACTTTTCTACAAAACCATGCATTGGGATAGATTTGTACCTTTACAAATTTCTTCGTACCCTAACCTCTTTCCATTCATGTGATCCTAATCAAAGTTTTCTATAAAACCATGCATTGGGATAGATTTGTACATTTACAAATTTCTTCGTATCCTAACCTCTTTCCTTTCATGTGATCCTAATCAGAGTTTTCTACAAAACGTGCGTTGGGATAGATTTGTGCTTTTACAAATTTCTTCGTACCCTAACCTCTTTCCATGCATGTGATCCTAATCAAACTTTTCTATTAAACCATGCATTGGGATAGAATTGTACCTTTACTAATTTCTTCGTACCCTAACCTCTTTCCATTCATGTGATCCTAATCAAACTTTTCTACAATACCATGAATTGGGATAGATTTGTACCTTTACAAATTTCTTCGTACCCTAACCTTTTTCCATTCATGTGATCCTAATCAAACTTTTCTACAAAACCATGAATAGGGATAGATTTGTACCTTTACAAATTTCTTCGTATCCTAACCCCTTTCCATTCATGTGTTCCTAATCAAACTTTTCTACAAAACCATGAATTGGGATAGATTTGTACCTTTATAAATTTCTTCGTATCCTAACCTCTTTCCATTCATGTGATCCTAATAAAACTTTTCTACAAAACATGCATTGAGATAGATTTGTACCTTTACAAATTTCTTCGTATCCTAACCTCTTTCCATTCATGTGATCCTAATCAAACTTTTCTACAAAACCATGCGTTGGGATAGCTTCGTGCTTTAAAAATTTCTTCGTGTCGTAACCTCTTTCCATTCATGTAATCCTAATCAAACTTTTCTGCAAACCATGCATTGGGATAGATTTGTACCTTTACAAATTTCTTCGTACCCTAACCTCTTGCAATTCATGTGATCCTAATCAAACTTTTCTACAAAACATCCATTGAGATATATTTGTACCATTACAAATTTCTTCGTATCCTAACCTCTTTCCATTCATGTGATCCTAATCAAACTTTTCTCATGTGATCCTAATCAAACTTTTCTACAAAACCATGCATTGGGATAGATTTGTACCTTTAAAAATTTCTTCGTACCCTAACCTCTTTCCATTCACTTGATCCTAATCAAAGTTTTCTATAAAACCATGCATTGGCATAGAATTGTACCTTTACAAATTTAATCGTACCCTAACCTCTTTCCATTCATGTGATCCTAATCAAAGTTTTCTATTAAACCATGCATTGGGATAGAATTGTACCTTTACAAATTTCATCGTATCCTAACCTCTTTCCATTCATGTGATCCTAATCAAACTTTTCTACAAAACCATGAATTGAGATAGATTTGTACCTTTACAAATTTCTTCGTACCCTAACCTCTTTCCATTCATGTGATCCTAATCAAACTTTTCTACAAAACCATGAATTGAGATAGATTTGTACCTTTACAAATTTCTTCGTACCCTAACCTTTTTTCCATTCATGTGATCCTAATCACACTTTTCTACAAAACCATGAATAGGGATAGATTTGTACCTTTACAAATTTCTTCGTATCCTAACCCCTTTCCATTCATGTGTTCCTAATCAAACTTTTCTACAAAACCATGAATTGGGATAGATTTGTACCTTTATAAATTTCTTCGTATCCTAACCTCTTTCCATTCATGTGATCCTAATCAAACTTTTCTACAAAACATGCATTGAGATAGATTTGTACCTTTACAAATTTCTTCGTATCCTAACCTCTTTCCATTCATGTGATCCTAATCAAACTTTTCTACAAAACCATGCGTTGGGATAGCTTCGTGCTTTAAAAATTTCTTCGTGTCGTAACCTCTTTCCATTTATGTGATCCTAATCAAACTTTTCTGCAAACCATGCATTGGGATAGATTTGTACCTTTACAAATTTCTTCGTACCCTAACCTCTTTCAATTCATGTGATCCTAATCAAACTTTTCTACAAAACCATGCGTTGGGATAGCTTCGTGCTTTAAAAATTTCTTCGTACACTAACCTCTTTCCATTCATGTGATCCTAATCAAACTTTTCTACAAAACCATGCGTTGGGATAGCTTCGTGCTTTAAACATTTCTTCGTACCCTAACCTCTTTCCATTCACGTGATCCTAATCAAAGTTTTCTATAAAACCATGCATTGGGACAGACTTGTACCTTTAGAAATTTCTTCGTATCCTAACCTCTTTCCATTCATGTGATCCTAATCAAACTTTTCTACAAAACATGCATTGAGATAGATTTGTACCTTTACAAATTTCTTCGTATCCTAACCTCTTTCCATTCATGTGATCCTAATCAAACTTTTCTACAAAACCATGCGTTAGGTTAGCTTCGTGCTTTAAAAATTGCTTCGTACTCTAACCTCTTTCCATTCATGTGATCCTAATCAAACTTTTCTACAAAACCATGCATTGGGATAGCTTTGTGCTTTAAAAATTTCTTCGTATCCTAACCTCTTTCCATTCATGAGATCCCAATCAAAATTTTCTACAAAACCATGCATAGGGATAGCTTCGTGCTTTAAAAATTTCTTTGTACCCTAACCTCTTCCCATTCATCTGGTCCTAATCAGAGTTTTCTACAAAACGTGCGTTGGGATAGATTAGTGCTTTTAGAAATTTCTTCGTACCCTAACCTCTATCCATTCATGTGATCCTAATCAGACTTTTCTACAAAACCATGAATTGGGATAGATTTGTATCTTTACAAATTTCTTCGTATCCTAACCTCTTTCCATTCATATGATCTTAATCAAGCTTTACCTTTACAACTTTCTTCGTACCCTAACCTCTTTCCATTCATGTGATCCTAATCAGACTTTTCTACAAAACCATGAATAGGGATAGATTTGTACCTTTACAAATTTCTTCGTATCCTAACCCCTTTCCATTCATGTGTTCCTAATCAAACTTTTCTACAAAACCATGCATTGGTATAGCTTTGTGCTTTAAAAATTTCTTCGTATCCTAACCTCTTTCCATTCATGAGATCCCAATCAAAATTTTCTACAAAACCATGCATAGGGATAGCTTCGTGCTTTAAAAATTTCTTTGTACCCTAACCTCTTCCCATTCATCTGGTCCTAATCAGAGTTTTCTACAAAACGTGCGTTGGGATAGATTAGTGCTTTTAGAAATTTCTTCGTACCCTAACCTCTATCCATTCATGTGATCCTAATCAGACTTTTCTACAAAACCATGAATTGGGATAGATTTGTACCTTTACAAATTTCTTCTTATCCTAACCTCTTTCCATTCATGTGATCCTAATCAAACTTTTCTATAAAACCATGCATTGGGACAGATTTGTACCTTTACAAATTTCTTCGTATCCTAACCTCTTTCCATTCATGTGATCCTAATCAAACTTTTCTACAAAACATGCATTGATATAGATTTGTACCTTTACAAATTTCTTCGTATCCTAACCTCTTTCCATTCACGTGATCCTAATCAAAGTTTTCTATAAAACCATGCATTGGGACAGATTTGTACATTTACAAATTTTTTCGTATCCTAACCTCTTTCCATTCATGTGATCCTAATCAAACTTTTCTACAAAACATGCATTGATATAGATTTGTACCTTTACAAATTTCTTCGTATCCTAACCTCTTTCCATTCATGTGATCCTAATCAAAGTTTTCTATAAAACCATGCATTGGGATAGATTTGTACCTTTACAAATTTCATCGTATCCTAACCTCTTTCCATTCATGTGATCCTAATCAAACTTTTTTACAAAACATGCTTTGGGATAGATTTGTACCTTTACAAATGTCTTCGTACCCTAACCTCTTTCCGTTCATGTGATCCTAATCAAACTTTTCAACAAAACCATGAATTGGGTTAGATTTGTACCTTTACAAATTTCTTCGTACCCTAACCTCTTTCCATTCATGTGATCCTAATCAAACTTTTCTACAAAACCATGAATAGGGATAGATTTGTACCTTTACAAATTTCTTCGTATCCTAACCTCTTTCCATTCATGTGATCCTAATCAAACTTTTCTACAAAACCATGCGTTGGGATAGCTTCGTTCTTTAAAAATTTCTTCGTACCCTAACCTCTTTCCATTCATGTGATCCTAATCAAACTTTTCTACAAAACCATCCATTGGGATAGCTTTGTGCTTTAAAAATTTCTTCGTACCCTAACCTCTTTCCATTCACTTGATCCTAATCAAAGTTTTCTATAAAACCATGCATTGGCATAGAATTGTACCTTTACAAATTTAATCGTACCCTAACCTCTTTCCATTCATGTGATCCTAATCAAACTTTTCTATTAAACCATGCATTGGGATAGAATTGTACCTTTACAAATTTCATCGTATCCTAACCTCTTTCCATTCATGTGATCCTAATCAAACTTTTCTACAAAACCATGAATTGAGATAGATTTGTACCTTTACAAATTTCTTCGTACCCTAACCTCTTTCCATTCATGTGATCCTAATCAAACTTTTCTACAAAACCATGAATTGAGATAGATTTGTACCTTTACAAATTTCTTCGTACCCTAACCTTTTTCCATTCATGTGATCCTAATCACACTTTTCTACAAAACCATGAATAGGGATAGATTTGTACCTTTACAAATTTCTTCGTATCCTAACCCCTTTCCATTCATGTGTTCCTAATCAAACTTTTCTACAAAACCATGAATTGGGATAGATTTGTACCTTTATAAATTTCTTCGTATCATAACCTCTTTCCATTCATGTGATCCTAATCAAACTTTTCTACAAAACATGCATTGAGATAGATTTGTACCTTTACAAATTTCTTCGTATCCTAACCTCTTTCCATTCATGTAATCCTAATCAAACTTTTCTACAAAACATGCATTGAGATAGATTTGTACCTTTCCAAATTTCTTCGTATCCTAACCTCTTTCCATTCATGTGATCCTAATCAAACTTTTCTACAAAACCATGCGTTGGGATAGCTTCGTGCTTTAAAAATTTCTTCGTACCCTAACCTCTTTCCATTCACGTGATCCTAATCGAAGTTTTCTATAAAACCATGCATTGGGACAGATTTGTACCTTTACAAATTTCTTCGTATCCTAACCTCTTTCCATTCATGTGATCCTAATCAAACTTTTCTACAAAACATGCATTGATATAGATTTGTACCTTTTCAAATTTCTTCGTATCCTAACCTCTTTCCATTCATGTGATCCTAATCAAACTTTTCTACAAAACCATGCATTGGGATAGATTTGTACCTTTAAAAATTTCTTCGTACCCTAACCTCTTTCCATTCATGTGATCCTAATCAAAGTTTTCTATAAAACCATGCATTGGGATAGATTTGTACATTTACAAATTTCTTCGTATTCTAACCTCTTTCCTTTCATGTGATCCTAATCAGAGTTTTCTACAAAACGTGCGTTGGGATAGATTTGTGCTTTTACAAATTTCTTCGTACCCTAACCTCTTTCCATGCATGTGATCCTAATCAAACTTTTCTATTAAACCATGCATTGGGATAGAATTGTACCTTTACTAATTTCTTCGTACCCTAACCTCTTTCCATTCATGTGATCCTAATCAAACTTTTCTACAATACCATGAATTGGGATAGATTTGTACCTTTACAAATTTCTTCGTACCCTAACCTTTTTCCATTCATGTGATCCTAATCAAACTTTTCTACAAAACCATGAATAGGGATAGATTTGTACCTTTACAAATTTCTTCGTATCCTAACCCCTTTCCATTCATGTGTTCCTAATCAAACTTTTCTACAAAACCATGAATTGGGATAGATTTGTACCTTTATAAATTTCTTCGTATCCTAACCTCTTTCCATTCATGTGATCCTAATAAAACTTTTCTACAAAACATGCATTGAGATAGATTTGTACCTTTACAAATTTCTTCGTATCCTAACCTCTTTCCATTCATGTGATCCTAATCAAACTTTTCTACAAAACCATGCGTTGGGATAGCTTCGTGCTTTAAAAATTTCTTCGTGTCGTAACCTCTTTCCATTCATGTAATCCTAATCAAACTTTTCTGCAAACCATGCATTGGGATAGATTTGTACCTTTACAAATTTCTTCGTACCCTAACCTCTTGCAATTCATGTGATCCTAATCAAACTTTTCTACAAAACATCCATTGAGATATATTTGTACCATTACAAATTTCTTCGTATCCTAACCTCTTTCCATTCATGTGATCCTAATCAAACTTTTCTCATGTGATCCTAATCAAACTTTTCTACAAAACCATGCATTGGGATAGATTTGTACCTTTACAAATTTCTTCGTACCCTAACCTCTTTCCATTCATGTGATCCTAATCAGAGTTTTCTACAAAACGTGCGTTGGGATAGATTTGTACTTTTACAAATTTCTTCGTACCCTAACCTCTTTCCATTCATGTGATCCTAATCAAACTTTTCTACAAAACCATGAATTGGGATACATTTGTACCTTTACAAATTTCTTCGTATCCTAACCTCTTTCCATTCATGTGATCCTAATCAAACTTTTCTACAAAACAATGCGTTGGGATAGCTTCGTGCTTTAAAAATTTCTTCGTACCCTAACCTCTTTCCATTCATGTGATACTAATCAAACTTTTCTACAAAACCATTCATTGGGATAGCTTTGTGCTTTAAAAATTTCTTCGTACCTTAACCTCTTTCCATACACGTGATCCTAATCAAAGTTTTCTATAAAACCATGCATTGGGACAGATTTGTACCTTTACAAATTTCTTCGTATCCTAACCTCTTTCCATTCATGTGATCCTAATCAAACTTTTCTACAAAAGATGCATTGATATAGATTTGTACCTTTACAAATTTCTTCTTATCCTAACCTCTTTCCATTCATGTGATCCTAATCAAACTTTTCTATAAAACCATGCATTGGGACAGATTTGTACCTGTACAAATTTCTTCGTATCCTAACCTCTTTCCATTCATGTGATCCTAATCAAACTTTTCTACAAAACATGCATTGAGATAGATTTGTACCTTTACAAATTTCTTCGTATCCTAACCTCTTTCCATTCAAGTGATCCTAATCAAAGTTTTCTATAAAACCATGCATTGGGACAGATTTGTACATTTACAAATTTTTTCGTATCCTAACCTCTTTCCATTCATGTGATCCTAATCAAACTTTTCTACAAAACATGCATTGATATAGATTTGTACCTTTACAAATTTCTTCGTATCCTAACCTCTTTCCATTCATGTGATCCTAATCAAAGTTTTCTATAAAACCATGCATTGGGATAGATTTGTACCTTTACAAATTTCATCGTATCCTAACCTCTTTCCATTCATGTGATCCTAATCAAACTTTTTTACAAAACATGCTTTGGGATAGATTTGTACCTTTACAAATGTCTTCGTACCCTAACCTCTTTCCGTTCATGTGATCCTAATCAAACTTTTCAACAAAACCATGAATTGGGTTAGATTTGTACCTTTACAAATTTCTTCGTACCCTAACCTCTTTCCATTCATGTGATCCTAATCAAACTTTTCTACAAAACCATGAATTGGGATAGATTTGTACCTTTACAAATTTCTTCGTATCCTAACCTCTTTCCATTCATGTGATCCTAATCAAACTTTTCTACAAAACCATGCGTTGGGATAGCTTCGTTCTTTAAAAATTTCTTCGTACCCTAACCTCTTTCCATTCATGTGATCCTAATCAAACTTTTCTACAAAACCATGCATTGGGATAGATTTGTGCTTTAAAAATTTCTTCGTACCCTAACCTCTTTCCATTCACTTGATCCTAATCAAAGTTTTCTATAAAACCATGCATTGGCATAGAATTGTACCTTTACAAATTTAATCGTACCCTAACCTCTTTCCATTCATGTGATCCTAATCAAACTTTTCTATTAAACCATGCATTGGGATAGAATTGTACCTTTACAAATTTCATCGTATCCTAACCTCTTTCCATTCATGTGATCCTAATCAAACTTTTCTACAAAACCATGAATTGGGATAGATTTGTACCTTTACAAATTTCTTCGTACCCTAACCTCTTTCCATTCATGTGATCCTAATCAAACTTTTCTACAAAACCATGAATTGAGATAGATTTGTACCTTTACAAATTTCTTCGTACCCTAACCTTTTTCCATTCATGTGATCCTAATCACACTTTTCTACAAAACCATGAATAGGGATAGATTTGTACCTTTACAAATTTCTTCGTATCCTAACCCCTTTCCATTCATGTGTTCCTAATCAAACTTTTCTACAAAACCATGAATTGGGATAGATTTGTACCTTTATAAATTTCTTCGTATCCTAACCTCTTTCCATTCATGTGATCCTAATCAAACTTTTCTACAAAACATGCATTGAGATAGATTTGTACCTTTACAAATTTCTTCGTATCCTAACCTCTTTCCATTCATGTGATCCTAATCAAACTTTTCTACAAAACCATGCGTTGGGATAGCTTCGTGCTTTAAAAATTTCTTCGTGTCGTAACCTCTTTCCATTTATGTGATCCTAATCAAACTTTTCTGCAAACCATGCATTGGGATAGATTTGTACCTTTACAAATTTCTTCGTACCCTAACCTCTTTCAATTCATGTGATCCTAATCAAACTTTTCTACAAAACCATGCGTTGGGATAGCTTCGTGCTTTAAAAATTTCTTCGTACACTAACCTCTTTCCATTCATGTGATCCTAATCAAACTTTTCTACAAAACCATGCGTTGGGATAGCTTCGTGCTTTAAACATTTCTTCGTACCCTAACCTCTTTCCATTCACGTGATCCTAATCAAAGTTTTCTATAAAACCATGCATTGGGACAGACTTGTACCTTTAGAAATTTCTTCGTATCCTAACCTCTTTCCATTCATGTGATCCTAATCAAACTTTTCTACAAAACATGCATTGAGATAGATTTGTACCTTTACAAATTTCTTCGTATCCTAACCTCTTTCCATTCATGTGATCCTAATCAAACTTTTCTACAAAACCATGCGTTAGGTTAGCTTCGTGCTTTAAAAATTGCTTCGTACTCTAACCTCTTTCCATTCATGTGATCCTAATCAAACTTTTCTACAAAACCATGCATTGGGATAGCTTTGTGCTTTAAAAATTTCTTCGTATCCTAACCTCTTTCCATTCATGAGATCCCAATCAAAATTTTCTACAAAACCATGCATAGGGATAGCTTCGTGCTTTAAAAATTTCTCTGTACCCTAACCTCTTCCCATTCATCTGGTCCTAATCAGAGTTTTCTACAAAACGTGCGTTGGGATAGATTAGTGCTTTTAGAAATTTCTTCGTACCCTAACCTCTATCCATTCATGTGATCCTAATCAGACTTTTCTACAAAACCATGAATTGGGATAGATTTGTATCTTTACAAATTTCTTCGTATCCTAACCTCTTTCCATTCATATGATCTTAATCAAGCTTTACCTTTACAACTTTCTTCGTACCCTAACCTCTTTCCATTCATGTGATCCTTAACAAACTTTTCTACAAAACCATGAATTGGGTTAGATTTGTACCTTTACAAATTTCTTCGTACCCTAACCTCTTTCCATTCATGCGATCCTAATCAAACTTTTTTACAAAACATGCTTTGGGATAGATTTGTACCTTTACAAATTTCTTCGTACCCTAACCTCTTTCCATTCATGTGATCCTAATCAAACTTTTCTACAAAACCATGAATTGGGTTAGATTTGTACCTTTACAAATTTCTTCGTACCCTAACCTCTTTCCATTCATGTGATCCTAATCAAACTTTTCTACAAAACCATGAATTGGGTTAGATTTGTACCTTTACAAATTTCTTCGTACCCTAACCTCTTTCCATTCATGTGATCCTAATCAAACTTTTCTACAAATCATGAATTGGGTTAGATTTGTACCTTTACAAATTTCTTCGTATCCTAACCCCTTTCCATTCATGTGTTCCTAATCAAACTTTTCAACAAAACCATGAATTGGGATAGATTTGTACCTTTATAAATTTCTTCGTATCCTAACCTCTTTCCATTCATGTGATCCTAATCAAACTTTTCTATAAAACCATGCATTGGGACAGATTTGTACCTTTAAAAATTTCTTCGTACCCTAACCTCTTTCCATTCACGTGATCCTAATCAAAGTTTTCTATAAAACCATGCATTGGGACAGATTTGTACCTTTACAAATTTCTTCGTATCCTAACCTCTTTCCATTCATGTGATCCTAATCAAACTTTTCTACAAAACATGCATTGATATAGATTTGTACCTTTACAAATTTCTTCGTATCCTTACCTCTTTCCATTCACGTGATCCTAATCAAAGTTTTCTATAAAACCATGCATTGGGACAGATTTGTACCTTTACAAATTTCTTCGTATCCTAACCTCTTTCCATTCATGTGATCCTAATCAAACTTTTCTACAAAACATGCATTGATATAGATTTGTACCTTTACAAATTTCTTCGTATCCTAACCTCTTTCCATTCACGTGATCCTAATCAAACTTTTCTATAAAACCATGCATTGGGACAGATTTGTACCTCTACAAATTTCTTCGTATCCTAACCTCTTTCCATTCATGTGATCCTAATCAAACTTTTCTACAAAACATGCATTGATATAGTTTGTACCTTTACAAATTTCTTCGTATCCTAACCTCTTTCCATTCATGTGATCCTAATCAAAGTTTTCTATAAAACCATGCATTGGGATAGATTTGTACATTTACAAATTTCTTCGTATTCTAACCTCTTTCCATTCATGTGATCCTAATCAGAGTTTTCTACAAAACGTGCGTTGGGATAGATTTGTGCTTTTACAAATTTCTTCGTACCCTAACCTCTTTCCATTCATGTGATCCTAATCGAACTTTTCTATTAAACCATGCATTGGGATAGAATTGTACCTTTACAAATTTCTTCGTACCCTAACCTCTTTCCATTCATGTGATCCTAATCAAACTTTTCTACAAAACCATGTATTGGGATAGATTTGTACCTTTACAAATTTCATCGTATCCTAACCTCTTTCCATTCATGTGATCCTAATCAATCTTTTCTAGAAAACATGCTTTGGGATAGATTTGTACCTTTACAAATTTCTTCGTACCCTAACCTCTTTCCATTCATGTGATCCTAATCAAACTTTTCAACAAAACCATGAATTGGGATAGATTTGTACCTTTATAAATTTCTTCGTATCCTAACCTCTTTCCATTCATGTGATCCTAATCAAACTTTTCTATAAAACCATGCATTGGGACAGATTTGTACCTTTACAAATTTCTTCGTATCCTAACCTCTTTCCATTCATGTGATCCTAATCAAACTTTTCTACAAAACCATGCGTTGGGATAGCTTCGTGCTTTAAAAATTTCTTCGTACCCTAACCTCTTTCCATTCACGTGATCCTAATCAAAGTTTTCTATAAAACCATGCATTGGGACAGATTTGTACCTTTACAAATTTCTTCGTATCCTAACCTCTTTCCATTCATGTGATCCTAATCAAACTTTTCTACAAAACATGCAATGATATAGATTTGTACCTTTACAAATTTCTTCGTATCCTTACCTCTTTCCATTCACGTGATCCTAATCAAAGTTTTCTATAAAACCATGCATTGGGACAGATTTGTACCTTTACAAATTTCTTCGTATCCTAACCTCTTTCCATTCATGTGATCCTAATCAAACTTTTCTACAAAACATGCATTGATATAGATTTGTACCTTTACAAATTTCTTCGTATCCTAACCTCTTTCCATTCACGTGATCCTAATCAAACTTTTCTATAAAACCATGCATTGGGACAGATTTGTACCTCTACAAATTTCTTCGTATCCTAACCTCTTTCCATTCATGTGATCCTAATCAAACTTTTCTACAAAACATGCATTGATATAGATTTGTACCTTTACAAATTTCTTCGTATCCTAACCTCTTTCCATTCATGTGATCCTAATCAAAGTTTTCTATAAAACCATGCATTGGGATAGATTTGTACATTTACAAATTTCTTCGTATTCTAACCTCTTTCCATTCATGTGATCCTAATCAGAGTTTTCTACAAAACGTGCGTTGGGATAGATTTGTGCTTTTACAAATTTCTTCGTACCCTAACCTCTTTCCATTCATGTGATCCTAATCGAACTTTTCTATTAAACCATGCATTGGGATAGAATTGTACCTTTACAAATTTCTTCGTACCCTAACCTCTTTCCATTCATGTGATCCTAATCAAACTTTTCTACAAAACCATGTATTGGGATAGATTTGTACCTTTACAAATTTCATCGTATCCTAACCTCTTTCCATTCATGTGATCCTAATCAATCTTTTCTAGAAAACATGCTTTGGGATAGATTTGTACCTTTACAAATTTCTTCGTACCCTAACCTCTTTCCATTCATGTGATCCTAATCAAACTTTTCTACAAAACCATGAATTGGGATAGATTTGTACCTTTACAAATTTCTTCGTACCCTAACCTTTTCCATTCATGTGATCCTAATCACACTTTTCTACAAAACCATGAATAGGGATAGATTTGTACCTTTACAAATTTCTTCGTATCCTAACCCCTTTCCATTCATGTGTTCCTAATCAAACTTTTCTACAAAACCATGAATTGGGATAGATTTGTACCTTTATAAATTTCTTCGTATCCTAACCTCTTTCCATTCATGTGATCCTAATAAAACTTTTCTACAAAACATGCATTGAGATAGATTTGTACCTTTACAAATTTCTTCGTATCCTAACCTCTTTCCATTCATGTGATCCTAATCAAACTTTTCTACAAAACCATGCGTTGGGATAGCTTCGTGCTTTAAAAATTTCTTCGTGTCGTAACCTCTTTCCATTCATGTGATCCTAATCAAACTTTTCTGCAAACCATGCATTGGGATAGATTTGTACCTTTAAAAATTTCTTCGTACACTAACCTCTTTCCATTCATGTGATCCTAATCAAACTTTTCTACAAAACCATGCGTTGGGATAGCTTCGTGCTTTAAACATTTCTTCGTACCCTAACCTCTTTCCATTCACGTGATCCTAATCAAAGTTTTCTATAAAACCATGCATTGGGACAGACTTGTATCTTTAGAAATTTCTTCGTATCCTAACCTCTTTCCATTCATGTGATCCTAATCAAACTTTTCTACAAAACATGCATTGAGATAGATTTGTACCTTTACAAATTTCTTCGTACCCTAACCTCTTTCCATTCATGTGATCCTAATCAAACTTTTCTACAAAACCATGCGTTAGGTTAGCTTCGTGCTTTAAAAATTGCTTCGTACTCTAACCTCTTTCCATTCATGTGATCCTAATCAAACTTTTCTACAAAACCATGCATTGGGATAGCTTTGTGCTTTAAAAATTTCTTCGTATCCTAACCTCTTTCCATTCATGAGATCCCAATCAAAATTTTCTACAAAACCATGCATAGGGATAGCTTCGTGCTTTAAAAATTTCTTTGTACCCTAACCTCTTCCCATTCATCTGGTCCTAATCAGATTTTTCTACAAAACGTGCGTTGGGATAGATTAGTGCTTTTAGAAATTTCTTCGTACCCTAACCTCTATCCATTCATGTGATCCTAATCAGACTTTTCTACAAAACCATGAATTGGGATAGATTTGTATCTTTACAAATTTCTTCGTATCCTAACCTCTTTCCATTCATATGATCTTAATCAAGCTTTACCTTTACAACTTTCTTCGTACCCTAACCTCTTTCCATTCATGTGATCCTTAACAAACTTTTCTACAAAACCATGAATTGTGTTAGATTTGTACCTTTACAAATTTCTTCGTACCCTAACCTCTTTCCATTCATGTGATCCTAATCAAACTTTTCTACAAAACCATGAATTGGGTTAGATTTGTACCTTTACAAATTTCTTCGTACCCTAACCTCTTTCCATTCATGTGATCCTAATCAAACTTTTCTACAAATCATGAATTGGGTTAGATTTGTACCTTTACAAATTTCTTCGTATCCTAACCCCTTTCCATTCATGTGTTCCTAATCAAACTTTTCAACAAAACCATGAATTGGGATAGATTTGTACCTTTATAAATTTCTTCGTATCCTAACCTCTTTCCATTCATGTGATCCTAATCAAACTTTTCTATAAAACCATGCATTGGGACAGATTTGTACCTTTACAAATTTCTTCGTATCCTAACCTCTTTCCATTCATGTGATCCTAATCAAACTTTTCTACAAAACCATGCGTTGGGATAGCTTCGTGCTTTAAAAATTTCTTCGTACCCTAACCTCTTTCCATTCACGTGATCCTAATCAAAGTTTTCTATAAAACCATGCATTGGGACAGATTTGTACCTTTACAAATTTCTTCGTATCCTAACCTCTTTCCATTCATGTGATCCTAATAAAACTTTTCTACAAAACATGCATTGATATAGATTTGTACCTTTACAAATTTCTTCGTATCCTAACCTCTTTCCATTCACGTGATCCTAATCAAACTTTTCTATAAAACCATGCATTGGGACAGATTTGTACCTTTACAAATTTCTTCGTATCCTAACCTCTTTCCATTCATGTGATCCTAATCAAACTTTTCTACAAAACATGCATTGATATAGATTTGTACCTTTACAAATTTCTTCGTATCCTAACCTCTTTCCATTCATGTGATCCTAATCAAAGTTTTCTATAAAACCATGCATTGGGATAGATTTGTACATTTACAAATTTCTTCGTATTCTAACCTCTTTCCATTCATGTGATCCTAATCAGAGTTTTCTACAAAACGTGCGTTGGGATAGATTTGTGCTTTTACAAATTTCTTCGTACCCTAACCTCTTTCCATTCATGTGATCCTAATCGAACTTTTCTATTAAACCATGCATTGGGATAGAATTGTACCTTTACAAATTTCTTCGTACCCTAACCTCTTTCCATTCATGTGATCCTAATCAAACTTTTCTACAAAACCATGTATTGGTATAGATTTGTACCTTTACAAATTTCATCGTATCCTAACCTCTTTCCATTCATGTGATCCTAATCAATCTTTTCTAGAAAACATGCTTTGGGATAGATTTGTACCTTTACAAATTTCTTCGTACCCTAACCTCTTTCCATTCATGTGATCCTAATCAAACTTTTCTACAAAACCATGAATTGGGATAGATTTGTACCTTTACAAATTTCTTCGTACCCTAACCTTTTCCATTCATGTGATCCTAATCACACTTTTCTACAAAACCATGAATAGGGATAGATTTGTACCTTTACAAATTTCTTCGTATCCTAACCCCTTTCCATTCATGTGTTCCTAATCAAACTTTTCTACAAAACCATGAATTGGGATAGATTTGTACCTTTATAAATTTCTTCGTATCCTAACCTCTTTCCATTCATGTGATCCTAATAAAACTTTTCTACAAAACATGCATTGAGATAGATTTGTACCTTTACAAATTTCTTCGTATCCTAACCTCTTTCCATTCATGTGATCCTAATCAAACTTTTCTACAAAACCATGCGTTGGGATAGCTTCGTGCTTTAAAAATTTCTTCGTGTCGTAACCTCTTTCCATTCATGTGATCCTAATCAAACTTTTCTGCAAACCATGCATTGGGATAGATTTGTACCTTTACAAATTTCTTCGTACCCTAACCTCTTTCAATTCATGTGATCCTAATCAAACTTTTCTACAAAACCATGCGTTGGGATAGCTTCGTGCTTTAAAAATTTCTTCGTACACTAACCTCTTTCCATTCATGTGATCCTAATCAAACTTTTCTACAAAACCATGCGTTGGGATAGCTTCGTGCTTTAAACATTTCTTCGTACCCTAACCTCTTTCCATTCACGTGATCCTAATCAAAGTTTTCTATAAAACCATGCATTGGGACAGATTTGTACTTTTACAAATTTCTTCGTATCCTAACCTCTTTCCATTCATGAGATCCTAATCAAACTTTTCTACAAAACCATGCATAGGGATAGCTTCGTGCTTTAAAAATTTCTTTGTACCCTAACCTCTTCCCATTCATCTGGTCCTAATCAGAGTTTTCTACAAAAACGTGCGTTGGGATAGATTTGTGCTTTTACAAATTTCTTCGTATCCTAACCTCTTTCCATTCATGTGATCCTATTCAAAGTTTTCTATAAAACCATGCATTGGGATAGAATTGTACCTTTACAAATTTCTTCGTACCCTAACCTCTTTCCATTCATGTGATCCTAATCAAACTTTTCTATTAAACCATGCATTGGGATAGAATTGTACCTTTACAAATTTCTTCGTACCCTAACCTCTTTCCATTCATGTGATCATAATCAAACTTTTCTACAAAACCATGTATCGGGATAGATTTGTACCTTTACAAATTTCATCGTATCCTAACCTCTTTCCATTCATGTGATCCTAATCAATCTTTTCTAGAAAACATGCTTTGGGATAGATTTGTACCTTTACAAATTTTTTCGTACCCTAACCTCTTTCCATTCATGTGATCCTAATCAAACTTTTCTACAAAACCATGAATTGGGATAGATTTGTACCATTACAAATTTCTTCGTACCCTAACCTTTTTCCATTCATGTGATCCTAATCAAACTTTTCTACAAAACCATGAATAGGGATAGATTTGTACCTTTACAAATTTCTTCGTGTCCTAACCCCTTTCCATTCATGTGTTCCTAATCAAACTTTTCTACAAAACATGCATTGAGATAGATTTGTACCTTTACAAATTTATTCGTATCCTAACCTCTTTCCATTCATGTGATCCTAATCAAACTTTTCTACAAAACCATGCGTTGGGATAGCTTGTGCTTTAAAAATTTCTTCGTGTCGTAACCTCTTTCCATTCATGTGATCCTAATCAAACTTTTCTACAAAACCATGAATTGGGTTAGATTTGTACCTTTACAAATTTCTTCGTACCCTAACCTCTTTCCATTCATGTGATCCTAATCAAACTTTTGTACAAATCATGAATTGGGTTAGATTTGTACCTTTACAAATTTCTTCGTATCCTAGCCTCTTTCCATTCATGTGATCCTAATCAAACTTTTCTACAAAACCATGCATTGGGATAGCTTTGTGCTTTAAAAATTTCTTCGTACCCTAGCCTCTTTCCATTCACGTGATCCTAATCAGAGTTTTCTACAAAACATGCGTTGGGATAGATTTGTGCTTTTACAAATTTTTTCATACCCTAACCTCTTTTCATTCATGTGATCCTAATCAGAGTTTTTACAAAACACACGATGGGATAGATTTGTGCTTTTACAAATTTCTTTGTATCTTAACCTCTTTCCATTCATTTGATCCTAGTCGGAGTTTTCTACAAAAACGTGCGTTGGGATAGATTTGTGCTGTTACAAATTTCTTCGTATCCTAACCTCTTTTAATTTATCTGATCCTAGAGTTATCTACAAAACATGCGTTGGGATAGCTTCGTGCTTAAAAAATTTCTTCGTACTCTAACCTCTTTCCATTCATGTGATCCTAATCAAACTTTTCTACAAAACATGCATTGGGATACATTTGTACCTTTACAAATTTCTTCGTACCCTAACCTCTTTCCATTCACGTGATCCTAATCAAAGTTTTCTATAAAACCATGCGTTGGGATAGCTTCGTGCTTTAAAAATTTCTTCGTATCCTAACCTCTTTCCATTCATGTGATCCTAATCAAACTTTTCTACAAAACCATGCATTGGGATAGATTTGTACCTTTACAAATTTCTTCGTACCCTAACCTCTTTCCATTCATGTGATCCTAATCAAAGTTTTCTATAAAACCATGCATTGGGATAGATTTGTACCTTTACAAATTTCTTCGTATCCTAACCTCTTTCCATTCATGTGATCCTAATCAGAGTTTTCTACAAAACGTGCGTTGGGATAGATTTGTGCTTTTACAAATTTCTTCGTACCCTAACCTCTTTCCATTCATGTGATCCTAATCAAACTTTTCTATTAAACCATGCATTGGGATAGAATTGTAACTTTACAAATTTCTTCGTACCCTAACCCCTTTCGATTCATGTGATCCTAATCAAACTTTTCTACAAAACCATGAATTGGGATAGATTTGTACCTTTACAAATTTCATCGTATCCTAACCTCTTTCCATTCATGTGATCCTAATCAAACATTTTTACAAAACATGCTTTGGGATAGATTTGTACCTTTACAAATTTCTTCGTACCCTAACCTCTTTCCATTCATGTGATCCTAAACAAACTATTCTACAAAACCATGAATTGGGATAGATTTGTTCCTTTACAAATTTCTTCGTACCCTAACCTCTTTCCATTCATGTGATCCTAATCAAACTTTTCTACAAAACCATGAATAGGGATAGATTTGTACCTTTACAAATTTCTTCGTATCCTAACCTCTTTCCATTCATGTGATCCTAAACAAACTTTTCTACAAAACATGCATTGAGATAGATTTGTACCTTTACAAATTTCTTCGTATCCTAACCTCTTTCCATTCATGTGATCCTAATCAAACTTTTCTACAAAACCATGCGTTGGGATAGCTTCGTGCTTTAAAAATTTCTTCGTGTCCTAACCTCTTTCCCTTCATGTGATCCTAATCAAACTTTTCTGCAAAACATGCATTGGGATAGATTTGTACCTTTACAAATTTCTTCGTACCCTAACCTCTTTCAATTCAAGTGATCCTAATCAAACTTTTCTACAAAACCATGTGTAGGGATAGCTTCGTGCTTTAAAAATTTCTTAGTACCCTGACCTCTTTCCATTCATGTGATCCTAATCAAACTTTTCTACAAAACCATGCGTTGGGATAGCTTCGTGCTTTAAACATTTCCTCGTACCCTAACCTCTTTCCATTCACGTGATCCAAATCAAAGTTTTCTATAAAACCATGCATTGGGACAGATTTGTACCTTTAGAAATTTCTTCGTATCCTAACCTCTTTCCATTCATGTGATCCTAATCACACTTTTCTACAAAACATGCATTGAGATAGATTTGTACATTTACAAATTTCTTCGTATCCTAACCTCTTTCCATTCATGCGATCCTAATCAAACTTTTCTACAAAACCATGCATAGGGATAGCTTCGTGCTTTAAAAATTTCTTTGTACCCTAACCTCTTCCCATTCATCTGGTCCTAATCAGAGTTTTCTACAAAACGTGCGTTGGGATAGATTTGTACCTTTACAATTTTCTTCGTATCCTAACCTCTTTCCATTCATGTGATCCTAATCAGAGTTTTCTACAAAACGCGCGTTGGGATACATTTGTGCTTTTACAAATTTCTTCGTACCCTAACATCTTTCCATTCATGTGATCCTAATCAAACTTTTCTATTAAACCATGCATTGGGATAGAATTGTACCTTTAGAAATTTCTTCGTACCCTAACCTCTTTCCGTTCATGTGATCCTATTCAAACTTTTCTACAAAACCATGAATTGGGATAGATTTGTACGTTTACAAATTTCATCGTATCCTAACCTCTTTCCATTCATCTGATCCTAATCAAACTTTTTTACAAAACATGCTTTGGGATAGATTTGTACCTTTACAAATTTCTTTGTACCCTAACCTCTTTCCATTCATGTGATCCTAATCAAACTTTTCTACAAAACCATTAATTGGGTTTTATTTGTACCTTTACAAATTTCTTCGTATCCTAACCTCTTTCCATTCATGTGATCCTAATCAAACTTTTCTACAAAACCATGCGTTGGGATAGCTTCGTGATTTAAAAATTTCTTCGTACCCTAACCTCTTTCCATACACGTGATCCTAATCAAAGTTTTCTATAAAACCATGCATTGGGATAAATTTGTACCTTTACAAATTTCTTCGTATCCTAACCTCTTTTCATTAGTCTGATCCTAATCAGAGTTTTCTACAAAACATGCGTTGGGATAGATTTGTGCTTTTACAAATTTTTTCATACCCTAACGTCTTTTCATTCATGTGATCCTAATCAGAGTTTTTACAAAACACACGATGGGAGAGATTTGTGCTTTTACAAATTTCTTTTTATCTTAACCTCTTTCCATTCATTTGATAATAGTCGGAGTTTTCTACAAAAACGTGCGTTGGGATAGATTTGTGCTTTAAAAATTTCTTCGTACCCTAACCTCTTTCCATTCATGTGATCCTAATCAAACTTTTCTACAAAACATGCATTGGGATAGATTTGTACCTTTACAAATTTCTTCGTACCCTAACCTCTTTCCATTCACGTGATCCTAATCAAAGTTTTCTATAAAACCATGCATTGGGACAGATTTGTACTTTTACAAATTTCTTCGTATCCTAACCTCTTTCCATTCATGAGATCCTAATCAAACTTTTCTACAAAACCATGCATTGGGATAGCTTCGTTCTTTAAAAATTTCTTTGTACCCTAACCTCTTCCCATTCATCTGATCCTAATCAGAGTTTTCTACAAAACGTGCGTTGGGATAGATTTGTGCTTTTACAAATTTCTTCGTATCCTAACCTCTTTCCATTCATGTGATCCTATTCAAAGTTTTCTATAAAACCATGCATTGGGATAGAATTGTACCTTTACAAATTTCTTCGTACCCTAACCTCTTTCCATTCATGTGATCCTAATCAAACTTTTCTACAAAACCATGTATTGGGATAGATTTGTACCTTTACAAATTTCATCGTATCCTAACCTCTTTCCATTCATGTGATCCTAATCAATCTTTTCTAGAAAACATGCTTTGGGATAGATTTGTACCTTTACAAATTTCTTCGTATCCTAACCTCTTTCCATTCATGTGATCCTAATCAAACTTTTCTACATAACATGCATTGATATAGATTTGTACCTTTACAAATTTCTTCGTATCCTAACCTCTTTCCATTCATGTGATCCTAATCAAAGTTTTCTATAAAACCATGCATTGGGACAGATTTGTACCTTTACAAATTTCTTCGTATCCTAACCTCTTTCCATTCATGTGATCCTAATCAAACTTTTCTACAAAACATGCATTGATATAGATTTGTACCTTTACAAATTTCTTCGTATCCTAACCTCTTTCCATTCATGTGATCCTAATCAAAGTTTTCTATAAAACCATGCATTGGGATAGATTTGTACATTTACAAATTTCTTCGTATTCTAACCTCTTTCCATTCATGTGATCCTAATCAGAGTTTTCTACAAAACGTGCGTTGGGATAGATTTGTGCTTTTACAAATTTCTTCGTACCCTAACCTCTTTCCATTCATGTGATCCTAATCGAACTTTTCTATTAAACCATGCATTGGGATAGAATTGTACCTTTACAAATTTCTTCGTACCCTAACCTCTTTCCATTCATGTGATCCTAATCAAACTTTTCTACAAAACCATGTATTGGGATAGATTTGTACCTTTACAAATTTCATCGTATCCTAACCTCTTTCCATTCATGTGATCCTAATCAATCTTTTCTAGAAAACATGCTTTGGGATATATTTGTACCTTTACAAATTTCTTCGTATCCTAACCTCTTTCCATTCATGTGATCCTAATCAAACTTTTCTACATAACATGCATTGATATAGATTTGTACCTTTACAAATTTCTTCGTATCCTAACCTCTTTCCATTCATGTGATCCTAATCAAAGTTTTCTATAAAACCATGCATTGGGACAGATTTGTACCTTTACAAATTTCTTCGTATCCTAACCTCTTTCCATTCATGTGTTCCTAATCAAACTTTTCTACAAAACATGCATTGATATAGATTTGTACCTTTACAAATTTCTTCGTATCCTAACCTCTTTCCATTCATGTGATCCTAATCAAAGTTTTCTATAAAACCATGCATTGGGATAGATTTGTACATTTACAAATTTCTTCGTATTCTAACCTCTTTCCATTCATGTGATCCTAATCAGAGTTTTCTACAAAACGTGCGTTGGGATAGATTTGTGCTTTTACAAATTTCTTCGTACCCTAACCTCTTTCCATTCATGTGATCCTAATCGAACTTTTCTATTAAACCATGCATTGGGATAGAATTGTACCTTTACAAATTTCTTCGTACCCTAACCTCTTTCCATTCATGTGATCCTAATCAAACTTTTCTACAAAACCATGTATTGGGATAGATTTGTACCTTTACAAATTTCATCGTATCCTAACCTCTTTCCATTCATGTGATCCTAATCAATCTTTTCTAGAAAACATGCTTTGGGATATATTTGTACCTTTACAAATTTCTTCGTACCCTAACCTCTTTCCATTCATGTGATCCTAATCAAACTTTTCTACAAAACCATGAATTGGGATAGATTTGTACCTTTACAAATTTCTTCGTACACTAACCTTTTTCCATTCATGTGATCCTAATCACACTTTTCTACAAAACCATGAATAGGGATAGATTTGTACCTTTACAAATTTCTTCGTATCCTAACCCCTTTCCATTCATGTGTTCCTAATCAAACTTTTCTACAAAACCATGAATTGGGATAGATTTGTACCTTTATAAATTTCTTCGTATCTTAACCTCTTTCCATTCATGTGATCCTAATCAAACTTTTCTACAAAACATGCATTGAGATAGATTTGTACCTTTACAAATTTCTTCGTATCCTAACCCCTTTCCATTCATGTGATCCTAATCAAACTTTTCCACAAAACCATGAATTGGGATAGATTTGTACCTTTACAAATTTCTTCGTACAGTAACCTTTTTCCATTCATGTGATCCTAATCACACTTTTCTACAAAACCATGAATAGGGATAGATTTGTACCTTTACAAATTTCTTCGTATCCTAACCCCTTTCCATTCATGTGTTCCTAATCAAACTTTTCTACAAAACCATGAATTGGGATAGATTTGTACCTTTATAAATTTCTTCGTATCTTAACCTCTTTCCATTCATGTTATCCTAATCAAACTTTTCTACAAAACATGCATTGAGATAGATTTGTACCTTTACAAATTTCTTCGTATCCTAAACTCTTTCCATTCATGTGATCCTAATCAAACTTTTCTACAAAACCATGCGTTGGGATAGCTTCGTGCTTTAAAAATTTCTTCGTGTCGTAACCTCTTTCCATTCATGTGATCCTAATCAAACTTTTCTGCAAACCATGCATTGGGATAGATTTGTACCTTTACAAATTTCTTCGTACCCTAACCTCTTTCAATTCATGTGATCCTAATCAAACTTTTCTACAAAACCTTGCGTTGGGATAGCTTCCTGCTTTAAAAATTTCTTCGTACACTAACCTCTTTCCATTCATGTGATCCTAATCAAACTTTTCTACAAAACTATGCGTTGGGATAGCTTCGTGCTTTAAAAATTTCTTCGTACCCTAACCTCTTTCCATTCACCTGATCCTAATCAAAGTTTTCTATAAAACCATGCATTGGGACAGACTTGTATCTTTAGAAATTTCTTCGTATCCTAACCTCTTTCCATTCATGTGATCCTAATCAAACTTTTCTACAAAACATGCATTGATATAGATTTGTACCTTTACAAATTTCTTCGTATCCTAACCTCTTTCCATTCACGTGATCCTAATCAAAGTTTTCTATAAAACCATGCATTGATATAGATTTGTACCTTTACAAATTTCTTCGTATCCTAACCTCTTTCCATTCATGTGATCCTAATCAAACTTTTCTACAAAACATGCATTGATATAGATTTGTACCTTAACAAATTTCTTCGCATCCTAACCTCTTTCCATTCATGTGATCCTAATCAAAGTTTTCTATAAAACCATGCATTGGGACAGATTTGTACCTTTACAAATTTCTTCGTATCCTAACCTCTTTCCATTCATGTGATCCTAATCAAACTTTTCTACAAAACATGCATTGATATAGATTTGTACCTTTACAAATTTCTTCGTATCCTAACCTCTTTCCATTCATGTGATCCTAATCAAACTTTTTTACAAAACATGCTTTGGGATAGATTTGTACCTTTACAAATTTCTTCGTACCCTAACCTCTTTCCATTCATGTGATCCTAATCAAACTTTTCTACAAAACCATGAATTGGGTTAGATTTGTACCTTTACAAATTTCTTCGTACCCTAACCTCTTTCCATTAAGGTGATCCTAATCAAACTTTTTTACAAAACCATGCGTTGGGATAGCTTCGTGCTTTAAAAATTTCTTCGTACCCTAACCTCTTTCCATTCATGTGATCCTAATCAAACTTTTCTACAAAACCATGCATTGGGATAGCTTTGTGCTTTAAAAATTTCTTCGTACCCTAACCTCTTTCCATTCACGTGATCCTAATCAAAGTTTTCTATAAAACCATGCATTGGGACAGATTTGTACTTTTACAAATTTCTTCGTATCCTAACCTCTTTCCATTCATGAGATCCTAATCAAACTTTTCTACAAAACCATGCATTGGGATAGCTACGTTCTTAAAAAATTTCTTTGTACCCTAACCTCTTCCCATTCATCTGATCCTAATCAGAGTTTTCTACAAAACGTGCGTTGGGATAGATTTGTGCTTTTACAAATTTCTTCGTATCCTAACCTCTTTCCATTCATGTGATCCTATTCAGAGTTTTCTATAAAACCATGCATTGGGATAGAATTGTACCTTTACAAATTTCTTCGTACCCTAACCTCTTTCCATTCATGTGATCCTAATCAAACTTTTCTATTAAACCATGCATTGGGATAGAATTGTACCTTTACAAATTTCTTCGTACCCTAACCTCTTTCCATTCATGTGATCCTAATCAAACTTTTCTACAAAACCATGTATTGGGATAGATTTGTACCTTTACAAATTTCATCGTATCCTAACCTCTTTCCATTCATGTGATCCTAATCAATCTTTTCTAGAAAACATGCTTTGGGATAGATTTGTACCTTTACAAATTTCTTCGTATCCTAACCTCTTTCCATTCATGTGATCCTAATCAAACTTTTCTACAAAACATGCATTGATATAGATTTGTACCTTTACAAATTTCTTCGTATCCTAACCTCTTTCCATTCATGTGATCCTAATCAAAGTTTTCTATAAAACCATGCATTGGGATAGATTTGTACCTTTACAAATTTCTTCGTACCCTAACCTCTTTCCATTCATGTGATCCTAATCAAACTTTTCTACAAAACCATTCGTTGGGATAGCTTCGTGCTTTAAAAATTTCTTCGTGTCGTAACCTCTTTCCATTCATGTGATCCTAATCAAACTTTTCTACAAAACCATGCATTGGGATAGATTTGTACCTTTACAAATTTCTTCGTACCCTAACCTCTTTCCATTCATGTGATCCTAATCAAACTTTTCTACAAAACCATTCGTTGGGATAGAATTGTACCTTTACAAATTTCTTCGTACCCTAACCTCTTTCCATTCATGTGATCCTAATCAAACTTTTCTACAAAACCATGTATTGGGATAGATTTGTACCTTTACAAATTTCATCGTATCCTAACCTCTTTCCATTCATGTGATCCTAATCAATCTTTTCTAGAAAACATGCTTTGGGATAGATTTGTACCTTTACAAATTTCTTCGTATCCTAACCTCTTTCCATTCATGTGATCCTAATCAAACTTTTCTACAAAACATGCATTGATATAGATTTGTACCTTTACAAATTTCTTCGTATCCTAACCTCTTTCCATTCATGTGATCCTAATCAAAGTTTTCTATAAAACCATGCATTGGGATAGATTTGTACCTTTACAAATTTCTTCGTACCCTAACCTCTTTCCATTCATGTGATCCTAATCAAACTTTTCTACAAAACCATTCGTTGGGATAGCTTCGTGCTTTAAAAATTTCTTCGTGTCCTAACCTCTTTCCATTCATGTGATCCTAATCAAACTTTTCTACAAAACCATGCATTGGGATAGATTTGTACCTTTACAAATTTCTTCGTACCCTAACCTCTTTCCATTCATGTGATCCTAATCAAAGTTTTCTATAAAACCATGCATTGGGATAGATTTGTACATTTACAAATTTCTTCGTATTCTAACCTCTTTCCTTTCATGTGATCCTAATCAGAGTTTTCTACAAAACGTGCGTTGGGATAGATTTGTGCTTTTACAAATTTCTTCGTACCCTAACCTCTTTCCATTCATGTGATCCTAATCAAACTTTTCTATTAAACCATGCATTGGGATAGAATTGTACCTTTACAAACTTCTTCGTACCCTAACCTCTTTCCATTCATGTGATCCTAATCAAACTTTTCTACAATACCATGAATTGGGATAGATTTGTACCTTTACAAATTTCTTCGTACCCTAACCTTTTTCCATTCATGTGATCCTAATCAAACTTTTCTACAAAACCATGAATAGCGATAGATTTGTACCTTTACAAATTTCTTCGTATCCTAACCCCTTTCCATTCATGTGTTCCTAATCAAACTTTTCTACAAAACCATGAATTGGGATAGATTTGTACCTTTATAAATTTCTTAGTATCCTAACCTCTTTCCATTCATGTGATCCTAATAAAACTTTTCTACAAAACATGCATTGAGATAGATTTGTACCTTTACAAATTTCTTCGTATCCTAACCTCTTTCCATTCATGTGATCCTAATCAAACTTTTCTACAAAACCATTCGTTGGGATAGCTTCGTGCTTTAAAAATTTCTTCGTGTCGTAACCTCTTTCCATTCATGTGATCCTAATCAAACTTTTCTGCAAACCATGCATTGGGATAGATTTGTACCTTTACAAATTTCTTCGTACCCTAACCTCTTTCAATTCATGTGATCCTAATCAAACTTTTCTACAAAACATGCATTGAGATATATTTGTACCATTACAAATTTCTTCGTACCCTAACCTCTTTCCATTCATGTGATCCTAATCAAAGTTTTCTATAAAACCATGCATTGGGATAGATTTGTACCTTTACAAATTTCTTCGTATCCTAACCTCTTTCCATTCATGTGATCCTAATCAGAGTTTTCTACAAAACGTGCGTTGGGATAGATTTGTGCTTTTACAAATTTCTTCGTACCCTAACCTCTTTCCATTCATGTGATCCTAATCAAACTTTTCTACAAAACCATGAATTGGGATACATTTGTACCTTTACAAATTTCTTCGTATCCTAACCTCTTTCCATTCATGTGATCCTAATCAAACTTTTCTACAAAACCATGCGTTGGGATAGCTTCGTGATTTAAAAATTTCTTCGTACCCTAACCTCTTTCCATTCTTGTGATCCTAATCAAACTTTTCTACAAAACCATGCATTGGGATAGCTTTGTGCTTTAAAAATTTCTTCGTACCCTAACCTCTTTCCATACACGTGATCCTAATCAAAGTTTTCTATAAAACCATGCATTGGGACAGATTTGTACCTTTACAAATTTCTTCGTATCCTAACCTCTTTCCATTCATGTGATCCTAATCAAACTTTTCTACAAAACATGCATTAATATAGATTTGTAACTTTACAAATTTCTTCTTATCCTAACCTCTTTCCATTCATGTGATCCTAATCAAACTTTTCTATAAAACCATGCATTGGGACAGATTTGTACCTGTACAAATTTCTTCGTATCCTAACCTCTTTCCATTCATGTGATCCTAATCAAACTTTTCTACAAAACATGCATTGATATAGATTTGTACCTTTACAAATTTCTTCGTATCCTAACCTCTTTCCATTCACGTGATCCTAATCAAAGTTTTCTATAAAACCATGCATTGGGACAGATTTGTACCTTTACAAATTTTTTCGTATCCTAACCTCTTTCCATTCATGTGATCCTAATCAAACTTTTCTACAAAACATGCATTGATATAGATTTGTACCTTTACAAATTTCTTCGTATCCTAACCTCTTTCCATTCACGTGATCCTAATCAAAGTTTTCTATAAAACCATGCATTGGGATAGATTTGTACCTTTACAAATTTCATCGTATCCTAACCTCTTTCCATTCATGTGATCCTAATCAAACTTTTTTACAAAACATGCTTTGGGATAGATTTGTACCTTTACAAATGTCTTCGTACCCTAACCTCTTTCCATTCATGTGATCCTAATCAAACTTTTCAACAAAACCATGAATTGGGTTAGATTTGTACCTTTACAAATTTCTTCGTACCCTAACCTCTTTCCATTCATGTGATCCTAATCAAACTTTTCTACAAAACCATGAATTGGGATAGATTTGTACCTTTACAAATTTCTTCGTATCCTAACCTCTTTCCATTCATGTGATCCTAATCAAACTTTTCTACAAAACCATGCGTTGGGATAGCTTCGTGCTTTAAAAATTTCTTCGTACCCTAACCTCTTTCCATTCATGTGATCCTAATCAAACTTTTCTACAAAACCATGCATTGGGATAGCTTTGTGCTTTAAAAATTTCTTCGTACCCTAACCTCTTTCCATTCACTTGATCCTAATCAAAGTTTTCTATAAAACCATACATTGGGACAGATTTGTACTTTTACAAATTTCTTCGTATCCTAACCTCTTTCCATTCATGAGATCCTAATCAAACTTTTCTACAAAACCATGCATTGGGATAGCTTCGTGCTTTAAAAATTTCTTTGTACCCTAACCTCTTCCCATTCATCTGATCCTAATCAGAGTTTTCTACAAAACGTGCGTTGGGATAGATTTGTGCTTTTACAAATTTCTTCGTATCCTAACCTCTTTCCATTCATGTGATCCTATTCAAAGTTTTCTATAAAACCATGCATTGGCATAGAATTGTACCTTTACAAATTTATTCGTACCCTAACCTCTTTCCATTCATGTGATCCTAATCAAACTTTTCTATTAAACCATGCATTGGGATAGAATTGTACCTTTACAAATTTCATCGTATCCTAACCTCTTTCCATTCATGTGATCCTAATCAATCTTTTCTAGAAAACATGCTTTGGGATAGATTTGTACCTTTACAAATTTCTTCGTACCCTAACCTCTTTCCATTCATGTGATCCTAATCAAACTTTTCTACAAAACCATGAATTGAGATAGATTTGTACCTTTACAAATTTCTTCGTACCCTAACCTTTTTCCATTCATGTGATCCTAATCACACTTTTCTACAAAACCATGAATAGGGATAGATTTGTACCTTTACAAATTTCTTCGTATCCTAACCCCTTTCCATTCATGTGTTCCTAATCAAACTTTTCTACAAAACCATGAATTGGGATAGATTTGTACCTTTATAAATTTCTTCGTATCCTAACCTCTTTTCATTAATCTGATCCTAATCAAACTTTTCTACAAAACATGCATTGAGATAGATTTGTACCTTTACAAATTTCTTCGTATCCTAACCTCTTTCCATTCATGTGATCCTAATCAAACTTTTCTACAAAACCATGCGTTGGGATAGCTTCCTGCTTTAAAAATTTCTTCGTGTCGTAACCTCTTTCCATTCATGTGATCCTAATCAAACTTTTCTGCAAACCATGCATTGGGATAGATTTGTACCTTTACAAATTTCTTCGTACCCTAACCTCTTTCAATTCATGTGATCCTAATCAAACTATTCTACAAAACCATGCGTTGGGATAGCTTCGTGCTTTAAAAATTTCTTCGTACACTAACCTCTTTCCATTCATGTGATCCTAATCAAACTTTTCTACAAAACCATGCGTTGGGATAGCTTCGTGCTTTAAACATTTCTTCGTACCCTAACCTCTTTCCATTCACGTGATCCTAATCAAAGTTTTCTATAAAACCATGCATTGGGACAGACGTATCTTTAGAAATTTCTTCGTATCCTAACCTCTTTCCATTCATGTGATCCTAATCAAACTTTTCTACAAAACATGCATTGAGATAGATTTGTACCTTTACAAATTTCTTCGTATCCTAACCTCTTTCCATTCATGTGATGCTAATCAAACTTTTCTACAAAACCATGCATTGGTATAGCTTTGTGCTTTAAAAATTTCTTCGTATCCTAACCTCTTTCCATTCATTTGATCCTAATCAAACTTTTCTACAAAACCATGCAATGGGATAGCTTTGTGCTTTAAAAATTTCTTCGTACCCTAACCTCTTTCCATTCACTTGATCCTAATCAAAGTTTTCTATAAAACCATACATTGGGACAGATTTGTACTTTTACAAATTTCTTCGTATCCTAACCTCTTTCCATTCATGAGATCCTAATCAAACTTTTCTACAAAACCATGCATTGGGATAGCTTCGTGCTTTAAAAATTTCCTTGTACCCTAACCTCTTCCCATTCATCTGATCCTAATCAGAGTTTTCTACAAAACGTGCGTTGGGATAGATTTGTGCTTTTACAAATTTCTTCGTATCCTAACCTCTTTCCATTCATGTGATCCTATTCAAAGTTTTCTATAAAACCATGCATTGGCATAGAATTGTACCTTTACAAATTTAATCGTACCCTAACCTCTTTCCATTCATGTGATCCTAATCAATCTTTTCTAGAAAACATGCTTTGGGATAGATTTGTACCTTTACAAATTTCTTCGTACCCTAACCTCTTTCCATTCATGTGATCCTAATCAAACTTTTCTACAAAACCATGCAATGGGATAGCTTTGTGCTTTAAAAATTTCTTCGTACCCTAACCTCTTTCCATTCACTTGATCCTAATCAAAGTTTTCTATAAAACCATACATTGGGACAGATTTGTGCTTTTACAAATTTCTTCGTATCCTAACCTCTTTCCATTCATGTGATCCTATTCAAAGTTTTCTATAAAACCATGCATTGGCATAGAATTGTACCTTTACAAATTTAATCGTACCCTAACCTCTTTCCATTCATGTGATCCTAATCAATCTTTTCTAGAAAACATGCTTTGGGATAGATTTGTACCTTTACAAATTTCTTCGTATCCTAACCTCTTTCCATTCATTTGATCCTAATCAAACTTTTCTACAAAACCATGCAATGGGATAGCTTTGTGCTTTAAAAATTTCTTCGTACCCTAACCTCTTTCCATTCACTTGATCCTAATCAAAGTTTTCTATAAAACCATACATTGGGACAGATTTGTACTTTTACAAATTTCTTCGTATCCTAACCTCTTTCCATTCATGAGATCCTAATCAAACTTTTCTACAAAACCATGCATTGGGATAGCTTCGTGCTTTAAAAATTTCCTTGTACCCTAACCTCTTCCCATTCATCTGATCCTAATCAGAGTTTTCTACAAAACGTGCGTTGGGATAGATTTGTGCTTTTACAAATTTCTTCGTATCCTAACCTCTTTCCATTCATGTGATCCTATTCAAAGTTTTCTATAAAACCATGCATTGGCATAGAATTGTACCTTTACAAATTTCATCGTATCCTAACCTCTTTCCATTCATGTGATCCTAATCAATCTTTTCTAGAAAACATGCTTTGGGATAGATTTGTACCTTTACAAATTTCTTCGTACCCTAACCTCTTTCCATTCATGTGATCCTAATCAAACTTTTCTACAAAACCATGAATTGAGATAGATTTGTACCTTTACAAATTTCTTCGTACCCTAACCTTTTTCCATTCATGTGATCCTAATCACACTTTTCTACAAAACCATGAATAGGGATAGATTTGTACCTTTACAAATTTCTTCGTATCCTAACCCCTTTCCATTCATGTGTTCCTAATCAAACTTTTCTACAAAACCATGAATTGGGATAGATTTGTACCTTTATAAATTTCTTCGTATCCTAACCTCTTTCCATTCATGTGATCCTAATCAAACTTTTCTACAAAACATGCATTGAGATAGATTTGTACCTTTACAAATTTCTTCGTACCCTAACCTCTTTCAATTCATGTGATCCTAATCAAACTTTTCTACAAAACCATGCGTTGGGATAGCTTCGTGCTTTAAAAATTTCTTCGTACACTAACCTCTTTCCATTCATGTGATCCTAATCAAACTTTTCTACAAAACCATGCGTTGGGATAGCTTCGTGCTTTAAACATTTCTTCGTACCCTAACCTCTTTCCATTCACGTGATCCTAATCAAAGTTTTCTATAAAACCATGCATTGGGACAGACTTGTACCTTTAGAAATTTCTTCGTATCCTAACCTCTTTCCATTCATGTGATCCTAATCAAACTTTTCTACAAAACATGCATTGAGATAGATTTGTACCTTTACAAATTTCTTCGTATCCTAACCTCTTTCCATTCATGTGATCCTAATCAAACTTTTCTACAAAACCATGCGTTAGGTTAGCTTCGTGCTTTAAAAATTGCTTCGTACTCTAACCTCTTTCCATTCATGTGATCCTAATCAAACTTTTCTACAAAACCATGCATTGGTATAGCTTTGTGCTTTAAAAATCTCTTCGTATCCTAACCTCTTTCCATTCATGAGATCCCAATCAAAATTTTCTACAAAACCATGCATAGGGATAGCTTCGTGCTTTAAAAATTTCCTTGTACCCTAACCTCTTCCCATTCATCTGATCCTAATCAGAGTTTTCTACAAAACGTGCGTTGGGATAGATTTGTGCTTTTACAAATTTCTTCGTATCCTAACCTCTTTCCATTCATGTGATCCTATTCAAAGTTTTCTATAAAACCATGCATTGGCATAGAATTGTACCTATACAAATTTAATCGTACCCTAACCTCTTTCCATTCATGTGATCCTAATCAATCTTTTCTAGAAAACATGCTTTGGGATAGATTTGTACCTTTACAAATTTCTTCGTACCCTAACCTCTTTCCATTCATGTGATCCTAATCAAACTTTTCTACAAAACCATGCAATGGGATAGCTTTGTGCTTTAAAAATTTCTTCGTACCCTAACCTCTTTCCATTCACTTGATCCTAATCAAAGTTTTCTATAAAACCATACATTGGGACAGATTTGTGCTTTTACAAATTTCTTCGTATCCTAACCTCTTTCCATTCATGTGATCCTATTCAAAGTTTTCTATAAAACCATGCATTGGCATAGAATTGTACCTTTACAAATTTAATCGTACCCTAACCTCTTTCCATTCATGTGATCCTAATCAATCTTTTCTAGAAAACATGCTTTGGGATAGATTTGTACCTTTACAAATTTCTTCGTATCCTAACCTCTTTCCATTCATTTGATCCTAATCAAACTTTTCTACAAAACCATGCAATGGGATAGCTTTGTGCTTTAAAAATTTCTTTGTACCCTAACCTCTTCCCATTCATCTGATCCTAATCAAAGTTTTCTATAAAACCATACATTGGGACAGATTTGTACTTTTACAAATTTCTTCGTATCCTAACCTCTTTCCATTCATGAGATCCTAATCAAACTTTTCTACAAAACCATGCATTGGGATAGCTTCGTGCTTTAAAAATTTCCTTGTACCCTAACCTCTTCCCATTCATCTGATCCTAATCAGAGTTTTCTACAAAACGTGCGTTGGGATAGATTTGTGCTTTTACAAATTTCTTCGTATCCTAACCTCTTTCCATTCATGTGATCCTATTCAAAGTTTTCTATAAAACCATGCATTGGCATAGAATTGTACCTTTACAAATTTCATCGTATCCTAACCTCTTTCCATTCATGTGATCCTAATCAATCTTTTCTAGAAAACATGCTTTGGGATAGATTTGTACCTTTACAAATTTCTTCGTACCCTAACCTCTTTCCATTCATGTGATCCTAATCAAACTTTTCTACAAAACCATGAATTGAGATAGATTTGTACCTTTACAAATTTCTTCGTACCCTAACCTTTTTCCATTCATGTGATCCTAATCACACTTTTCTACAAAACCATGAATAGGGATAGATTTGTACCTTTACAAATTTCTTCGTATCCTAACCCCTTTCCATTCATGTGTTCCTAATCAAACTTTTCTACAAAACCATGAATTGGGATAGATTTGTACCTTTATAAATTTCTTCGTATCCTAACCTCTTTCCATTCATGTGATCCTAATCAAACTTTTCTACAAAACATGCATTGAGATAGATTTGTACCTTTACAAATTTCTTCGTACCCTAACCTCTTTCAATTCATGTGATCCTAATCAAACTTTTCTACAAAACCATGCGTTGGGATAGCTTCGTGCTTTAAAAATTTCTTCGTACACTAACCTCTTTCCATTCATGTGATCCTAATCAAACTTTTCTACAAAACCATGCGTTGGGATAGCTTCGTGCTTTAAACATTTCTTCGTACCCTAACCTCTTTCCATTCACGTGATCCTAATCAAAGTTTTCTATAAAACCATGCATTGGGACAGACTTGTACCTTTAGAAATTTCTTCGTATCCTAACCTCTTTCCATTCATGTGATCCTAATCAAACTTTTCTACAAAACATGCATTGAGATAGATTTGTACCTTTACAAATTTCTTCGTATCCTAACCTCTTTCCATTCATGTGATCCTAATCAAACTTTTCTACAAAACCATGCGTTAGGTTAGCTTCGTGCTTTAAAAATTGCTTCGTACCCTAACCTCTTTCCATTCATGTGATCCTAATCAAACTTTTCTACAAAACCATGCATTGGTATAGCTTTGTGCTTTAAAAATCTCTTCGTATCCTAACCTCTTTCCATTCATGAGATCCCAATCAAAATTTTCTACAAAACCATGCATAGGGATAGCTTCGTGCTTTAAAAATTTCTTTGTACCCTAACCTCTTCCCATTCATCTGGTCCTAATCAGAGTTTTCTACAAAACGTGCGTTGGGATAGATTAGTGCTTTTAGAAATTTCTTCGTACCCTAACCTCTATCCATTCATGTGATCCTAATCAGACTTTTCTACAAAACCATGAATTGGGATAGATTTGTATCTTTACAAATTTCTTCGTATCCTAACCTCTTTCCATTCATATGATCTTAATCAAGCTTTACCTTTACAACTTTCTTCGTACCCTAACCTCTTTCCATTCATGTGATCCTTAACAAACTTTTCTACAAAACCATGAATTGGGTTAGATTTGTACCTTTACAAATTTCTTCGTACCCTAACCTCTTTCCATTCATGTGATCCTAATCAAACTTTTTTACAAAACATGCTTTGGGATAGATTTGTACCTTTACAAATTTCTTCGTACCCTAACCTCTTTCCATTCATGTGATCCTAATCAAACTTTTCTACAAAACCATGAATTGGGTTAGATTTGTACCTTTACAAATTTCTTCGTACCCTAACCTCTTTCCATTCATGTGATCCTAATCAAACTTTTCTACAAAACCATGAATTGGGTTAGATTTGTACCTTTACAAATTTCTTCGTACCCTAACCTCTTTCCATTCATGTGATCCTAATCAAACTTTTCTACAAAACCATGAATTGGGTTAGATTTGTACCTTTACAAATTTCTTCGTATCCTAACCCCTTTCCATTCATGTGTTCCTAATCAAACTTTTCAACAAAACCATGAATTGGGATAGATTTGTACCTTTATAAATTTCTTCGTATCCTAACCTCTTTCCATTCATGTGATCCTAATCAAACTTTTCTATAAAACCATGCATTGGGACAGATTTGTACCTTTACAAATTTCTTCGTATCCTAACCTCTTTCCATTCATGTGATCCTAATCAAACTTTTCTACAAAACCATGCGTTGGGATAGCTTCGTGCTTTAAAAATTTTTTCGTACCCTAACCTCTTTCCATTCACGTGATCCTAATCAAAATTTCTATAAAACCATGCATTGGGACAGATTTGTACCTTTACAAATTTCTTCGTATCCTAACCTCTTTCCATTCATGTGATCCTAATCAAACTTTTCTACAAAACATGCATTGATATAGATTTGTACCTTTACAAATTTCTTCGTATCCTAACCTCTTTCCATTCACTTGATCCTAATCAAACTTTTCTATAAAACCATGCATTGGGATAGATTTGTACATTTACAAATTTCTTCGTATTCTAACCTCTTTCCATTCATGTGATCCTAATCAGAGTTTTCTACAAAACGTGCGTTGGGATAGATTTGTGCTTTTACAAATTTCTTCGTACCCTAACCTCTTTCCATTCATGTGATCCTAATCAAACTTTTTTACAAAACATGCTTTGGGATAGATTTGTACCTTTACAAATTTCTTCGTACCCTAACCTCTTTCCATTCATGTGATCCTAATCAAACTTTTCTACAAAACCATGAATTGGGTTAGATTTGTACCTTTACAAATTTCTTCGTACCCTAACCTCTTTTCATTCATGTGATCCTAATCAAACTTTTCTACAAAACCATGAATTGGGTTAGATTTGTACCTTTACAAATTTCTTCGTACCCTAACCTCTTTCCATTCATGTGATCCTAATCAAACTTTTCTACAAATCATGAATTGGGTTAGATTTGTACCTTTACAAATTTCTTCGTATCCTAACCCCTTTCCATTCATGTGTTCCTAATCAAACTTTTCAACAAAACCATGAATTGGGATAGATTTGTACCTTTATAAATTTCTTCGTATCCTAACCTCTTTCCATTCATGTGATCCTAATCAAACTTTTCTATAAAACAATGCATTGAGACAGATTTGTACCTTTACAAATTTCTTCGTATCCTAACCTCTTTCCATTCATGTGATCCTAATCAAACTTTTCTACAAAACCATGCGTTGGGATAGCTTCGTGCTTTAAAAATTTCTTCGTACCCTAACCTCTTTCCATTCACGTGATCCTAATCAAAGTTTTCTATAAAACCATGCATTGGGACAGATTTGTACCTTTACAAATTTCTTCGTATCCTAACCTCTTTCCATTCATGTGATCCTAATCAAACTTTTCTACAAAACATGCATTGATATAGATTTGTACCTTTACAAATTTCTTCGTATCCTAACCTCTTTCCATTCATGTGATCCTAATCAAAGTTTTCTATAAAACCATGCATTGGGATAGATTTGTACATTTACAAATTTCTTCGTATTCTAACCTCTTTCCATTCATGTGATCCTAATCAGAGTTTTCTACAAAACGTGCGTTGGGATAGATTTGTGCTTTTACAAATTTCTTCGTACCCTAACCTCTTTCCATTCATGTGATCCTAATCGAACTTTTCTATTAAACCATGCATTGGGATAGATTTGTACCTTTACAAATTTCTTCGTACCCTAACCTCTTTCCATTCATGTGATCCTAATCAAACTTTTCTACAAAATCATGAATTGGGATAGATTTGTACCTTTACAAATTTCTTCGTACCCTAACCTTTTCCATTCATGTGATCCTAATCACACTTTTCTACAAAACCATGAATAGGGATAGATTTGTACCTTTACAAATTTCTTCGTATCCTAACCCCTTTCCATTCATGTGTTCCTAATCAAACTTTTCTACAAAACCATGAATTGGGATAGATTTGTACCTTTATAAATTTCTTCGTATCCTAACCTCTTTCCATTCATGTGATCCTAATAAAACTTTTCTACAAAATATGCATTGAGATAGATTTGTACCTTTACAAATTTCTTCGTATCCTAACCTCTTTCCATTCATGTGATCCTAATCAAACTTTTCTACAAAACCATGCGTTGTGATAGCTTCGTGCTTTAAAAATTTCTTCGTGTCGTAACCTCTTGCCATTCATGTGATCCTAATCAAACTTTTCTGCAAACCATGCATTGGGATAGATTTGTACCTTTACAAATTTCTTCGTACCCTAACCTCTTTCAATTCATGTGATCCTAATCAAACTTTTCTACAAAACCATGCGTTGGGATAGCTTCGTGCTTTAAAAATTTCTTCGTACACTAACCTCTTTCCATTCATGTGATCCTAATCAAACTTTTCTACAAAACCATGCGTTGGGATAGCTTCGTGCTTTAAACATTTCTTCGTACCCTAACCTCTTTCCATTCACGTGATCCTAATCAAAGTTTTCTATAAAACCATGCATTGGGACAGATTTGTACTTTCACAAATTTCTTCGTATCCTAACCTCTTTCCATTCATGAGATCCTAATCAAATTTTTATACAAAACCATGCATAGGGATAGCTTCGTGCTTTAAAAATTTCTTTGTACCCTAACCTCTTCCCATTCATCTGGTCCTAATCAGAGTTTTCTACAAAAACGTGCGTTGGGATAGATTTGTGCTTTTACAAATTTCTTCGTATCCTAACCTCTTTCCATTCATGTGATCCTATTCAAAGTTTTCTATAAAACCATGCATTGGGATAGAATTGTACCTTTACAAATTTCTTCGTACCCTAACCTCTTTCCATTCATGTGATCCTAATCAAACTTTTCTATTAAACCATGCATTGGGATAGAATTGTACCTTTACAAATTTCTTCGTACCCTAACCTCTTTCCATTCATGTGATCATAATCAAACTTTTCTACAAAACCATGTATCGGGATAGATTTGTACCTTTACAAATTTCATCGTATCCTAACCTCTTTCCATTCATGTGATCCTAATCAATCTTTTCTAGAAAACATGCTTTGGGATAGATTTGTACCTTTACAAATTTCTTCGTACCCTAACCTCTTTCCATTCATGTGATCCTAATCAAACTTTTCTACAAAACCATGAATTGGGATAGATTTGTACCATTACAAATTTCTTCGTACCCTAACCTTTTTCCATTCATGTGATCCTAATCAAACTTTTCTACAAAACCATGAATAGGGATAGATTTGTACCTTTACAAATTTCTTCGTATCCTAACCCCTTTCAATTCATGTGTTCCTAATCAAACTTTTCTACAAAACCATGAATTGGGATAGATTTGTACCTTTATAAATTTCTTCGTATCGTAACCTCTTTCCATTCATGTGATCCTAATCAAACTTTTCTACAAAACATGCATTGAGATAGATTTGTACCTTTACAAATTTCTTCGTATCCTAACCTCTTTCCATTCATGTGATCCTAATCAAACTTTTCTACAAAACCATGCGTTGGGATAGCTTGTGCTTTAAAAATTTCTTCGTGTCGTAACCTCTTTCCATTCATGTGATCCTAATCAAACTTTTCTACAAAACCATGAATTGGGTTAGATTTGTACCTTTACAAATTTCTTCGTACCCTAACCTCTTTCCATTCATGTGATCCTAATCAAACTTTTCTACAAATCATGAATTGGGTTAGATTTGTACCTTTACAAATTTCTTCGTATCCTTACCTCTTTCCATTCATGTGATCCTAATCAAACTTTTCTACAAAACCATGCATTGAGATAGCTTTGTGCTTTAAAAATTTCTTCGTACCCTAGCCTCTTTCCATTCACGTGATCCTAATCAAAGTTTTCTATAAAACCATGCATTGGGACAGATTTGTACTTTTACAAATTTCTTCGTATCCTAACCTCTTTCCATTCATGAGATCCTAATCAAACTTTTCTACAAAACCATGCATAGGGATAGCTTCGTGCTTTAAAAATTTCTTTGTACCCTAACCTCTTCCCATTCATCTGGTCCTAATCAGAGTTTTCTACAAAACGTGCGTTGGGATAGATTTGTGCTTTTACAAATTTCTTCGTATCCTAACCTCTTTCCATTCATGTGATCCTATTCAAAGTTTTCTACAAAACCATGAATTGGGATAGATTTGTACCATTACAAATTTCTTCGTACCCTAACCTTTTTCCATTCATGTGATCCTAATCAAACTTTTCTGCAAACCATGCATTGGGATAGATTTGTACCTTTACAAATTTCTTCGTACCCTAACCTCTTTCAATTCATGTGATCCTAATCAATCTTTTCTACAAAACCATGCGTTGGGATAGCTTCGTGCTTTAAAAATTTCTTCGTACCCTAACCCCTTTCCATTCATGTGTTCCTTATCAAACTTTTCTACAAAACCATGAATTGGGATAGATTTGTACCTTTACAAATTTCTTCGTATCCTAACCCCTTTCCATTCATGTGTTCCTAATAAAACTTTTCTACAAAACCATGAATTGGGATAGATTTGTACCTTTATAAATTTCTTCGTATCCTAACCTCTTTCCATTCATGTGATCCTAATCAAACTTTTCTACAAAACATGCATTGAGATAGGTTTGTACCTTTACAAATTTCTTCGTATCCTAACCTCTTTCCATTCATGTGATCCTAATCAAACTTTTCTACAAAACCATGCGTTGGAATAGCTTGTGCTTTAAAAATTTCTTCGTGTCGTAACCTCTTTCCATTCATGTGATCCTAATCAAACTTTTCTGCAAACCATGCATTGGGATAGATTTGTACCTTTACAAATTTCTTCGTACCCTAACCTCTTTCAATTCATGTGATCCTAATCAAACTTTTCTACAAATCCATGCGTTGGGATAGCTTCGTGTTTTAAAAATTTCTTCGTATCCTAACCTTTTTCCATTCATGTGATCCTAATCAAACTTTTCTACAAAACATGCATTTAGATAGATTTGTACCTTTACAAATTTCTTCGTATCCTAACCTCTTTCTATTCATGTGATCCTAATCAAACTTTTCTACAAAACCATGCGTTGGGATAGCTTCGTGCTTTAAAAATTTCTTCGTATCCTAACCTATTTCCATTCATGTGATCCTAATCAAAGTTTTCTATAAAACCATGCATTGGGACAGATTTGTACCTTTACAAATTTCTTCGTATCCTAACCTCTTTCCATTCATGTGATCCTAATCAAACTTTTCTACAAAACCATGCGTTGGGATAGCTTCGAGCTTTAAAAATTTCTTCGTACCCTAACCTCTTTCCATTCATTTGATCCTAATCAAATTTTTCTACAAAACCATGCATTGGGATAGCTTTGTGCTTTAAAAATTTCTTCGTACCCTAACCTCTTTCCATTCACGTGATCCTAATCAAAGTTTTCTATAAAACCATGCATTGGGATAGATTTGTACCTTTACAAATTTCTTCGTATCCTAACCTCTTTTCATTAGTCTGATCCTAATCAGAGTTTTCTACAAAACATGCGTTGGGATAGATTTGTGCTTTTACAAATTTTTTCATACCCTAACCTCTTTTCATTCATGTGATCCTAATCAGAGTTTTTACAAAACACACGATGGGATAGATTTGTGCTTTTACAAATTTCTTTGTATCTTAACCTCTTTCCATTCATTTGATCCTAGTCGGAGTTTTCTACAAAAACGTGCGTTGGGATAGATTTGTGCTGTTACAAATTTCTTCGTATCCTAACCTCTTTTAATTTATCTGATCCTAGAGTTATCTACAAAACATGCGTTGGGATAGCTTCGTGCTTAAAAAATTTCTTCGTACTCTAACCTCTTTCCATTCATGTGATCCTAATCAAACTTTTCTACAAAACATGCATTGGTATAGATTTGTACCTTTACAAATTTCTTCGTACCCTAACCTCTTTCCATTAACGTGATCCTAATCAAAGTTTTCTATAAAACCATGCGTTGGGATAGCTTCGTGCTTTAAAAATTTCTTCGTATCCTAACCTCTTTCCATTCATGTGATCCTAATCAAACTTTTCTACAAAACCATGCATTGGGATAGATTTGTACCTTTACAAATTTCTTCGTACCCTAACCTCTTTCCATTCATGTGATCCTAATCAAAGTTTTCTATAAAACCATGCATTGGGATAGATTTGTACCTTTACAAATTTCTTCGTATCCTAACCTCTTTCCATTCATGTGATCCTAATCAAACTTTTCTATTATACCATGCATTGGGATAGAATTGTAACTTTACAAATTTCTTCGTACCCTAACCCCTTTCGATTCATGTGATCCTAATCAAACTTTTCTACAAAACCATGAATTGGGATAGATTTGTACCTTTACAAATTTCATCGTATCCTAACCTCTTTCCATTCATGTGATCCTAATCAAACATTTTTACAAAACATGCTTTGGGATAGATTTGTACCTTTACAAATTTCTTCGTACCCTAACCTCTTTCCATTCATGTGATCCTAATCAAACTATTCTACAAAACCATGAATTGGGATAGATTTGTTCCTTTACAAATTTCTTCGTACCCTAACCTCTTTCCATTCATGTGATCCTAATCAAACTTTTCTACAAAACCATGAATAGGGATAGATTTGTACCTTTACAAATTTCTTCGTATCCTAACCTCTTTCCATTCATGTGATCCTAAACAAACTTTTCTACAAAACATGCATTGAGATAGATTTGTACCTTTACAAATTTCTTCGTACCCTAACCTCTTTCCATTCATGTGATCCTAATCAAACTTTTCTACAAAACCATGCGTTAGGATAGCTTCGTGCTTTAAAAACTGCTTCGTACCCTAACCTCATTCCATTCATGTGATCCTAATCAAACTTTTCTACAATTTCATGCATTGGGATAACTTTGTGCTTTAAAAATTTCTTCGTATCCTAACCTCTTTCCATTGATGAGATCCTAATCAAAATTTTCTACAAAACCATGCATAGGGATAGCTTAGTGCTTTAAAAATTTCTTTGTACCCTAACCTCTTCCCATTCATCTGGTCCTAATCAGAGTTTTCTACAAAACGTGCGTTGGGATAGATTTGTACCTTTACAATTTTCTTCGTATCCTAACCTCTTTCCATTCATGTGATCCTAATCAGAGTTTTCTACAAAACGCGCGTTGGGATAGATTTGTGCTTTTACAAATTTCTTCGTACCCTAACCTCTTTCCATTCATGTGATCATATTCAAACTTTTCTACAAAACCATGAATTGGGATAGATTTGTACCTTTACAAATTTCATCGTATCCTAACCTCTTTCCATTCATGTGATCCTATCAAACTTTTTTACAAAACATGCTTTGGGATAGATTTGTACCTTTACAAATTTCTTCGTACCCTAACCTCTTTCCATTCATGTGATCCTAATCAAACTTTTCTACAAAACCATTAATTGGGTTAGATTTGTACCTTTACAAATTTCTTCGTACCCTAACCTCTTTCCATTCATGTGATCCTAATCAAACTTTTCTACAAAACCATGAATTGGGATACATTTGTACCTTTACAAATTTCTTCGTATCCTAACCTCTTTCCATTCATGTGATCCCAATCAAACTTTTCTACAAAAACATGCGTTGGGATAGCTTCGTGCTTTAAAAGTTTCTTCGTACCCTAACCTCTTTCCATTCATGTGATCCTAATCAAACTTTTTTACAAAACCATGCATTGGGATAGCTTTGTGCTTTAAAAATTTCTTCGTACCCTAACCTCTTTCCATTCACGTGATCCTAATCAAAGTTTTCTATAAAACCATGCATTGGGATAGATTTGTGCTTTTACAAATTTTTTCATACCCTAACCTCTTTTCATTCATGTGATCCTAATCAGAGTTTTTACAAAACACACGATGGGATAGATTTGTGCTTTCACAAATTTCTTTGTATCTTAACCTCTTTTCATTCATTTGATCCTAGTCGGAGTTTTCTACAAAAACGTGCGTTGGGATAGATTTGTGCTGATACAAATTTCTTCGTATTCTAACCTCTTTTAATTTATCTGATCCTAGAGTTATCTACAAAACATGCGTTGGGATAGCTTCGTGCTTTAAAAATTTCTTCGTACCCTAACCTCTTTCCATTTACGTTATCCTAATCAAAGTTTTCTATAAAACCATGCGTTGGGATAGCTTCGTGCTTTAAAAATTTTTTCGTATCCTAACCTCTTTCCATTCATGTGATCCTAATCAAAGTTTTCTATAAAACCATGCATTGGGACAGATTTGTACCTTTACAAATTTCTTCGTATCCTAACCTCTTTCCATTCATGTGATCCTAATCAAACTTTTCTACAAAACCATGCGTTGGGATAGCTTCGTGCTTTAAAAATTTCTTCGTACCCTAACCTCTTTCCATTCATGTGATCCTAATCAAACTTTTCTACAAAACCATGCATTGGGATAGCTTTGTGCTTTAAAAATTTCTTCGTACCCTAACCTCTTTCCATTCACGTGTTCCTAATCAAAGTTTTCTATAAAACCATGCATTGGGATAGATTTGTGCTTTTACAAATTTCTTTGTATCTTAACCTCTTTCCATTCATTTGATCCTAGTCGGTGTTTTCTACAAAAACGTGCGTTGGGATAGATTTGTGCTGTTACAAATTTCTTCGTATCCTAACCTCTTTTAATTTATCTGATCCTAGAGTTATCTACAAAACATGCGTTGGGATAGCTTCGTGCTTTAAAAATTTCTTCGTACTCTAACCTCTTTCCATTCATGTGATCCTAATCAAACTTTTCTACAAAACATGCATTGGTATAGATTTGTACCTTTACAAATTTCTTCGTACCCTAATCTCTTTCCAATCATGTGATCCTAATCAAACTTTTCTACAAAACCATGCGTTGGGATAGCTTCGTGCTTTAAAAATTTCTTCGTACCCTAGCCTCTTTCCATTCACGTGATCCTAATCAAAGTTTTCTATAAAACCATGCATTGGGACAGATTTGTACCTTTACAAATTTCTTCGTATCCTAACCTCTTTCCATTCATGTGATCCTAATCAAACTTTTCTACAAAACATGCATTGATATAGATTTGTACCTTTACAAATTTCTGCGTATCCTAACCTCTTTCCATTCATGTGATCCTAATAAAACTTTTCTACAAAACCATGCATTGGGATAGATTTGTAACTTTACAAATTTCTTCGTACCCTAACCTCTTTCCATTCATGTGATCCTAATCAGAGTTTTCTACAAAACGTGCGTTGGGATAGATTTGTGCTTTTACAAATTTCTTCGGACCCTAACCTCTTTCCATTCATGTGATCCTAATCAAACTTTTCTATTAAACCATGCATTGGGATAGAATTGTACCTTTACAAATTTCTTCGTACCCTAACCTCTTTCCATTCATGTGATCCTAATCAAACTTTTCTACAAAACCATGTATTGGGATAGATTTGTACCTTTACAAATTTCTTCGTATCCTAACCTCTTTCAATTCATGTGATACTAATTAGAGTTTTTACAAAACGTGCGTTGGGATAGATTTGTGCTTTTACAAATTTCTTCGTACCCTAACCTCTTTCCATTCATGTGATCCTAATCAAACTTTTCTACAAAACCATGCATTGGGATAGATTTGTACCTTTACAAATTTCTTCGTATCCTAACCTCTTTCCATTCATGTGATCCTAATCACATTTTTCTACAACACGTGCATTGGGATAGATTTATACCTTTACAAATTTCTTCCTACCCTAACCTCTTTCCATTCATGTGATCCTAATCAAACTTTTCTACAAAACCATGAATTGGGATAGATTTGTACCTTTACAAATTTTTTCGTATCCTAACCTCTTTCCATTCATGCGATCCTAATCAAACTTTTCTACAAAACCATGCGTTGGGATAGCTTCGTGCTTTAAAAATTTCTTCGTACCCTAACCTCTTTCCATTCATGTGATCCTAATCAAACTTTTCTACAAAACCATGCATTGAGATAGCTTTGTGCTTTAAAAATTTCTTCGTACCCTAACCTCTTTCCATTCACGTGATCCTAATCAAAGTTTTCTATAAAACCATGCATTGGGACAGATTTGTACTTTTACAAATTTCTTCGTATCCTAACCTCTTTCCATTCATGAGATCCTAATCAAACTTTTCTACAAAACCATGCATAGGGTTAGCTTCGTGCTTTAAAAATTTCTTTGTACCCTAACCTCTTCCCATTCATCTGGTCCTAATCAGAGTTTTCTACAAAACGTGCGTTGAGATAGATTTGTGCTTTTACAAATTTCTTCGTACCCTAACCTCTATCCATTCGTGTGATCCTAATCAAACTTTTCTACAAATCCATGCGTTGGGATAGCTTCGTGCTTTAAAAATTTCTTCGTACCCTAACCTCTTTCCATTCACGTGATCCTAATCAAACTTTTCTACAAAACATGCATTGAGATAGATTTGTACCTTTACAAATTTCTTCGTATCCTAACCTCTTTCCATTCACGTGATCCTAATCAAACTTTTCTACAAAACATGCATTGAGATAGATTTGTACCTTTACAAATTTCTTCGTATCCTAACCTCTTTCCATTCATGTGATCCTAATCAAACTTTTCTACAAAACCATGAATTGGGATAGCTTTGTACCTTTACAAATTTCTTCGTGTCGTAACCTCTTTCCATTCATGTGATCCTAATCAAACTTTTCTACAAAACCATGAATTGGGATAGATTTGTACCTTTACAAATTTCTTCGTATCCTAACCTCTTTCCATTCATGTGATCCTAATCAAACTTTTCTACAAAACCATGCATTGGGATAGCTTTGTGCTTTAAAAATTTCTTCGTACCCTAACCTCTTTCCATTCACGTGATCCTAATCAAAGTTTTCTATAAAACCATGCATTGGGACAGATTTGTAGTTTTACAAATTTCTTCGTATCCTAACCTCCTTCCATTCATGAGATCCTAATCAAACTTTTCTACAAAACCATGCATAGGGTTAGCTTCGTGCTTTAAAAATTTCTTTGTACCCTAACCTCTTCCCATTCATCTGGTCCTAATCAGAGTTTTCTACAAAACGTGCGTTGAGATAGATTTGTGCTTTTACAAATTTCTTCGTACCCTAACCTCTATCCATTCGTGTGATCCTAATCAAACTTTTCTACAAAACCATGAATTGGGATAGATTTGTATCTTTACAAATTTCTTCGTATCCTAACCTCTTTCCATTCATGTGATCCTAATCAAACTTTTCTACAAAACATGCATTGGGATAGATTTGTACCTTTACAAATTTCTTCGTATCCTAACCTCTTTCCATTCATGTGATCCTAATCAAACTTTTCTACAAAACCATGAATTGGGATATATTTGTACCTTTACAAATTTCTTCGTACCCTAACCTCTTTCCATTCATGTGATCCTAATCAAACTTTTCTACAAAACATGTTTTGGGATAGATTTGTACCTTTACAAATTTCTTCTTACCCTAACCTCTTTCCATTCATGTGATCCTAATCAAACTTTTCTACAAAACCATGAATTGGGATAGATTTGTACCTTTACCATTTTTTCGTATCCTAACCTCTTTCCATTCCTGTGATCCTAATCAAACTTTTCTACAAAACCATGCGTTGGGATAGCTTCGTGCTTTAAAAATTTCTTCGTACCCTAACCTCTTTCCATTCATGTGATCCTAATCAAACTTTTCTACAAAACAATGCATTGGGATAGCTTCGTGCTTTAAAAATTTCTTTGTACCCTAACCTCTTCCCATTCATCTGATCCTAATCACAGTTTTCTACAAAACGTGCGTTGGGATAGATTTGTGCTTTTACAAATTTCTTCGTATCCTAACCTCTTTCCATTCATGTGATCCTAATCAAAGTTTTCTATAAAACCATGCATTGGGATAGAATTGTACCTTTACAAATTTCTTCGTACCCTAACCTCTTTCCATTCATGTGATCCTAATCAAACTTTTCTACAAAACCATGAATTGGTTAATAATAACCTCTTTTCATTCATCTGATCCTAATCAGAGTTTTTACAAAACATGCGTTGGGATAGATTTGTGCTTTTACAAATTTCTTCCTACCCTAACCTCTTTCCATTAATGTGATCCTAATCAATGTTTTCTACAAAACCATGCATTGGGATAGCTTCGTGCTTTAAAAATTTCTTTGTACCCTAACCTCTTCCCATTCATGTGATCCTAATCAGAGATTTTTACAAAACGCATTGGGATAGATTTGTACCTTTACAAATTTCTTCGTATCCTAACCTCTTTCCATTCATGTGATCCTAATCGAGATTTTCTACAAAACATGCATTGGGATAGATTTGTAGCTTTACAAATTTCTTCGTATCCTAACCTCTTTCCATTCATGTGATACTAATTAGAGTTTTCTACAAAACGTGCGTTGGGATAGATATAGATATAGATATTCATGTGATCCTAATCAAACTTTTCTACAAAACCATGAATTGGTTAATAATAACCTCTTTTCATTCATCTGATCCTAATCAGAGTTTTTACAAAACATGCGTTGGGATAGATTTGTGCTTTTACAAATTTCTTCCTACCCTAACCTCTTTCCATTAATGTGATCCTAATCAATGTTTTCTACAAAACCATGCATTGGGATAGCTTCGTGCTTTAAAAATTTCTTTGTACCCTAACCTCTTCCCATTCATGTGATCCTAATCAGAGATTTTTACAAAACGCATTGGGATAGATTTGTACCTTTACAAATTTCTTCGTATCCTAACCTCTTTCCATTCATGTGATCCTAATCGAGATTTTCTACAAAACATGCATTGGGATAGATTTGTAGCTCTACAAATTTCTTCGTATCCTAGCCTCTTTCCGTTCATGTGATCCTAATCAGAGTTTTCTGCAAAACATGCGTTGGGATAGATTTGTGCTTTTACAAATTTCTTCGTACCCTAACCTCTTTCAAAACATGTGATCCTAATCACAGTTTTCTATAAAACCATGCATTGGGACAGATTTGTACCTTTACATATTTCTTCGTAACCTCTTTCCATTCATTAGATCCTAATCGAGCTTTTCTACAAAACATGCTTTGGGATAGATTTGTGCTTTTACAAATTTCTTCGTACCCTAACCTTTTTCCATTCATGTGATCCTAATCAAACTTTTCTACAGAACCATGCATTGGGATAGATTTGTACCTTTACAAATTTCTTCGTACCCTAACCTCTTTCCATTCATGTGATCCTAATCAAAGTTTTCTATAAAACCATGCATTGGGATAGATTTGCACTTTTACAAATTTCTTCGTATCCTAACCTCTTTCCATTCATGTGATCCTAATCAAACTTTTCTACAAAACATGCATTGGGATAGATTTGTACCTTTACAAATTTCTTCGTAACCTAACCTCTTATCATTCATGTGATCCTAATCAGAGTTTTCTACAAAACGTGCGTTGGGATAGATTTGTGCTTTTACAAATTTCTTCGTACCCTATCCTCTTTCCATTCATGTGATCCTAATAAAACTTCTCTACAAAACATGCATTGGGATACATTTGTACCTTTACAAATTTCTTCGTATCCTAACCTCTTTCCATTCATGTGATCCTAATCAGAATTTTCTACAAAACATGCGTTGGGATAGATTTGTGCTTTTACAAATTTTTTCATACCCTAACCTCTTTTCATTCATGTGATCCTAATCAGAGTTTTTACAAAACACACAATGGGATAGATTTGTATGTACCTTTACAAATTTCTTCGTACTCTAACCTCTTTTCATTCATCTGATCCTAATCAGAGTTTTCTACAAAACATGCGTTGGGATAGATTTGTGCTTTTACAAATTATTTCATACCCTAACCTCTTTTCATTCATGTGATCCTAATCAGAGTTTTTACAAAACACACGATGGGATAGATTTGTAGCTTTACAAATTTCTTCGTATCCTAACCTCTTTCCATTCATCTGATACTAATTAGAGTTTTCTACAAAACGTGCGTTGGGATAGATTTGTGCTTTTACAAATTTCTTCGTACCCTAACCTCTTTCCATTCATGTGATCCTAATCAAACTTTTCTACATAACATGCATAGGGATAGATTTGTACCTTTACAAATTTCTTCGTATCCTAACCTCTTTTCATTAATCTGATCCTAATCAGAGTTTTCTACAAAACATGCGTTGGGATAGATTTGTGCTTTTACAAACTTTTTCATACCCTAACCTCTTTTCATTCATGTGATCCTAATAAGAGTTTTTACAAAACACACGATGGGATAGATTTGTACCTTTACAAATTTCTTCGTAACCTAACCTCTTTTCATTCATGTGATCCTAATCAGAGTTTTCTACAAAACGTGTGTTGGGATAGATTTGTGCTTTTACAAATTTCTTCGTACCCTATCCTCTTTCCATTCATGTGATCCTAATCAAACTTTTCTACAAAACATGCATTGGGATAGATTTGTACCTTTACAAATTTCTTCCTACCCTAACCTCTTCCATTCATGTGATACTAATCAAACTTTTCTACAAAACCATGCGTTGCGATAGCTTCGTGCTTTAAAAATTTCTTGGTACATTAACCTCTTTCCATTCATGTGATCCTAATCAAACTTTTCTACAAATCCATGCGTTGGGATAGCTTCGTGCTTTAAAAATTTCTTCGTACCCTAACCTCTTTCCATTCACGTGATCCTAATCAAACTTTTCTACAAAACATTCATTGAGATAGATTTGTACCTTTACAAATTTCTTCGTATCCTAATCTCTTTCTATTCATGTGATCCTAATCAAACTTTTCTATAAAACATGCATTGGGATAGATTTGTACCTTTACCAATTTCTTCGTACACTAACCTCTTTCCATTCATGTGATCCAAATCAAACTTTTCTACAAAACAATGCATTGGGATAGCTTTGTGCTTTAAAAATTTCTTCGTACCCTAACCTCTTTCCATTCACGTGATCCTAATCAAAGTTTTCTATAAAACCATGCATTCGGACAGATTTGTACCTTTACAAATTTCTTCGTATCCTAACCTCTTTCCATTCATGAGATCCTAATCAAACTTTTCTACAAAACCATGCATTGGGATAGCTTCGTGCTTTAAAAATTTCTTTGTACCCTAACCTCTTCCCATTCATCTAGTCCTAATCAGAGTTTTCTACAAAACGTGCGTTGGCATAGATTTGTGCTTTTACAAATTTCTTCGTACCCTAACCTTTTTCCATTCATGTGATCCTAATCAAAGTTTTCTATAAAACCATGCATTGGGATAGAATTGTACCTTTACAAATTTCTTCGTACCCTAACCTCTTTCCATTCATGTGATCCTAATCAAACTTTTCTACAAAACCATGAATTGGGATAGATTTGTACCTTTACAAATTTCTTGGTATCCTAACCTCTTCCCATTCATGTGATCCTAATCACAGGTTTCTACAACACGTGCGTTGGGATAGATTTGTACTTTTACAAATTTCTTCCTACCCTAACCTCTTTCCATTCATGTGATCCTAATCAAACTTTTCTATAAAACCATGCATTGGGATAGAGTTGTACCTTTACAAATTTCTTCGTATCCTAACCTCTTTCCATTCATGTGATCCTAATCAGAGTTTTCTACAAAACGTGCGTTGGGATAGATTTGTGCTTTTACAAAGTTCTTCGTACCCTAACCTCTTCTCATTCATGTGATCCTAATCAAACTTTTCACCAACACGTGCGTTGGGATAGATTTGTGCTTTTACAAATTTCTTCCTAGCCTAACCTCTTTTCATTAATCTGATCCTAATCAAAGTTTTCTATAAAACCATGCATTGGGATATATTTGTACCTTTACAAATTTCTTCGTATCCTAACCTCTTCCAATTCATGTGATCCTAATCACAGGTTTCTACAACACGTGCGTTGGGATAGTATTGTGCTTTTACAAATTTCTTCCTAGCCTAACCTCTTTTCATTAATCTGATCCTAATCAAATTGTTCTATAAAAACATGCATTGGGATATATTTATACCTTTACAAACTTCTTCGTACCCTAACCTCTTTCCTTTCATGTGATCCTAAACAAACTTTTCTACAAAAAGTGCGTTGGGATAGATTTGTGGTTTTACAAATCCCTTCGTACCATAACCTCTTTCCATTCATGTGATCCTAATCAAAGTTTTCTATAAAACCATGCATTGGGATAGAATTGTACCTTTACAAATTTCTTCGTATCCTAACCTCTTTCCATTCATGTGATCCTAATCAAATTTTTCTACAAAACGTGCGTTGGGATAAAATTGTACTTTTACAAATCTCTTCCTACCCTAACCTCTTTTCATTAATCTGATCCTAATCAAATTGTTCTATAAAACCATGCATTGGGATATATTTGTACCTTTACAAATTTTTTCGTATCCTAACCTCTTCCAATTCATGTGATCCTAATCACAGGTTTCTACAACACGTGCGTTGGGATAGTATTGTGCTTTTACAAATTTCTTCCTAGCCTAACCTCTTTCCATTCACGTGATCCTAATCAAACTTTTCTACAAAACATTCATTGAGATAGATTTGTACCTTTACAAATTTCTTCGTATCCTAATCTCTTTCTATTCATGTGATCCTAATCAAACTTTTCTATAAAACATGCATTGGGATAGATTTGTACCTTTACCAATTTCTTCGTACACTAACCTCTTTCCATTCATGTGATCCAAATCAAACTTTTCTACAAAACAATGCATTGGGATAGCTTTGTGCTTTAAAAATTTCTTCGTACCCTAACCTCTTTCCATTCACGTGATCCTAATCAAAGTTTTCTATAAAACCATGCATTCGGACAGATTTGTACCTTTACAAATTTCTTCGTATCCTAACCTCTTTCCATTCATGAGATCCTAATCAAACTTTTCTACAAAACCATGCATTGGGATAGCTTCGTGCTTTAAAAATTTCTTTGTACCCTAACCTCTTCCCATTCATCTAGTCCTAATCAGAGTTTTCTACAAAACGTGCGTTGGCATAGATTTGTGCTTTTACAAATTTCTTCGTACCCTAACCTTTTTCCATTCATGTGATCCTAATCAAAGTTTTCTATAAAACCATGCATTGGGATAGAATTGTACCTTTACAAATTTCTTCGTACCCTAACCTCTTTCCATTCATGTGATCCTAATCAAACTTTTCTACAAAACCATGAATTGGGATAGATTTGTACCTTTACAAATTTCTTGGTATCCTAACCTCTTCCCATTCATGTGATCCTAATCACAGGTTTCTACAACACGTGCGTTGGGATAGATTTGTACTTTTACAAATTTCTTCCTACCCTAACCTCTTTCCATTCATGTGATCCTAATCAAACTTTTCTATAAAACCATGCATTGGGATAGAGTTGTACCTTTACAAATTTCTTCGTATCCTAACCTCTTTCCATTCATGTGATCCTAATCAGAGTTTTCTACAAAACGTGCGTTGGGATAGATTTGTGCTTTTACAAAGTTCTTCGTACCCTAACCTCTTCTCATTCATGTGATCCTAATCAAACTTTTCACCAACACGTGCGTTGGGATAGATTTGTGCTTTTACAAATTTCTTCCTAGCCTAACCTCTTTTCATTAATCTGATCCTAATCAAAGTTTTCTATAAAACCATGCATTGGGATATATTTGTACCTTTACAAATTTCTTCGTATCCTAACCTCTTCCAATTCATGTGATCCTAATCACAGGTTTCTACAACACGTGCGTTGGGATAGTATTGTGCTTTTACAAATTTCTTCCTAGCCTAACCTCTTTTCATTAATCTGATCCTAATCAAATTGTTCTATAAAAACATGCATTGGGATATATTTATACCTTTACAAACTTCTTCGTACCCTAACCTCTTTCCTTTCATGTGATCCTAAACAAACTTTTCTACAAAAAGTGCGTTGGGATAGATTTGTGGTTTTACAAATCCCTTCGTACCATAACCTCTTTCCATTCATGTGATCCTAATCAAAGTTTTCTATAAAACCATGCATTGGGATAGAATTGTACCTTTACAAATTTCTTCGTATCCTAACCTCTTTCCATTCATGTGATCCTAATCAAATTTTTCTACAAAACGTGCGTTGGGATAAAATTGTACTTTTACAAATCTCTTCCTACCCTAACCTCTTTTCATTAATCTGATCCTAATCAAATTGTTCTATAAAACCATGCATTGGGATATATTTGTACCTTTACAAATTTCTTCGTATCCTAACCTCTTCCAATTCATGTGATCCTAATCACAGGTTTCTACAACACGTGCGTTGGGATAGTATTGTGCTTTTACAAATTTCTTCCTAGCCTAACCTCTTTTCATTAATCTGATCCTAATCAAATTGTTCTATAAAAACATGCATTGGGATATATTTATACCTTTACAAACTTCTTCGTACCCTAACCTCTTTCCTTTCATGTGATCCTAAACAAACTTTTCTACAAAAAGTGCGTTGGGATAGATTTGTGGTTTTACAAATCCCTTCGTACCATAACCTCTTTCCATTCATGTGATCCTAATCAAAGTTTTCTATAAAACCATGCATTGGGATAGAATTGTACCTTTACAAATTTCTTCGTATCCTAACCTCTTTCCATTCATGTGATCCTAATCAAACTTTTCTACAAAACGTGCGTTGGGATAAAATTGTACTTTTACAAATCTCTTCCTACCCTAACCTCTTTTCATTAATCTGATCCTAATCAAATTGTTCTATAAAACCATGCATTGGGATATATTTGTACCTTTACAAATTTTTTCGTATCCTAACCTCTTTCCATTCATGTGATCCTAATCAAACTTTTCTACAAAACATGCATTGAGATAGATTTGTACCTTTACAAATTTCTTCGTATCCTAACCTCTTTCCATTCATGTGATCCTAATCAAACTTTTCTACAAAACCATGCGTTGGGATAGCTTCGTGCTTTAAAAATTTCTTCGTACCCTAACCTCTTTCCATTCACGTGATCCTAATCAAAGTTTTCTATAAAACCATGCATTGGGACAAATTTGTACCTTTACAAATTTCTTCGTATCCTAACCGCTTTCCATTCATGTGATCCTAATCAAACTTTTCTACAAAACATGCATTGAGATAGATTTGTACCTTTACAAGTTTCTTCGTATCCTAACCTCTTTCCATTCATGTGATCCTAATCAAACTTTTCTACAAAACCATGCGTTGGGATAGCTTCGTGCTTTAAAAATTTCTTCGTACCCTAACCTCTGTCCATTCATGTGATCCTAATCAAACTTTTCTACAAAACCATGCGTTGGGATAGCTTCGTGCTTTAAAAATTTCTTCGTACCCTAACCTCTGTCCATTCATGTGATCCTAATCAAACTTTTCTACAAAACCATGTGTTGGGATAGCTTCGTGCTTTAAAAATTTCTTCGTACCCTAACCTCTGTCCATTCATGTGATCCTAATCAAACTTTTCTAAAAAACCATGCGTTGGGATAGCTTCGTGCTTTAAAAGTTTCTTCGTACCCTAACCTCTTTCCATTCATGTGATCCTAATCAAACTTTTTACAAAACCATGCGTTGGGATAGCTTCGTGCTTTAAAAGTTTCTTCGTACCCTAACCTCTTTCCATTCATGTGATCCTAATCAAACTTTTCTACAAAAAATGCATTGGGATAGATTTGTACCTTTACAAATTTCTTCGTACCCTAACCTCTGTCCATTCATGTGCTCCTAATCAAAGTTTTCTACAAAAACATGCGTTGGGATAGCTTCGTGCTTTAAAAATTTCTTCGTACCCTAACCTCTTTCCATTCATGTGATCCTAATCAAACTTTTCTACAAAACATGCATTGAGATAGATTTGTACCTTTACAAATTTCTTCGTATCCTAACCTCTTTCCATTCATGTGATCCTAATCAAACTTTTCTACAAAACCATGCGTTGGGATAGCTTCGTGCCTTAAAAATTTCTTCGTATCCCAACTTCTTTCCATTCATGTGATCCTAATCAGAGTTTTCTACAAAACGTGCGTTGGGATAAATTTGTGCTTTTACAAACTTCATAGTAGCCTAACCTCTTTCCATTCCCGTCATCCTAATCAAACTTTTCTACAAAATATGCTTTTGGGATAGATTTGTACCTTTACAAATTTCTTCGTATCCTAACCTCTTTTCATTAATCTGATTCTAATCAGAGTTTTCTACAAAACATGTGTTGGGATAGATTTGTGCTTTTACAAATTTTTTCATACCCTAACCTCTTTTCCTTCATGTGATCCTAATCAGAGTTTTTACAAAACACACGATGGGATAGATTTGTGCTTTTACAAATTTCTTGGTATCCTAACCTATTTCCATTCATGTGATCCTAATCAGAGTTTTCTACAAAAGGTGCGTTCGATAGATTTGTGCTTTTACAAATTTCATAGTACCCTAACCTCTTTCCATTCATGTGATCCTAATCAAACTTTTCTACAAAACATGCATTGGGATATATTTGTACCTTTACAAATTTCTTCGTATCCTAACCTCTTTTCATTCATCTGAGCCTAATCAGAGTTTTCTACAAAACAGTCGTTGGGATAGATTTGTGCTTTTACAAATTTTTTCATACCCTAACCTCTTTTCATTCATGTGATCCTAATCAGAGTTTTTACAAAACACACGATGGGATAGATTTGTGCTTTTACAAATTTCTTTGTAACCTAACTTCTTTCCATTCATGTGATCCTAGTCGGATTATTCTACAAAAACGTGCGTTGGGATAGATTTGTACCTTTACAAATTTCTTCGTACCCTAACCTCTTTCCATTCATGTGATCCTAATCAAACTTTTCTACAAAACCATGAATTGGGATAGATTTGTACCTTTACAAATTTCTTCGTACCCTAACCTCTTTCCAATCATGTGATCCTAATCAAACTTTTCTACAAAACCATGAATTGGGATAGATTTGTACCTTTACAAATTTCTTCGTATCCTAACCTCTTTCCATTCATTTGATCCTAATCAAACTTTTCTACAAAACCATGCATTGGGATAGCTTTGTGCTAAGAAATTTCTTCGTACCCTAACCTCTTTCCATTCACGTGATCCTAATCAAAGTTTTCTATAAAATCATACATTGGGACAGATTTGTACTTTTACAAATTTCATCGTATCCTAACCTCTTTCCATTCATGAGATCCTAATCAAACTTTTCTTCAAAACCATGCATTGGGATATCTTCGTGCTGTAAAAATTTCTTTGTACCCTAACCTCTTCCCATTAATCTGATCCTAATCAGAGTTTTCTACAAAACGTGCGTTGGGCTAGATTTGTGCTTTTACAAATTTTTTCGTATCCTAACCTCTTTCCATTCATGTGATTCTAATCAAAGTTTTCTATAAAACCATGCATAGGGATAGAATTGTATCTTTACAAATTTCTTCGTACCCTAACCTCTTTCCATTCATGTGATCCTAATCAAACTTTTCTACAAAACCATGAATTGGTTAATATTAACCCCTTTCCATTCATCTGATCCTAATCAGAGTTTTCTACAAAACATGCGTTGGGATAGATTTGTGCTTTTACAAATTTCTTCCTACCCTAACCTCTTTCCATTCATATGATCCTAATCAAAGTTTTCTACAAAACCATGCATTGGGATAGCTTCGAGGTTTAAAAATTTCTTTGTACCCTAACCTCTTCCCATTCATGTGATCCTAATCAGAGTTTTCTACAAAACGCATTGGGATAGATTTGTACCTTTACAAATTTCTTCGTATTATGGCCTCTTTCCATTCATGTGATCCTAATCAGAGTTTTCTGCAAAACGTGAGTTGGGATAGATTTGTGCTTTTACAAATTTCTTCGTACCCTAACCTCTTTCCATACATGTGATCCTAATCACAGTTTTCTATAAAACCATGCATTGGGACAGATTTGTACCTTTACAAATTTCTTCGTAACCTCTTTCCATTCATGTGATCCTAATCGAACTTTTCTACAAAACATGCATTGGGATAGATTTGTAGCTTTACAAATTTCTTCGTATCCTAACCTCTTTCCATTCATGTGATACTAATTAGAGTTTTCTACAAAACGTGCGTTGGAATAGATTTATGCTTTTACAAATTTCTTCCTACCCTAACCTCTTTTCATTAATCTGGTCCTAATCAAATTGTTCTATAAAACCATGCATTGGGATAGATTTGTAACTTTACAAATTTCTTCGTATCCTAACCTCTTTTCATTCATGTGATGCTAATCAGAGTTTTCTACATAACGTGTGTTGGGATAGATTAGTGCTTTTACAAATTTCTTCGTACCCTAACCTCTTTCCATTCATGTGATCCTAATAAAACTTTTCTAGAAAACTTGCGTTGGGATAGATTTGTGGTTTTACAAATTTCTTCGTACCCTAACCTCTTTCCATTCATGTGATCCTAATCAAAGTTTTCTACAAAACCATGAATTGGGATAGATTTGTACCTTTACAAATTTCTTCGTACCCTAACCTCTTTCCATTCATGTGATCCTAATCAAACTTTTCTACAAAACCATGAATTGGGATAGATTTGTACCTTTACAAATTTCTTCGTATCCTAACCTCTTTCCATTCATTTGATCCTAATCAAACTTTTCTACAAAACCATGCGTTGGGATAGCTTCGTGCTTTAAAAATTTCTTCGTACCCTAACCTCTTTCCATTCATGTGATCCTAATCAAACTTTTCTACAAAACCATGCATTGGGATAGCTTTGTGCTAAGAAATTTCTTCGTACCCTAACCTCTTTCCATTCACGTGATCCTAATCAAAGTTTTCTATAAAATCATACATTGGGACAGATTTGTACATCTACAAATTTCATCGTATCCTAACCTCTTTCCATTCATGAGATCCTAATTAAACTTTTCTTCAAAACCATGCATTGGGATAGCTTCGTGCTGTAAAAATTCCTTTGTACCCTAACCTCTTCCCATTCATCTGATCCTAATCAGAGTTTTCTACAAAACGTGCGTTGGGCTAGATTTGTGCTTTTACAAATTTCTTCGTATCCTAACCTCTTTCCATTCATGTGATCCTAATCAAAGTTTTCTATAAAACCATGCATAGGGATAGAATTGTATCTTTACAAATTTCTTCGTACCCTAACCTCTTTCCATTCATGTGATCCTAATCAAACTTTTCTACAAAACCATGAATTGGTTAATAATAACCCCTTTCCATTCATCTGATCCTAATCAGAGTTTTCTACAAAACATGCGTTGGGATAGATTTGTGCTTTTACAAATTTCTTCCTACCCTAACCTCTTTCCATTAATATGATCCTAATCAAAGTTTTCTACAAAACCATGCATTGGGATAGCTTCGTGGTTTAAAAATTTCTTTGTACCCTAACCTCTTCCCATTCATGTGATCCTAATCAGAGTTTTCTACAAAACGCATTGGGATAGATTTGTACCTTTACAAATTTCTTCGTATCCTAACCTCTTTCCATTCATGTGATCCTAATCAAACTTTTCTACAAAACATGCATTGGGATAGATTTGTACCTTTACAATTTTCTTCGTATTATGGCCTCTTTCCATTCATGTGATCCTAATCAGAGTTTTCTGCAAAACGTGCGTTGGGATAGATTTGTGCTTTTACAAATTTCTTCATACCCTAACTTCTTTCCATACATGTGATCCTAATCACAGTTTTCTATAAAACCATGCATTGGGACAGATTTGTACCTTTACAAATTTCTTCGTATCCTAACCTCTTTCCATTCATGTGATCCTAATCGAACTTTTCTACAAAACATGCATTGGGATAGATTTGTAGCTTTACAAATTTCTTCGTATCCTAACCTCTTTCCATTCATGTGATACTAATTAGAGTTTTCTACAAAAAGTGCGTTGGGATAGATTTATGCTTTTACAAATTTCTTCATACCCTAACCTCTTTTCATTAATCTGATCCTAGACAAATTGTTCTATAAAACCATGCATTGGGATATATTTGTACTTTTACAAATTTCTTCTTATCCTAACCTCTTTCCATTCATGTGATACTAATTAGAGTTTTCTACAAAACGTGCGTTGGTATAGATTTATGCTTTTACAAATTTCTTCCTACCCTAACCTCTTTTCATTAATCTGGTCCTAATCAAATTGTTCTATAAAACCATGCATTGGGATAGATTTGTACCTTTACAAATTTCTTCGTATCCTAACCTCTTTTCATTCATGTGATCCTAATCAGAGTTTTCTACATAACGTGTGTTGGGATAGATTAGTGCTTTTACAAATTTCTTCGTACCCTAACCTCTTTCCATTCATGTGATCCTAATCAAACTTTTCTACAAAACTTGCGTTGGGATAGATTTGTGGTTTTACAAATTTCTTCGTACCCTAACCTCTTTCCATTCATGTGATCCTAATCAAAGTTTTCTACAAAACCATGAATTGGGATAGATTTGTACCTTTACAAATTTCTTCGTATCCTAACCTCTTTCCATTCATGTGATCCTAATCGAGATTTTCTACAAAACATGCATTGGGATAGATTTGTAGCTTTACAAATTTCTTCGTATCCTAACCTCTTTCCATTCATGTGATACTAATTAGAGTTTTCTACAAAACGTGCGTTGGGATAGATATAGATATAGATATTCATGTGATCCTAATCAAACTTTTCTACAAAACCATGAATTGGTTAATAATAACCTCTTTTCATTCATCTGATCCTAATCAGAGTTTTTACAAAACATGCGTTGGGATAGATTTGTGCTTTTACAAATTTCTTCCTACCCTAACCTCTTTCCATTAATGTGATCCTAATCAATGTTTTCTACAAAACCATGCATTGGGATAGCTTCGTGCTTTAAAAATTTCTTTGTACCCTAACCTCTTCCCATTCATGTGATCCTAATCAGAGATTTTTACAAAACGCATTGGGATAGATTTGTACCTTTACAAATTTCTTCGTATCCTAACCTCTTTCCATTCATGTGATCCTAATCGAGATTTTCTACAAAACATGCTTTGGGATAGATTTGTGCTTTTACAAATTTCTTCGTACCCTAACCTTTTTCATTCATGTGATCCTAATCAAACTTTTCTACAGAACCATGCATTGGGATAGATTTGTACCTTTACAAATTTCTTCGTACCCTAACCTCTTTCCATTCATGTGATCCTAATCAAAGTTTTCTATAAAACCATGCATTGGGATAGATTTGCACTTTTACAAATTTCTTCGTATCCTAACCTCTTTCCATTCATGTGATCCTAATCAAACTTTTCTACAAAACATGCATTGGGATAGATTTGTACCTTTACAAATTTCTTCGTAACCTAACCTCTTTTCATTCATGTGATCCTAATCAGAGTTTTCTACAAAACGTGCGTTGGGATAGATTTGTGCTTTTACAAATTTCTTCGTACCCTATCCTCTTTCCATTCATGTGATCCTAATAAAACTTCTCTACAAAACATGCATTGGGATACATCTGTACCTTTACAAATTTCTTCGTATCCTAACCTCTTTCCATGCATGTGATCCTAATCAGAATTTTCTACAAAACATGCGTTGGGATAGATTTGTGCTTTTACAAATTTTTTCATACCCTAACCTCTTTTCATTCATGTGATCCTAATCAGAGTTTTTACAAAACACACAATGGGATAGATTTGTATGTACCTTTACAAATTTCTTCGTACTCTAACCTCTTTTCATTCATCTGATCCTAATCAGAGTTTTCTACAAAACATGCGTTGGGATAGATTTGTGCTTTTACAAATTATTTCATACCCTAACCTCTTTTCATTCATGTGATCCTAATCAGAGTTTTTACAAAACACACGATGGGATAGATTTGTAGCTTTACAAATTTCTTCGTATCCTAACCTCTTTCCATTCATCTGATACTAATTAGAGTTTTCTACAAAACGTGCGTTGGGATAGATTTGTGCTTTTACAAATTTCTTCGTATCCTAACCTCTTTCCATTCATGTGATCCTAATCAAACTTTTCTACATAACATGCATAGGGATAGATTTGTACCTTTACAAATTTCTTCGTATCCTAACCTCTTTTCATTAATCTGATCCTAATCAGAGTTTTCTACAAAACATGCGTTGGGATAGATTTGTGCTTTTACAAATTTTTTCATACCCTAACCTCTTTTCATTCATGTGATCCTAATAAGAGTTTTTACAAAACACACGATGGGATAGATTTGTACCTTTACAAATTTCTTCGTAACCTAACCTCTTTTCATTCATGTGATCCTAATCAGAGTTTTCTACAAAACGTGTGTTGGGATAGATTTGTGCTTTTACAAATTTCTTCGTACCCTATCCTCTTTCCATTCATGTGATCCTAATCAAACTTTTCTACAAAACATGCATTGGGATAGATTTGTACCTTTACAAATTTCTTCCTACCCTAACCTCTTCCATTCATGTGATCCTAATCAAACTTTTCTACAAAACCATGCGTTGCGATAGCTTCGTGCTTTAAAAATTTCTTGGTACCCTAACCTCTTTCCATTCATGTGATCCTAATCAAACTTTTCTACAAATCCATGCGTTGGGATAGCTTCGTGCTTTAAAAATTTCTTCGTACCCTAACCTCTTTCCATTCACGTGATCCTAATCAAACTTTTCTACAAAACATGCATTGAGATAGATTTGTACCTTTACAAATTTCTTCGTATCCTAACCTCTTTCTATTCATGTGATCCTAATCAAACTTTTCTATAAAACATGCATTGGGATAGATTTGTACCTTTACCAATTTCTTCGTACACTAACCTCTTTCCATTCATGTGATCCAAATCAAACTTTTCTACAAAACCATGCGTTAGAATAGCTTCGTGCTTTAAAAATTTCTTCGTACCCTAACCTCTTTCCATTCATGTGATCCTAATCAAACTTTTCTACAAAACCATGCATTGGGATAGCTTTGTGCTTTAAAAATTTCTTCGTACCCTAACCTCTTTCCATTCACGTGATCCTAATCAAAGTTTTCTATAAAACCATGCATTCGGACAGATTTGTACCTTTACAAATTTCTTCGTATCCTAACCTCTTTCCATTCATGAGATCCTAATCAAACTTTTCTACAAAACCATGCATTGGGATAGCTTCGTGCTTTAAAAATTTCTTTGTACCCTAACCTCTTCCCATTCATCTAGTCCTAATCAGAGTTTTCTACAAAACGTGCATTGGGATAGATTTGTACCTTTACAAATTTCTTCGTATCCTAACCTCTTTTCATTCATGTGATCCTAATCAGAGTTTTCTACATAACGTGTGTTGGGATAGATTAGTTCTTTTACAAATTTCTTCGTACCCTAACCTCTTTCCATTCATGTGATCCTAATCAAACTTTTCTACAAAACTTGCGTTGGGATAGATTTGTGGTTTTACAAATTTCTTCGTACCCTAACCTCTTTCCATTCATGTGATCCTAATCAAAGTTTTCTACAAAACCATGAATTGGGATAGATTTGTACCTTTACAAATTTCTTCGTATCCTAACCTCTTTCCATTCATGTGATCCTAATCGAGATTTTCTACAAAACATGCATTGGGATAGATTTGTAGCTTTACAAATTTCTTCGTATCCTAACCTCTTTCCATTCATGTGATACTAATTAGAGTTTTCTACAAAACGTGCGTTGGGATAGATATAGATATAGATATTCATGTGATCCTAATCAAACTTTTCTACAAAACCATGAATTGGTTAATAATAACCTCTTTTCATTCATCTGATCCTAATCAGAGTTTTTACAAAACATGCGTTGGGATAGATTTGTGCTGTTACAAATTTCTTCCTACCCTAACCTCTTTCCATTAATGTGATCCTAATCAATGTTTTCTACAAAACCATGCATTGGGATAGCTTCGTGCTTTAAAAATTTCTTTGTACCCTAACCTCTTCCCATTCATGTGATCCTAATCAGAGATTTTTACAAAACGCATTGGGATAGATTTGTACCTTTACAAATTTCTTCGTATCCTAACCTCTTTCCATTCATGTGATCCTAATCGAGATTTTCTACAAAACATGCATTGGGATAGATTTGTAGCTCTACAAATTTCTTCGTATCCTAGCCTCTTTCCATTCATGTGATCCTAATCAGAGTTTTCTGCAAAACATGCGTTGGGATAGATTTGTGCTTTTACAAATTTCTTCGTACCCTAACCTCTTTCAAAACATGTGATCCTAATCACAGTTTTCTATAAAACCATGCATTGGGACAGATTTGTACCTTTACATATTTCTTCGTAACCTCTTTCCATTCATTAGATCCTAATCGAGCTTTTCTACAAAACATGCTTTGGGATAGATTTGTGCTTTTACAAATTTCTTCGTACCCTAACCTTTTTCCATTCATGTGATACTAATCAAACTTTTCTACAGAACCATGCATTGGGATAGATTTGTACCTTTACAAATTTCTTCGTACCCTAACCTCTTTCCATTCATGTGATCCTAATCAAAGTTTTCTATAAAACCATGCATTGGGATAGATTTGCACTTTTACAAATTTCTTCGTATCCTAACCTCTTTCCATTCATGTGATCCTAATCAAACTTTTCTACAAAACATGCATTGGGATAGATTTGTACCTTTACAAATTTCTTCGTAACCTAACCTCTTTTCATTCATGTGATCCTAATCAGAGTTTTCTACAAAACGTGCGTTGGGATAGATTTGTGCTTTTACAAATTTCTTCGTACCCTATCCTCTTTCCATTCATGTGATCCTAATAAAACTTCTCTACAAAACATGCATTGGGATACATTTGTACCTTTACAAATTTCTTCGTATCCTAACCTCTTTCCATTCATGTGATCCTAATCAGAATTTTCTACAAAACATGCGTTGGGATAGATTTGTGCTTTTACAAATTTTTTCATACCCTAACCTCTTTTCATTCATGTGATCCTAATCAGAGTTTTTACAAAACACACAATGGGATAGATTTGTATGTACCTTTACAAATTTCTTCGTACTCTAACCTCTTTTCATTCATCTGATCCTAATCAGAGTTTTCTACAAAACATGCGTTGGGATAGATTTGTGCTTTTACAAATTATTTCATAACCTAACCTCTTTTCATTCATGTGATCCTAATCAGAGTTTTTACAAAACACACGATGGGATAGATTTGTAGCTTTACAAATTTCTTCGTATCCTAACCTCTTTCCATTCATGTGATCCTAATCAAACTTTTCTACATAACATGCATAGGGATAGATTTGTACCTTTACAAATTTCTTCGTATCCTAACCTCTTTTCATTAATCTGATCCTAATCAGAGTTTTCTACAAAACATGCGTTGGGATAGATTTGTGCTTTTACAAATTTTTTCATACCCTAACCTCTTTTCATTCATGTGATCCTAATAAGAGTTTTTACAAAACACACGATGGGATAGATTTGTACCTTTACAAATTTCTTCGTAACCTAACCTCTTTTCATTCATGTGATCCTAATCAGAGTTTTCTACAAAACGTGTGTTGGGATAGATTTGTGCTTTTACAAATTTCTTCGTACCCTATCCTCTTTCCATTCATGTGATCCTAATCAAACTTTTCTACAAAACATGCATTGGGATAGATTTGTACCTTTACAAATTTCTTCCTACCCTAACCTCTTCCATTCATGTGATCCTAATCAAACTTTTCTACAAAACCATGCGTTGCGATAGCTTCGTGCTTTAAAAATTTCTTGGTACCCTAACCTCTTTCCATTCATGTGATCCTAATCAAACTTTTCTACAAATCCATGCGTTGGGATGGCTTCGTGCTTTAAAAATTTCTTCGTACCCTAACCTCTTTCCATTCACGTGATCCTAATCAAACTTTTCTACAAAACATGCATTGAGATAGATTTGTACCTTTACAAATTTCTTCGTATCCTAACATCTTTCTATTCATGTGATCCTAATCAAACTTTTCTATAAAACATGCATTGGGATAGATTTGTACCTTTACCAATTTCTTCGTACACTAACCTCTTTCCATTCATGTGATCCAAATCAAACTTTTCTACAAAACCATGCGTTAGGATAGCTTCGTGCTTTAAAAATTTCTTCGTACCCTAACCTCTTTCCATTCATGTGATCCTAATCAAAGTTTTCTATAAAACCATGCATTGGGATAGAATTGTACCTTTACAAATTTCTTCGTACCCTAACCTCTTTCCATTCATGTGATCCTAATCAAACTTTTCTACAAAACCATGAATTGGGATAGATTTGTACCTTTACAAATTTCTTGGTATCCTAACCTCTTCCCATTCATGTGATCCTAATCACAGGTTTCTACAACACGTGCGTTGGGATAGATTTGTACTTTTACAAATTTCTTCCTACCCTAACCTCTTTCCATTCATGTGATCCTAATCAAACTTTTCTATAAAACCATGCATTGGGATAGAGTTGTACCTTTACAAATTTCTTCGTATCCTAACCTCTTTCCATTCATGTGATCCTAATCAAAGTTTTCTACAAAACGTGCGTTGGGATAGATTTGTGCTTTTACAAAGTTCTTCGTACCCTAACCTCTTCTCATTCATGTGATCCTAATCAAACTTTTCACCAACACGTGCGTTGGGATAGATTTGTGCTTTTACAAATTTCTTCCTAGCCTAACCTCTTTTCATTAATCTGATCCTAATCAAAGTTTTCTATAAAACCATGCATTGGGATATATTTGTACCTTTACAAATTTCTTCGTATCCTAACCTCTTCCAATTCATGTGATCCTAATCACAGGTTTCTACAACACGTGCGTTGGGATAGTATTGTGCTTTTACAAATTTCTTCCTAGCCTAACCTCTTTTCATTAATCTGATCCTAATCAAATTGTTCTATAAAAACATGCATTGGGATATATTTATACCTTTACAAACTTCTTCGTACCCTAACCTCTTTCCTTTCATGTGATCCTAAACAAACTTTTCTACAAAAAGTGCGTTGGGATAGATTTGTGGTTTTACAAATCCCTTCGTACCATAACCTCTTTCCATTCATGTGATCCTAATCAAAGTTTTCTATAAAACCATGCATTGGGATAGAATTGTACCTTTACAAATTTCTTCGTATCCTAACCTCTTTCCATTCATGTGATCCTAATCAAATTTTTCTACAAAACAAGCATTGGGATAGATTTGTACCTTTAAAAATTTCTTGGTATCCTAACCTCTTTCCATTCATGTGATCCTAATCAAACTTTTCTACAAAACGTGCGTTGGGATAAAATTGTACTTTTACAAATCTCTTCCTACCCTAACCTCTTTTCATTAATCTGATCCTAATCAAATTGTTCTATAAAACCATGCATTGGGATATATTTGTACCTTTACAAATTTTTTCGTATCCTAACCTCTTTCCATTCATGTGATCCTAATCAAACTTTTCTACAAAACATGCATTGAGATAGATTTGTACCTTTACAAATTTCTTCGTATCCTAACCTCTTTCCATTCATGTGATCCTAATCAAACTTTTCTACAAAACCATGCGTTGGGATAGCTTCGTGCTTTAAAAATTTCTTCGTACCCTAACCTCTTTCCATTCACGTGATCCTAATCAAAGTTTTCTATAAAACCATGCATTGGGACAAATTTGTACCTTTACAAATTTCTTCGTATCCTAACCGCTTTCCATTCATGTGATCCTAATCAAACTTTTCTACAAAACATGCATTGAGATAGATTTGTACCTTTACAAGTTTCTTCGTATCCTAACCTCTTTCCATTCATGTGATCCTAATCAAATTTTTCTACAAAACAAGCATTGGGATAGATTTGTACCTTTAAAAATTTCTTGGTATCCTAACCTCTTTCCATTCATGTGATCCTAATCAAACTTTTCTACAAAACGTGCGTTGGGATAAAATTGTACTTTTACAAATCTCTTCCTACCCTAACCTCTTTTCATTAATCTGATCCTAATCAAATTGTTCTATAAAACCATGCATTGGGATATATTTGTACCTTTACAAATTTTTTCGTATCCTAACCTCTTTCCATTCATGTGATCCTAATCAAACTTTTCTACAAAACATGCATTGAGATAGATTTGTACCTTTACAAATTTCTTCGTAACCTAACCTCTTTTCATTCATGTGATCCTAATCAGAGTTTTCTACAAAACGTGCGTTGGGATAGATTTGTGCTTTTACAAATTTCTTCGTACCCTATCCTCTTTCCATTCATGTGATCCTAATAAAACTTCTCTACAAAACATGCATTGGGATACATCTGTACCTTTACAAATTTCTTCGTATCCTAACCTCTTTCCATGCATGTGATCCTAATCAGAATTTTCTACAAAACATGCGTTGGGATAGATTTGTGCTTTTACAAATTTTTTCATACCCTAACCTCTTTTCATTCATGTGATCCTAATCAGAGTTTTTACAAAACACACAATGGGATAGATTTGTATGTACCTTTACAAATTTCTTCGTACTCTAACCTCTTTTCATTCATCTGATCCTAATCAGAGTTTTCTACAAAACATGCGTTGGGATAGATTTGTGCTTTTACAAATTATTTCATACCCTAACCTCTTTTCATTCATGTGATCCTAATCAGAGTTTTTACAAAACACACGATGGGATAGATTTGTAGCTTTACAAATTTCTTCGTATCCTAACCTCTTTCCATTCATCTGATACTAATTAGAGTTTTCTACAAAACGTGCGTTGGGATAGATTTGTGCTTTTACAAATTTCTTCGTACCCTAACCTCTTTCCATTCATGTGATCCTAATCAAACTTTTCTACAAAACATGCATTGGGATAGATTTGTACCTTTACAAATTTCTTCGTAACCTAACCTCTTTTCATTCATGTGATCCTAATCAGAGTTTTCTACAAAACGTGTGTTGGGATAGATTTGTGCTTTTACAAATTTCTTCGTACCCTATCCTCTTTCCATTCATGTGATCCTAATCAAACTTTTCTACAAAACATGCATTGGGATAGATTTGTACCTTTACAAATTTCTTCCTACCCTAACCTCTTCCATTCATGTGATCCTAATCAAACTTTTCTACAAAACCATGCGTTGCGATAGCTTCGTGCTTTAAAAATTTCTTGGTACCCTAACCTCTTTCCATTCATGTGATCCTAATCAAACTTTTCTACAAATCCATGCGTTGGGATAGCTTCGTGCTTTAAAAATTTCTTCGTACCCTAACCTCTTTCCATTCACGTGATCCTAATCAAACTTTTCTACAAAACATGCATTGAGATAGATTTGTACCTTTACAAATTTCTTCGTATCCTAACCTCTTTCTATTCATGTGATCCTAATCAAACTTTTCTATAAAACATGCATTGGGATAGATTTGTACCTTTACCAATTTCTTCGTACACTAACCTCTTTCCATTCATGTGATCCAAATCAAACTTTTCTACAAAACCATGCGTTAGAATAGCTTCGTGCTTTAAAAATTTCTTCGTACCCTAACCTCTTTCCATTCATGTGATCCTAATCAAACTTTTCTACAAAACCATGCATTGGGATAGCTTTGTGCTTTAAAAATTTCTTCGTACCCTAACCTCTTTCCATTCACGTGATCCTAATCAAAGTTTTCTATAAAACCATGCATTCGGACAGATTTGTACCTTTACAAATTTCTTCGTATCCTAACCTCTTTCCATTCATGAGATCCTAATCAAACTTTTCTACAAAACCATGCATTGGGATAGCTTCGTGCTTTAAAAATTTCTTTGTACCCTAACCTCTTCCCATTCATCTAGTCCTAATCAGAGTTTTCTACAAAACGTGCATTGGGATAGATTTGTACCTTTACAAATTTCTTCGTATCCTAACCTCTTTTCATTCATGTGATCCTAATCAGAGTTTTCTACATAACGTGTGTTGGGATAGATTAGTTCTTTTACAAATTTCTTCGTACCCTAACCTCTTTCCATTCATGTGATCCTAATCATACTTTTCTACAAAACTTGCGTTGGGATAGATTTGTGGTTTTACAAATTTCTTCGTACCCTAACCTCTTTCCATTCATGTGATCCTAATCAAAGTTTTCTACAAAACCATGAATTGGGATAGATTTGTACCTTTACAAATTTCTTCGTATCCTAACCTCTTTCCATTCATGTGATCCTAATCGAGATTTTCTACAAAACATGCATTGGGATAGATTTGTAGCTTTACAAATTTCTTCGTATCCTAACCTCTTTCCATTCATGTGATACTAATTAGAGTTTTCTACAAAACGTGCGTTGGGATAGATATAGATATAGATATTCATGTGATCCTAATCAAACTTTTCTACAAAACCATGAATTGGTTAATAATAACCTCTTTTCATTCATCTGATCCTAATCAGAGTTTTTACAAAACATGCGTTGGGATAGATTTGTGCTTTTACAAATTTCTTCCTACCCTAACCTCTTTCCATTAATGTGATCCTAATCAATGTTTTCTACAAAACCATGCATTGGGATAGCTTCGTGCTTTAAAAATTTCTTTGTACCCTAACCTCTTCCCATTCATGTGATCCTAATCAGAGATTTTTACAAAACGCATTGGGATAGATTTGTACCTTTACAAATTTCTTCGTATCCTAACCTCTTTCCATTCATGTGATCCTAATCGAGATTTTCTACAAAACATGCATTGGGATAGATTTGTAGCTCTACAAATTTCTTCGTATCCTAGCCTCTTTCCATTCATGTGATCCTAATCAGAGTTTTCTGCAAAACATGCGTTGGGATAGATTTGTGCTTTTACAAATTTCTTCGTACCCTAACCTCTTTCAAAACATGTGATCCTAATCACAGTTTTCTATAAAACCATGCATTGGGACAGATTTGTACCTTTACATATTTCTTCGTAACCTCTTTCCATTCATTAGATCCTAATCGAGCTTTTCTACAAAACATGCTTTGGGATAGATTTGTGCTTTTACAAATTTCTTCGTACCCTAACCTTTTTCCATTCATGTGATACTAATCAAACTTTTCTACAGAACCATGCATTGGGATAGATTTGTACCTTTACAAATTTCTTCGTACCCTAACCTCTTTCCATTCATGTGATCCTAATCAAAGTTTTCTATAAAACCATGCATTGGGATAGATTTGCACTTTTACAAATTTCTTCGTATCCTAACCTCTTTCCATTCATGTGATCCTAATCAAACTTTTCTACAAAACATGCATTGGGATAGATTTGTACCTTTACAAATTTCTTCGTAACCTAACCTCTTTTCATTCATGTGATCCTAATCAGAGTTTTCTACAAAACGTGCGTTGGGATAGATTTGTGCTTTTACAAATTTCTTCGTACCCTATCCTCTTTCCATTCATGTGATCCTAATAAAACTTCTCTACAAAACATGCATTGGGATACATTTGTACCTTTACAAATTTCTTCGTATCCTAACCTCTTTCCATTCATGTGATCCTAATCAGAATTTTCTACAAAACATGCGTTGGGATAGATTTGTGCTTTTACAAATTTTTTCATACCCTAACCTCTTTCCATTCATGTGATCCTAATCAGAGTTTTTACAAAACACACAATGGGATAGATTTGTATGTACCTTTACAAATTTCTTCGTACTCTAACCTCTTTTCATTCATCTGATCCTAATCAGAGTTTTCTACAAAACATGCGTTGGGATAGATTTGTGCTTTTACAAATTATTTCATAACCTAACCTCTTTTCATTCATGTGATCCTAATCAGAGTTTTTACAAAACACACGATGGGATAGATTTGTAGCTTTACAAATTTCTTCGTATCCTAACCTCTTTCCATTCATGTGATCCTAATCAAACTTTTCTACATAACATGCATAGGGATAGATTTGTACCTTTACAAATTTCTTCGTATCCTAACCTCTTTTCATTAATCTGATCCTAATCAGAGTTTTCTACAAAACATGCGTTGGGATAGATTTGTGCTTTTACAAATTTTTTCATACCCTAACCTCTTTTCATTCATGTGATCCTAATAAGAGTTTTTACAAAACACACGATGGGATAGATTTGTACCTTTACAAATTTCTTCGTAACCTAACCTCTTTTCATTCATGTGATCCTAATCAGAGTTTTCTACAAAACGTGTGTTGGGATAGATTTGTGCTTTTACAAATTTCTTCGTACCCTATCCTCTTTCCATTCATGTGATCCTAATCAAACTTTTCTACAAAACATGCATTGGGATAGATTTGTACCTTTACAAATTTCTTCCTACCCTAACCTCTTCCATTCATGTGATCCTAATCAAACTTTTCTACAAAACCATGCGTTGCGATAGCTTCGTGCTTTAAAAATTTCTTGGTACCCTAACCTCTTTCCATTCATGTGATCCTAATCAAACTTTTCTACAAATCCATGCGTTGGGATGGCTTCGTGCTTTAAAAATTTCTTCGTACCCTAACCTCTTTCCATTCACGTGATCCTAATCAAACTTTTCTACAAAACATGCATTGAGATAGATTTGTACCTTTACAAATTTCTTCGTATCCTAACCTCTTTCTATTCATGTGATCCTAATCAAACTTTTCTATAAAACATGCATTGGGATAGATTTGTACCTTTACCAATTTCTTCGTACACTAACCTCTTTCCATTCATGTGATCCAAATCAAACTTTTCTACAAAACCATGCGTTAGGATAGCTTCGTGCTTTAAAAATTTCTTCGTACCCTAACCTCTTTCCATTCATGTGATCCTAATCAAAGTTTTCTATAAAACCATGCATTGGGATAGAATTGTACCTTTACAAATTTCTTCGTACCCTAACCTCTTTCCATTCATGTGATCCTAATAAAACTTTTCTACAAAACCATGAATTGGGATAGATTTGTACCTTTACAAATTTCTTGGTATCCTAACCTCTTCCCATTCATGTGATCCTAATCACAGGTTTCTACAACACGTGCGTTGGGATAGATTTGTACTTTTACAAATTTCTTCCTACCCTAACCTCTTTCCATTCATGTGATCCTAATCAAACTTTTCTATAAAACCATGCATTGGGATAGAGTTGTACCTTTACAAATTTCTTCGTATCCTAACCTCTTTCCATTCATGTGATCCTAATCAAAGTTTTCTACAAAACGTGCGTTGGGATAGATTTGTGCTTTTACAAAGTTCTTCGTACCCTAACCTCTTCTCATTCATGTGATCCTAATCAAACTTTTCACCAACACGTGCGTTGGGATAGATTTGTGCTTTTACAAATTTCTTCCTAGCCTAACCTCTTTTCATTAATCTGATCCTAATCAAAGTTTTCTATAAAACCATGCATTGGGATATATTTGTACCTTTACAAATTTCTTCGTATCCTAACCTCTTCCAATTCATGTGATCCTAATCACAGGTTTCTACAACACGTGCGTTGGGATAGTATTGTGCTTTTACAAATTTCTTCCTAGCCTAACCTCTTTTCATTAATCTGATCCTAATCAAATTGTTCTATAAAAACATGCATTGGGATATATTTATACCTTTACAAACTTCTTCGTACCCTAACCTCTTTCCTTTCATGTGATCCTAAACAAACTTTTCTACAAAAAGTGCGTTGGGATAGATTTGTGGTTTTACAAATCCCTTCGTACCATAACCTCTTTCCATTCATGTGATCCTAATCAAAGTTTTCTATAAAACCATGCATTGGGATAGAATTGTACCTTTACAAATTTCTTCGTATCCTAACCTCTTTCCATTCATGTGATCCTAATCAAATTTTTCTACAAAACAAGCATTGGGATAGATTTGTACCTTTAAAAATTTCTTGGTATCCTAACCTCTTTCCATTCATGTGATCCTAATCAAACTTTTCTACAAAACGTGCGTTGGGATAAAATTGTACTTTTACAAATCTCTTCCTACCCTAACCTCTTTTCATTAATCTGATCCTAATCAAATTGTTCTATAAAACCATGCATTGGGATATATTTGTACCTTTACAAATTTTTTCGTATCCTAACCTCTTTCCATTCATGTGATCCTAATCAAACTTTTCTACAAAACATGCATTGAGATAGATTTGTACCTTTACAAATTTCTTCGTATCCTAACCTCTTTCCATTCATGTGATCCTAATCAAACTTTTCTACAAAACCATGCGTTGGGATAGCTTCGTGCTTTAAAAATTTCTTCGTACCCTAACCTCTTTCCATTCACGTGATCCTAATCAAAGTTTTCTATAAAACCATGCATTGGTACAAATTTGTACCTTTACAAATTTCTTCGTATCCTAACCGCTTTCCATTCATGTGATCCTAATCAAACTTTTCTACAAAACATGCATTGAGATAGATTTGTACCTTTACAAGTTTCTTCGTATCCTAACCTCTTTCCATTCATGTGATCCTAATCAAACTTTTCTACAAAACCATGCGTTGGGATAGCTTCGTGCTTTAAAAATTTCTTCGTACCCTAACCTCTGTCCATTCATGTGATCCTAATCAAACTTTTCTACAAAACCATGCGTTGGGATAGCTTCGTGCTTTAAAAATTTCTTCGTACCCTAACCTCTGTCCATTCATGTGATCCTAATCAAACTTTTCTACAAAACCATGCGTTGGGATAGCTTCGTGCTTTAAAAATTTCTTCGTACCCTAACCTCTGTCCATTCATGTGATCCTAATCAAACTTTTCTAAAAAACCATGCGTTGGGATAGCTTCGTGCTTTAAAAGTTTCTTCGTACCCTAACCTCTTTCCATTCATGTGATCCTAATCAAACTTTTTTACAAAACCATGCGTTGGGATAGCTTCGTGCTTTAAAAGTTTCTTCGTACCCTAACCTCTTTCCATTCATGTGATCCTAATCAAACTTTTCTACAAAAAATGCATTGGGATAGATTTGTACCTTTACAAATTTCTTCGTACCCTAACCTCTGTCCATTCATGTGCTCCTAATCAAAGTTTTCTACAAAAACATGCGTTGGGATAGCTTCGTGCTTTAAAAATTTCTTCGTACCCTAACCTCTTTCCATTCATGTGATCCTAATCAAACTTTTCTACAAAACATGCATTGAGATAGATTTGTATCTTTACAAATTTCTTCGTATCCTAACCTCTTTCCATTCATGTGATCCTAATCAAACTTTTCTACAAAACCATGCGTTGGGATAGCTTCGTGCCTTAAAAATTTCTTCGTATCCCAACTTCTTTCCATTCATGTGATCCTAATCAGAGTTTTCTACAAAACGTGCGTTATGATAAATTTGTGCTTTTACAAACTTCATAGTAGCCTAACCTCTTTCCATTCCCGTCATCCTAATCAAACTTTTCTACAAAACATGCTTTTGGGATAGATTTGTACCTTTACAAATTTCTTCGTATCCTAACCTCTTTTCATTAATCTGATTCTAATCAGAGTTTTCTACAAAACATGTGTTGGGATAGATTTGTGCTTTTACAAATTTTTTCATACCCTAACCTCTTTTCCTTCATGTGATCCTAATCAGAGTTTTTACAAAACACACGATGGGATAGATTTGTGCTTTTACAAATTTCTTTGTATCCTAACCTATTTCCATTCATGTGATCCTAATCAGAGTTTTCTACAAAAGGTGCGTTCGATAGATTTGTGCTTTTACAAATTTCATAGTACCCTAACCTCTTTCAATTCATGTGATCCTAATCAAACTTTTCTACAAAACATGCATTGGGATAGATTTGTACCTTTACAAATTTCTTCGTATCCTAACCTCTTTTCATTCATCTGAGCCTAATCAGAGTTTTCTACAAAACAGTCGTTGGGATAGATTTGTGCTTTTACAAATTTTTTCATACCCTAACCTCTTTTCATTCATGTGATCCTAATCAGAGTTTTTACAAAACACACGATGGGATAGATTTGTGCTTTTACAAATTTCTTTGTAACCTAACTTCTTTCCATTCATGTGATCCTAGTCGGATTATTCTACAAAAACGTGCGTTGGGATAGATTTGTACCTTTACAAATTTCTTCGTACCCTAACCTCTTTCCATTCATGTGATCCTAATCAAACTTTTCTACAAAACCATGAATTGGGATAGATTTGTACCTTTACAAATTTCTTCGTACCCTAACCTCTTTCCAATCATGTGATCCTAATCAAACTTTTCTACAAAACCATGAATTGGGATAGATTTGTACCTTTACAAATTTCTTCGTATCCTAACCTCTTTCCATTCATTTGATCCTAATCAAACTTTTCTACAAAACCATGCATTGGTATAGCTGTGTGCTAAGAAATTTCTTCGTACCCTAACCTCTTTCCATTCACGTGATCCTAATCAAAGTTTTCTATAAAATCATACATTGGGACAGATTTGTACTTTTACAAATTTCATCGTATCCTAACCTCTTTCCATTCATGAGATCCTAATCAAACTTTTCTTCAAAACCATGCATTGGGATATCTTCGTGCTGTAAAAATTTCTTTGTACCCTAACCTCTTCCCATTAATCTGATCCTAATCAGAGTTTTCTACAAAACGTGCGTTGGGCTAGATTTGTGCTTTTACAAATTTTTTCGTATCCTAACCTCTTTCCATTCATGTGATCCTAATAAAAGTTTTCTATAAAACCATGCATTGGGATAGAATTGTACCTTTACAAATTTCTTCGTATCCTAACCTCTTTCCATTCATGTGATCCTAATCAAATTTTTCTACAAAACAAGCATCGGGATAGATTTGTACCTTTAAAAATTTCTTGGTATCCTAACCTCTTTCCATTCATGTGATCCTAATCAAACTTTTCTACAAAACGTGCGTTGGGATAAAATTGTACTTTTACAAATCTCTTCCTACCCTAACCTCTTTTCATTAATCTGATCCTAATCAAATTGTTCTATAAAACCATGCATTGGGATATATTTGTACCTTTACAAATTTTTTCGTATCCTAACCTCTTTCCATTCATGTGATCCTAATCAAACTTTTCTACAAAACATGCATTGAGATAGATTTGTACCTTTACAAATTTCTTCGTATCCTAACCTCTTTCCATTCATGTGATCCTAATCAAACTTTTCTACAAAACCATGCGTTGGGATAGCTTCGTGCTTTAAAAATTTCTTCGTACCCTAACCTCTTTCCATTCACGTGATCCTAATCAAAGTTTTCTATAAAACCATGCATTGGGACAAATTTGTACCTTTACAAATTTCTTCGTATCCTAACCGCTTTCCATTCATGTGATCCTAATCAAACTTTTCTACAAAACATGCATTGAGATAGATTTGTACCTTTACAAGTTTCTTCGTATCCTAACCTCTTTCCATTCATGTGATCCTAATCAAACTTTTCTACAAAACCATGCGTTGGGATAGCTTCGTGCTTTAAAAATTTCTTCGTACCTTAACCTCTGTCCATTCATGTGATCCTAATCAAACTTTTCTACAAAACCATGCGTTGGGATAGCTTCGTGCTTTAAAAATTTCTTCGTACCCTAACCTCTGTCCATTCATGTGATCCTAATCAAACTTTTCTACAAAACCATGCGTTGGGATAGCTTCGTGCTTTAAAAATTTCTTCGTACCCTAACCTCTGTCCATTCATGTGATCCTAATCAAACTTTTCTAAAAAACCATGCGTTGGGATAGCTTCGTGCTTTAAAAGTTTCTTCGTACCCTAACCTCTTTCCATTCATGTGATCCTAATCAAACTTTTTTACAAAACCATGCGTTGGGATAGCTTCGTGCTTTAAAAGTTTCTTCGTACCCTAACCTCTTTCCATTCATGTGATCCTAATCAAACTTTTCTACAAAAAATGCATTGGGATAGATTTGTACCTTTACAAATTTCTTCGTACCCTAACCTCTGTCCATTCATGTGCTCCTAATCAAAGTTTTCTACAAAAACATGCGTTGGGATAGCTTCGTGCTTTAAAAATTTCTTCGTACCCTAACCTCTTTCCATTCATGTGATCCTAATCAAACTTTTCTACAAAACATGCATTGAGATAGATTTGTACCTTTACAAATTTCTTCGTATCCTAACCTCTTTCCATTCATGTGATCCTAATCAAACTTTTCTACAAAACCATGCGTTGGGATAGCTTCGTGCCTTAAAAATTTCTTCGTATCCCAACTTCTTTCCATTCATGTGATCCTAATCAGAGTTTTCTGCAAAACGTGCGTTGGGATAGATTTGTGCTTTTACAAATTTCTTCATACCCTAACCTCTTTCCATACATGTGATCCTAATCACAGTTTTCTATAAAACCATGCATTGGGACAGATTTGTACCTTTACAAATTTCTTCGTATCCTAACCTCTTTCCATTCATGTGATCCTAATCGAACTTTTCTACAAAACATGCATTGGGATAGATTTGTAGCTTTACAAATTTCTTCGTATCCTAACCTCTTTCCATTCATGTGATACTAATTAGAGTTTTCTACAAAAAGTGCGTTGGGATAGATTTATGCTTTTACAAATTTCTTCATACCCTAACCTCTTTTCATTAATCTGATCCTAGACAAATTGTTCTATAAAACCATGCATTGGGATATATTTGTACTTTTACAAATTTCTTCTTATCCTAACCTCTTTCCATTCATGTGATACTAATTAGAGTTTTCTACAAAACGTGCGTTGGGATAGATTTATGCTTTTACAAATTTCTTCCTACCCTAACCTCTTTTCATTAATCTGGTCCTAATCAAATTGTTCTATAAAACCATGCATTGGGATAGATTTGTACCTTTACAAATTTCTTCGTATCCTAACCTCTTTTCATTCATGTGATCCTAATCAGAGTTTTCTACATAACGTGTGTTGGGATAGATTAGTTCTTTTACAAATTTCTTCGTACCCTAACCTCTTTCCATTCATGTGATCCTAATCAAACTTTTCTACAAAACTTGCGTTGGGATAGATTTGTGGTTTTACAAATTTCTTCGTACCCTAACCTCTTTCCATTCATGTGATCCTAATCAAAGTTTTCTACAAAACCATGAATTGGGATAGATTTGTACCTTTACAAATTTCTTCGTATCCTAACCTCTTTCCATTCATGTGATCCTAATCGAGATTTTCTACAAAACATGCATTGGGATAGATTTGTAGCTTTACAAATTTCTTCGTATCCTAACCTCTTTCCATTCATGTGATACTAATTAGAGTTTTCTACAAAACGTGCGTTGGGATAGATATAGATATAGATATTAATGTGATCCTAATCAAACTTTTCTACAAAACCATGAATTGGTTAATAATAACCTCTTTTCATTCATCTGATCCTAATCAGAGTTTTTACAAAACATGCGTTGGGATAGATTTGTGCTTTTACAAATTTCTTCCTACCCTAACCTCTTTCCATTAATGTGATCCTAATCAATGTTTTCTACAAAACCATGCATTGGGATAGCTTCGTGCTTTAAAAATTTCTTTGTACCCTAACCTCTTCCCATTCATGTGATCCTAATCAGAGATTTTTACAAAACGCATTGGGATAGATTTGTACCTTTACAAATTTCTTCGTATCCTAACCTCTTTCCATTCATGTGATCCTAATCGAGATTTTCTACAAAACATGCATTGGGATAGATTTGTAGCTCTACAAATTTCTTCGTATCCTAGCCTCTTTCCATTCATGTGATCCTAATCAGAGTTTTCTGCAAAACATGCGTTGGGATAGATTTGTGCTTTTACAAATTTCTTCGTACCCTAACCTCTTTCAAAACATGTGATCCTAATCACAGTTTTCTATAAAACCATTCATTGGACAGATTTGTACCTTTACATATTTCTTCGTAACCTCTTTCCATTCATTAGATCCTAATCGAGCTTTTCTACAAAACATGCTTTGGGATAGATTTGTGCTTTTACAAATTTCTTCGTACCCTAACCTTTTTCCATTCATGTGATCCTAATCAAACTTTTCTACAGAACCATGCATTGGGATAGATTTGTACCTTTACAAATTTCTTCGTACCCTAACCTCTTTCCATTCATGTGATCCTAATCAAAGTTTTCTATAAAACCATGCATTGGGATAGATTTGCACTTTTACAAATTTCTTCGTATCCTAACCTCTTTCCATTCATGTGATCCTAATCAAACTTTTCTACAAAACATGCATTGGGATAGATCTGTACCTTTACAAATTTCTTCGTAACCTAACCTCTTTTCATTCATGTGATCCTAATCAGAGTTTTCTACAAAACGTGCGTTGGGATAGATTTGTGCTTTTACAAATTTCTTCGTACCCTATCCTCTTTCCATTCATGTGATCCTAATAAAACTTCTCTACAAAACATGCATTGGGATACATTTGTACCTTTACAAATTTCTTCGTATCCTAACCTCTTTCCTTTCATGTGATCCTAATCAGAATTTTCTACAAAACATGCGTTGGGATAGATTTGTGCTTTTACAAATTTTTTCATACCCTAACCTCTTTTCATTCATGTGATCCTAATCAGAGTTTTTACAAAACACACAATGGGATAGATTTGTATGTACCTTTACAAATTTCTTCGTACTCTAACCTCTTTTCATTCATCTGATCCTAATCAGAGTTTTCTACAAAACATGCGTTGGGATAGATTTGTGCTTTTACAAATTTCTTCGTACCCTAACCTCTTTCCATTCATGTGATCCTAATCAAACTTTTCTACATAACATGCATAGGGATAGATTTGTACCTTTACAAATTTCTTCGTATCCTAACCTCTTTTCATTAATCTGATCCTAATCAGAGTTTTCTACAAAACATTCGTTGGGATAGATTTGTGCTTTTACAAATTTTTTCATACCCTAACCTCTTTTCATTCATGTGATCCTAATAAGAGTTTTTACAAAACACACGATGGGATAGATTTGTACCTTTACAAATTTCTTCGTAACCTAACCTCTTTTCATTCATGTGATCCTAATCAGAGTTTTCTACAAAACGTGTGTTGGGATAGATTTGTGCTTTTACAAATTTCTTCGTACCCTATCCTCTTTCCATTCATGTGATCCTAATCAAACTTTTCTACAAAACATGCATTGGGATAGATTTGTACCTTTACAAATTTCTTCCTACCCTAACCTCTTCCATTCATGTGATCCTAATCAAACTTTTCTACAAAACCATGCGTTGCGATAGCTTCGTGCTTTAAAAATTTCTTGGTACCCTAACCTCTTTCCATTCATGTGATCCTAATCAAACTTTTCTACAAATCCATGCGTTGGGATAGCTTCGTGCTTTAAAAATTTCTTCGTACCCTAACCTCTTTCCATTCATGTGATCCTAATCAAACTTTTCTACAAAACCATGCATTGGGATAGCTTTGTGCTTTAAAAATTTTTTCGTACCCTAACCTCTTTCCATTCACGTGATCCTAATCAAAGTTTTCTATAAAACCATGCATTCGGACAGATTTGTACCTTTACAAATTTCTTCGTATCCTAACCTCTTTCCATTCATGAGATCCTAATCAAACTTTTCTACAAAACCATGCATTGGGATAGCTTCGTGCTTTAAAAATTTCTTTGTACCCTAACCTCTTCCCATTCATCTAGTCCTAATCAGAGTTTTCTACAAAACGTGCGTTGGCATAGATTTGTGCTTTTACAAATTTCTTCGTACCCTAACCTTTTTCCATTCATGTGATCCTAATCAAAGTTTTCTATAAAACCATGCATTGGGATAGAATTGTACCTTTACAAATTTCTTCGTACCCTAACCTCTTTCCATTAATGTGATCCTAATCAAACTTTTCTACAAAACCATGAATTGGGATAGATTTGTACCTTTACAAATTTCTTGGTATCCTAACCTCTTCCCATTCATGTGATCCTAATCACAGGTTTCTACAACACGTGCGTTGGGATAGATTTGTACTTTTACAAATTTCTTCCTACCCTAACCTCTTTCCATTCATGTGATCCTAATCAAACTTTTCTATAAAACCATGCATTGGGATAGAGTTGTACCTTTACAAATTTCTTCGTATCCTAACCTCTTTCCATTCATGTGATCCTAATCAGAGTTTTCTACAAAACGTGCGTTGGGATAGATTTGTGCTTTTACAAAGTTCTTCGTACCCTAACCTCTTCTCATTCATGTGATCCTAATCAAACTTTTCACCAACACGTGCGTTGGGATAGATTTGTGCTTTTACAAATTTCTTCCTAGCCTAACCTCTTTTCATTAATCTGATCCTAATCAAAGTTTTCTATAAAACCATGCATTGGGATATATTTGTACCTTTACAAATTTCTTCGTATCCTAACCTCTTCCAATTCATGTGATCCTAATCACAGGTTTCTACAACACGTGCGTTGGGATAGTATTGTGCTTTTACAAATTTCTTCCTAGCCTAACCTCTTTTCATTAATCTGATCCTAATCAAATTGTTCTATAAAAACATGCATTGGGATATATTTATACCTTTACAAACTTCTTCGTACCCTAACCTCTTTCCTTTCATGTGATCCTAAACAAACTTTTCTACAAAAAGTGCGTTGGGATAGATTTGTGGTTTTACAAATCCCTTCGTACCATAACCTCTTTCCATTCATGTGATCCTAATCAAAGTTTTCTATAAAACCATGCATTGGGATAGAATTGTACCTTTACAAATTTCTTCGTATCCTAACCTCTTTCCATTCATGTGATCCTAATCAAATTTTTCTACAAAACAAGCATTGGGATAGATTTGTACCTTTAAAAATTTCTTGGTATCCTAACCTCTTTCCATTCATGTGATCCTAATCAAACTTTTCTACAAAACGTGCGTTGGGATAAAATTGTACTTTTACAAATCTCTTCCTACCCTAACCTCTTTTCATTAATCTGATCCTAATCAAATTGTTCTATAAAACCATGCATTGGGATATATTTGTACCTTTACAAATTTTTTCGTATCCTAACCTCTTTCCATTCATGTGATCCTAATCAAACTTTTCTACAAAACATGCATTGAGATAGATTTGTACCTTTACAAATTTCTTCGTATCCTAACCTCTTTCCATTCATGTGATCCTAATCAAACTTTTCTACAAAACCATGCGTTGGGATAGCTTCGTGCTTTAAAAATTTCTTCGTACCCTAACCTCTTTCCATTCACGTGATCCTAATCAAAGTTTTCTATAAAACCATGCATTGGGACAAATTTGTACCTTTACAAATTTCTTCGTATCCTAACCGCTTTCCATTCATGTGATCCTAATCAAACTTTTCTACAAAACATGCATTGAGATAGATTTGTACCTTTACAAGTTTCTTCGTATCCTAACCTCTTTCCATTCATGTGATCCTAATCAAACTTTTCTACAAAACCATGCGTTGGGATAGCTTCGTGCTTTAAAAATTTCTTCGTACCCTAACCTCTGTCCATTCATGTGATCCTAATCAAACTTTTCTACAAAACCATGCGTTGGGATAGCTTCGTGCTTTAAAAATTTCTTCGTACCCTAACCTCTGTCCATTCATGTGATCCTAATCAAACTTTTCTACAAAACCATGCGTTGGGATAGCTTCGTGCTTTAAAAATTTCTTCGTACCCTAACCTCTGTCCATTCATGTGATCCTAATCAAACTTTTCTAAAAAACCATGCGTTGGGATAGCTTCGTGCTTTAAAAGTTTCTTCGTACCCTAACCTCTTTCCATTCATGTGATCCTAATCAAACTTTTTTACAAAACCATGCGTTGGGATAGCTTCGTGCTTTAAAAGTTTCTTCGTACCCTAACCTCTTTCCATTCATGTGATCCTAATCAAACTTTTCTACAAAAAATGCATTGGGATAGATTTGTACCTTTACAAATTTCTTCGTACCCTAACCTCTGTCCATTCATGTGCTCCTAATCAAAGTTTTCTACAAAAACATGCGTTGGGATAGCTTCGTGCTTTAAAAATTTCTTCGTACCCTAACCTCTTTCCATTCATGTGATCCTAATCAAACTTTTCTACAAAACATGCATTGAGATAGATTTGTACCTTTACAAATTTCTTCGTATCCTAACCTCTTTCCATTCATGTGATCCTAATCAAACTTTTCTACAAAACCATGCGTTGGGATAGCTTCGTGCCTTAAAAATTTCTTCGTATCCCAACTTCTTTCCATTCATGTGATCCTAATCAGAGTTTTCTGCAAAACGTGCGTTGGGATAGATTTGTGCTTTTACAAATTTCTTCATACCCTAACCTCTTTCCATACATGTGATCCTAATCACAGTTTTCTATAAAACCATGCATTGGGACAGATTTGTACCTTTACAAATTTCTTCGTATCCTAACCTCTTTCCATTCATGTGATCCTAATCGAACTTTTCTACAAAACATGCATTGGGATAGATTTGTAGCTTTACAAATTTCTTCGTATCCTAACCTCTTTCCATTCATGTGATACTAATTAGAGTTTTCTACAAAAAGTGCGTTGGGATAGATTTATGCTTTTACAAATTTCTTCATACCCTAACCTCTTTTCATTAATCTGATCCTAGACAAATTGTTCTATAAAACCATGCATTGGGATATATTTGTACTTTTACAAATTTCTTCTTATCCTAACCTCTTTCCATTCATGTGATACTAATTAGAGTTTTCTACAAAACGTGCGTTGGGATAGATTTATGCTTTTACAAATTTCTTCCTACCCTAACCTCTTTTCATTAATCTGGTCCTAATCAAATTGTTCTATAAAACCATGCATTGGGATAGATTTGTACCTTTACAAATTTCTTCGTATCCTAACCTCTTTTCATTCATGTGATCCTAATCAGAGTTTTCTACATAACGTGTGTTGGGATAGATTAGTTCTTTTACAAATTTCTTCGTACCCTAACCTCTTTCCATTCATGTGATCCTAATCAAACTTTTCTACAAAACTTGCGTTGGGATAGATTTGTGGTTTTACAAATTTCTTCGTACCCTAACCTCTTTCCATTCATGTGATCCTAATCAAATTTGTCTACAAAACCATGAATTGGGATAGATTTGTACCTTTACAAATTTCTTCGTATCCTAACCTCTTTCCATTCATGTGATCCTAATCGATATTTTCTACAAAACATGCATTGGGATAGATTTGTAGCTTTACAAATTTCTTCGTATCCTAACCTCTTTCCATTCATGTGATACTAATTAGAGTTTTCTACAAAACGTGCGTTGGGATAGATATAGATATAGATATTCATGTGATCCTAATCAAACTTTTCTACAAAACCATGAATTGGTTAATAATAACCTCTTTTCATTCATCTGATCCTAATCAGAGTTTTTACAAAACATGCGTTGGGATAGATTTGTGCTTTTACAAATTTCTTCCTACCCTAACCTCTTTCCATTAATGTGATCCTAATCAATGTTTTCTACAAAACCATGCATTGGGATAGCTTCGTGCTTTAAAAATTTCTTTGTACCCTAACCTCTTCCCATTCATGTGATCCTAATCAGAGATTTTTACAAAACGCATTGGGATAGATTTGTACCTTTACAAATTTCTTCGTATCCTAACCTCTTTCCATTCATGTGATCCTAATCGAGATTTTCTACAAAACATGCATTGGGATAGATTTGTAGCTCTACAAATTTCTTCGTATCCTAGCCTCTTTCCATTCATGTGATCCTAATCAGAGTTTTCTGCAAAACATGCGTTGGGATAGATTTGTGCTTTTACAAATTTCTTCGTACCCTAACCTCTTTCAAAACATGTGATCCTAATCACAGTTTTCTATAAAACCATGCATTGGGACAGATTTGTACCTTTACATATTTCTTCGTAACCTCTTTCCATTCATTAGATCCTAATCGAGCTTTTCTACAAAACATGCTTTGGGATAGATTTGTGCTTTTACAAATTTCTTCGTACCCTAACCTTTTTCCATTCATGTGATCCTAATCAAACTTTTCTACAGAACCATGCATTGGGATAGATTTGTACCTTTACAAATTTCTTCGTACCCTAACCTCTTTCCATTCATGTGATCCTAATCAAAGTTTTCTATAAAACCATGCATTGGGATAGATTTGCACTTTTACAAATTTCTTCGTATCCTAACCTCTTTCCATTCATGTGATCCTAATCAAACTTTTCTACAAAACATCCATTGGGATAGATTTGTACCTTTACAAATTTCTTCGTAACCTAACCTCTTTTCATTCATGTGATCCTAATCAGAGTTTTCTACAAAACGTGCGTTGGGATAGATTTGTGCTTTTACAAATTTCTTCGTACCCTATCCTCTTTCCATTCATGTGATCCTAATAAAACTTCTCTACAAAACATGCATTGGGATACATTTGTACCTTTACAAATTTCTTCGTATCCTAACCTCTTTCCATTCATGTGATCCTAATCAGAATTTTCTACAAAACATGCGTTGGGATAGATTTGTGCTTTTACAAATTTTTTCATACCCTAAGCTCTTTTCATTCATGTGATCCTAATCAGAGTTTTTACAAAACACACGATGGGATAGATTTGTAGCTTTACAAATTTCTTCGTATCCTAACCTCTTTCCATTCATCTGATACTAATTAGAGTTTTCTACAAAACGTGCGTTGGGATAGATTTGTGCTTTTACAAATTTCTTCGTACCCTAACCTCTTTCCATTCATGTGATCCTAATCAAACTTTTCTACATAACATGCATAGGGATAGATTTGTACCTTTACAAATTTCTTCGTATCCTAACCTCTTTTCATTAATCTGATCCTAATCAGAGTTTTCTACAAAACATGCGTTGGGATAGATTTGTGCTTTTACAAATTTTTTCATACCCTAACCTCTTTTCATTCATGTGATCCTAATAAGAGTTTTTACAAAACACACGATGGGATAGATTTGTACCTTTACAAATTTCTTCGTAACCTAACCTCTTTTCATTCATGTGATCCTAATCAGAGTTTTCTACAAAACGTGTGTTGGGATAGATTTGTGCTTTTACAAATTTCTTCGTACCCTATCCTCTTTCCATTCATGTGATCCTAATCAAACTTTTCTACAAAACATGCATTGGGATAGATTTGTACCTTTACAAATTTCTTCCTACCCTAACCTCTTCCATTCATGTGATCCTAATCAAACTTTTCTACAAAACCATGCGTTGCGATAGCTTCGTGCTTTAAAAATTTCTTGGTACCCTAACCTCTTTCCATTCATGTGATCCTAATCAAACTTTTCTACAAATCCATGCGTTGGGATAGCTTCGTGCTTTAAAAATTTCTTCGTACCCTAACCTCTTTCCATTCACGTGATCCTAATCAAACTTTTTTACAAAACCATGCGTTGGGATAGCTTCGTGCTTTAAAAGTTTCTTCGTACCCTAACCTCTTTCCATTCATGTGATCCTAATCAAACTTTTCTACAAAAAATGCATTGGGATAGATTTGTACCTTTACAAATTTCTTCGTACCCTAACCTCTGTCCATTCATGTGCTCCTAATCAAAGTTTTCTACAAAAACATGCGTTGGGATAGCTTCGTGCTTTAAAAATTTCTTCGTACCCTAACCTCTTTCCATTCATGTGATCCTAATCAAACTTTTCTACAAAACATGCATTGAGATAGATTTGTACCTTTACAAATTTCTTCGTATCCTAACCTCTTTCCATTCATGTGATCCTAATCAAACTTTTCTACAAAACCATGCGTTGGGATAGCTTCGTGCCTTAAAAATTTCTTCGTATCCCAACTTCTTTCCATTCATGTGATCCTAATCAGAGTTTTCTGCAAAACGTGCGTTGGGATAGATTTGTGCTTTTACAAATTTCTTCATACCCTAACCTCTTTCCATACATGTGATCCTAATCACAGTTTTCTATAAAACCATGCATTGGGACAGATTTGTACCTTTACAAATTTCTTCGTATCCTAACCTCTTTCCATTCATGTGATCCTAATCGAACTTTTCTACAAAACATGCATTGGGATAGATTTGTAGCTTTACAAATTTCTTCGTATCCTAACCTCTTTCCATTCATGTGATACTAATTAGAGTTTTCTACAAAAAGTGCGTTGGGATAGATTTATGCTTTTACAAATTTCTTCATACCCTAACCTCTTTTCATTAATCTGTTCCTAGACAAATTGTTCTATAAAACCATGCATTGGGATATATTTGTACTTTTACAAATTTCTTCTTATCCTAACCTCTTTCCATTCATGTGATACTAATTAGAGTTTTCTACAAAACGTGCGTTGGGATAGATTTATGCTTTGACAAATTTCTTCCTACCCTAACCTCTTTTCATTAATCTGGTCCTAATCAAATTGTTCTATAAAACCATGCATTGGGATAGATTTGTACCTTTACAAATTTCTTCGTATCCTAACCTCTTTTCATTCATGTGATCCTAATCAGAGTTTTCTACATAACGTGTGTTGGGATAGATTAGTTCTTTTACAAATATCTTCGTACCCTAACCTCTTTCCATTCATGTGATCCTAATCAAACTTTTCTACAAAACTTGCGTTGGGATAGATTTGTGGTTTTACAAATTTCTTCGTACCCTAACCTCTTTCCATTCATGTGATCCTAATCAAAGTTTTCTACAAAACCATGAATTGGGATAGATTTGTACCTTTACAAATTTCTTCGTATCCTAACCTCTTTCCATTCATGTGATCCTAATCGAGATTTTCTACAAAACATGCATTGGGATAGATTTGTAGCTTTACAAATTTCTTCGTATCCTAACCTCTTTCCATTCATGTGATACTAATTAGAGTTTTCTACAAAACGTGCGTTGGGATAGATATAGATATAGATATTCATGTGATCCTAATCAAACTTTTCTACAAAACCATGAATTGGTTAATAATAACCTCTTTTCATTCATCTGATCCTAATCAGAGTTTTTACAAAACATGCGTTGGGATAGATTTGTGCTTTTACAAATTTCTTCCTACCCTAACCTCTTTCCATTAATGTGATCCTAATCAATGTTTTCTACAAAACCATGCATTGGGATAGCTTCGTGCTTTAAAAATTTCTTTGTACCCTAACCTCTTCCCATTCATGTGATCCTAATCAGAGATTTTTACAAAACGCATTGGGATAGATTTGTACCTTTACAAATTTCTTCGTATCCTAACCTCTTTCCATTCATGTGATCCTAATCGAGATTTTCTACAAAACATGCATTGGGATAGATTTGTAGCTCTACAAATTTCTTCGTATCCTAGCCTCTTTCCATTCATGTGATCCTAATCAGAGTTTTCTGCAAAACATGCGTTGGGATAGATTTGTGCTTTTACAAATTTCTTCGTACCCTAACCTCTTTCAAAACATGTGATCCTAATCACAGTTTTCTATAAAACCATGCATTGGGACAGATTTGTACCTTTACATATTTCTTCGTAACCTCTTTCCATTCATTAGATCCTAATCGAGCTTTTCTACAAAACATGCTTTGGGATAGATTTGTGCTTTTACAAATTTCTTGGTACCCTAACCTCTTTCCATTCATGTGATCCTAATCAAACTTTTCTACAAATCCATGCGTTGGGATAGCTTCGTGCTTTAAAAATTTCTTCGTACCCTAACCTCTTTCCATTCACGTGATCCTAATCAAACTTTTCTACAAAACATGCATTGAGATAGATTTGTACCTTTACAAATTTCTTCGTATCCTAACCTCTTTCTATTCATGTGATCCTAATCAAACTTTTCTATAAAACATGCATTGGGATAGATTTGTACCTTTACCAATTTCTTCGTACACTAACCTCTTTCCATTCATGTGATCCAAATCAAACTTTTCTACAAAACCATGCGTTAGGATAGCTTCGTGCTTTAAAAATTTCTTCGTACCCTAACCTCTTTCCATTCATGTGATCCTAATCAAACTTTTCTACAAAACCATGCATTGGGATAGCTTTGTGCTTTAAAAATTTTTTCGTACCCTAACCTCTTTCCATTCACGTGATCCTAATCAAAGTTTTCTATAAAACCATGCATTCGGACAGATTTGTACCTTTACAAATTTCTTCGTATCCTAACCTCTTTCCATTCATGAGATCCTAATCAAACTTTTCTACAAAACCATGCATTGGGATAGCTTCGTGCTTTAAAAATTTCTTTGTACCCTAACCTCTTCCCATTCATCTAGTCCTAATCAGAGTTTTCTACAAAACGTGCGTTGGCATAGATTTGTGCTTTTACAAATTTCTTCGTACCCTAACCTTTTTCCATTCATGTGATCCTAATCAAAGTTTTCTATAAAACCATGCATTGGGATAGAATTGTACCTTTACAAATTTCTTCGTACCCTAACCTCTTTCCATTCATGTGATCCTAATCAAACTTTTCTGCAAAACCATGAATTGGGATACATTTGTACCTTTACAAATTTCTTGGTATCCTAACCTCTTCCCATTCATGTGATCTTAATCACAGGTTTCTACAACACGTGCTTGGGGATAGATTTGTACTTTTACAAATTTCTTCCTACCCTAAACTCTTTCCATTCATGTGATCCTAATCAAACTTTTCTATAAAACCATGCATTGGGATAGAGTTGTACCTTTACAAATTTCTTCGTATCCTAACCTCTTTCCATTCATGTGATCCTAATCAGAGTTTTCTACAAAACGTGCGTTGGGATAGATTTGTGCTTTTACAAAGTTCTTCGTACCCTAACCTCTTCTCATTCATGTGATCCTAATCAAACTTTTCACCAACACGTGCGTTGGGATAGATTTGTGCTTTTACAAATTTCTTCCTAGCCTAACCTCTTTTCATTAATCTGATCCTAATCAAAGTTTTCTTTAAAACCATGCATTGGGATATATTTGTACCTTTACAAATTTCTTCGTATCCTAACCTCTTCCAATTCATGTGATCCTAATCACAGGTTTCTACAACACGTGCGTTGGGATAGTATTGTGCTTTTACAAATTTCTTCCTAGCCTAACCTCTTTTCATTAATCTGATCCTAATCAAATTGTTCTATAAAAACATGCATTGGGATATATTTATACCTTTACAAACTTCTTCGTACCCTAACCTCTTTCCTTTCATGTGATCCTAAACAAACTTTTCTACAAAAAGTGCGTTGGGATAGATTTGTGGTTTTACAAATCCCTTCGTACCATAACCTCTTTCCATTCATGTGATCCTAATCAAAGTTTTCTATAAAACCATGCATTGGGATAGAATTGTACCTTTACAAATTTCTTCGTATCCTAACCTCTTTCCATTCATGTGATCCTAATCAAATTTTTCTACAAAACAAGCATTGGGATAGATTTGTACCTTTAAAAATTTCTTGGTATCCTAACCTCTTTCCATTCATGTGATCCTAATCAAACTTTTCTACAAAACGTGCGTTGGGATAAAATTGTACTTTTACAAATCTCTTCCTACCCTAACCTCTTTTCATTAATCTGATCCTAATCAAATTGTTCTATAAAACCATGCATTGGGATATATTTGTACCTTTACAAATTTCTTCGTATCCTAACCTCTTTCCATTCATGTGATCCTAATCAAACTTTTCTACAAAACATGCATTGAGATAGATTTGTACCTTTACAAATTTCTTCGTATCCTAACCTCTTTCCATTCATGTGATCCTAATCAAACTTTTCTACAAAACCATGCGTTGGGATAGCTTCGTGCTTTAAAAATTTCTTCGTACCCTAACCTCTTTCCATTCACGTGATCCTAATCAAAGTTTTCTATAAAACCATGCATTGGGACAAATTTGTACCTTTACAAATTTCTTCGTATCCTAACCGCTTTCCATTCATGTGATCCTAATCAAACTTTTCTACAAAACATGCATTGAGATAGATTTGTACCTTTACAAGTTTCTTCGTATCCTAACCTCTTTCCATTCATGTGATCCTAATCAAACTTTTCTACAAAACCATGCGTTGGGATAGCTTCGTGCTTTAAAAATTTCTTCGTACCCTAACCTCTGTCCATTCATGTGATCCTAATCAAACTTTTCTACAAAACCATGCGTTGGGATAGCTTCGTGCTTTAAAAATTTCTTCGTACCCTAACCTCTGTCCATTCATGTGATCCTAATCAAACTTTTCTACAAAACCATGCGTTGGGATAGCTTCTTGCTTTAAAAATTTCTTCGTACCCTAACCTCTGTCCATTCATGTGATCCTAATCAAACTTTTCTAAAAAACCATGCGTTGGGATAGCTTCGTGCTTTAAAAGTTTCTTCGTACCCTAACCTCTTTCCATTCATGTGATCCTAATCAAACTTTTTTACAAAACCATGCGTTGGGATAGCTTCGTGCTTTAAAAGTTTCTTCGTACCCTAACCTCTTTCCATTCATGTGATCCTAATCAAACTTTTCTACAAAAAATGCATTGGGATAGATTTGTACCTTTACAAATTTCTTCGTACCCTAACCTCTGTCCATTCATGTGCTCCTAATCAAAGTTTTCTACAAAAACATGCGTTGGGATAGCTTCGTGCTTTAAAAATTTCTTCGTACCCTAACCTCTTTCCATTCATGTGATCCTAATCAAACTTTTCTACAAAACATGCATTGAGATAGATTTGTACCTTTACAAATTTCTTCGTATCCTAACCTCTTTCCATTCATGTGATCCTAATCAAACTTTTCTACAAAACCATGCGTTGGGATAGCTTCGTGCCTTAAAAATTTCTTCGTATCCCAACTTCTTTCCATTCATGTGATCCTAATCAGAGTTTTCTGCAAAACGTGCGTTGGGATAGATTTGTGCTTTTACAAATTTCTTCATACCCTAACCTCTTTCCATACATGTGATCCTAATCACAGTTTTCTATAAAACCATGCATTGGGACAGATTTGTACCTTTACAAATTTCTTCGTATCCTAACCTCTTTCCATTCATGTGATCCTAATCGAACTTTTCTACAAAACATGCATTGGGATAGATTTGTAGCTTTACAAATTTCTTCGTATCCTAACCTCTTTCCATTCATGTGATACTAATTAGAGTTTTCTACAAAACGTGCGTTGGGATAGATTTATGCTTTTACAAATTTCTTCGTACCCTAACCTCTTTTCATTAATCTGATCCTAAACAAATTGTTCTATAAAACCATGCATTGGGATATATTTGTACTTTTACAAATTTCTTCTTATCCTAACCTCTTTCCATTCATGTGATACTAATTAGAGTTTTCTACAAAACGTGCGTTGGGATAGATTTATGCTTTTACAAATTTCTTCCTACCCTAACCTCTTTTCATTAATCTGGTCCTAATCAAATTGTTCTATAAAACCATGCATTGGGATAGATTTGTACCTTTACAAATTTCTTCGTATCCTAACCTCTTTTCATTCATGTGATCCTAATCAGAGTTTTCTACATAACGTGTGTTGGGATAGATTAGTGCTTTTACAAATTTCTTCGTACCCTAACCTCTTTCCATTCATGTGATCCTAATCAAACTTTTCTACAAAACTTGCGTTGGGATAGATTTGTGGTTTTACAAATTTCTTCGTACCCTAACCTCTTTCCATTCATGTGATCCTAATCAAATTTGTCTACAAAACCATGAATTGGGATAGATTTGTACCTTTACAAATTTCTTCGTATCCTAACCTCTTTCCATTCATGTGATCCTAATCGAGATTTTCTACAAAACATGCATTGGGATAGATTTGTAGCTTTACAAATTTCTTCGTATCCTAACCTCTTTCCATTCATGTGATACTAATTAGAGTTTTCTACAAAACGTGCGTTGGGATAGATATAGATATAGATATTCATGTGATCCTAATCAAACTTTTCTACAAAACCATGAATTGGTTAATAATAACCTCTTTTCATTCATCTGATCCTAATCAGAGTTTTTACAAAACATGCGTTGGGATAGATTTGTGCTTTTACAAATTTCTTCCTACCCTAACCTCTTTCCATTAATGTGATCCTAATCAATGTTTTCTACAAAACCATGCATTGGGATAGCTTCGTGCTTTAAAAATTTCTTTGTACCCTAACCTCTTCCCATTCATGTGATCCTAATCAGAGATTTTTACAAAACGCATTGGGATAGATTTGTACCTTTACAAATTTCTTCGTATCCTAACCTCTTTCCATTCATGTGATCCTAATCGAGATTTTCTACAAAACATGCATTGGGATAGATTTGTAGCTCTACAAATTTCTTCGTATCCTAGCCTCTTTCCATTCATGTGATCCTAATCAGAGTTTTCTGCAAAACATGCGTTGGGATAGATTTGTGCTTTTACAAATTTCTTCGTACCCTAACCTCTTTCAAAACATGTGATCCTAATCACAGTTTTCTATAAAACCATGCATTGGGACAGATTTGTACCTTTACATATTTCTTCGTAACCTCTTTCCATTCATTAGATCCTAATCGAGCTTTTCTACAAAACATGCTTTGGGATAGATTTGTGCTTTTACAAATTTCTTCGTACCCTAACCTTTTTCCATTCATGTGATCCTAATCAAACTTTTCTACAGAACCATGCATTGGGATAGATTTGTACCTTTACAAATTTCTTCGTACCCTAACCTCTTTCCATTCATGTGATCCTAATCAAAGTTTTCTATAAAACCATGCATTGGGATAGATTTGCACTTTTACAAATTTCTTCGTATCCTAACCTCTTTCCATTCATGTGATCCTAATCAAACTTTTCTACAAAACATGCATTGGGATAGATTTGTACCTTTACAAATTTCTTCGTACCCTATCCTCTTTCCATTCATGTGATCCTAATAAAACTTCTCTACAAAACATGCATTGGGATACATTTGTACCTTTACAAATTTCTTCGTATCCTAACCTCTTTCCATTCATGTGATCCTAATCAGAATTTTCTACAAAACATGCGTTGGGATAGATTTGTGCTTTTACAAATTTTTTCATACCCTAACCTCTTTTCATTCATGTGATCCTAATCAGAGTTTTTACAAAACACACAATGGGATAGATTTGTATGTACCTTTACAAATTTCTTCGTACTCTAACCTCTTTTCATTCATCTGATCCTAATCAGAGTTTTCTACAAAACATGCGTTGGGATAGATTTGTGCTTTTACAAATTATTTCATACCCTAAGCTCTTTTCATTCATGTGATCCTAATCAGAGTTTTTACAAAACACACGATGGGATAGATTTGTAGCTTTATAAATTTCTTCGTATCCTAACCTCTTTCCATTCATCTGATACTAATTAGAGTTTTCTACAAAACGTGCGTTGGGATAGATTTGTGCTTTTACAAATTTCTTCGTACCCTAACCTCTTTCCATTCATGTGATCCTAATCAAACTTTTCTACATAACATGCATAGGGATAGATTTGTACCTTTACAAATTTCTTCGTATCCTAACCTCTTTTCATTAATCTGATCCTAATCAGAGTTTTCTACAAAACATGCGTTGGGATAGATTTGTGCTTTTACAAATTTTTTCATACCCTAACCTCTTTTCATTCATGTGATCCTAATAAGAGTTTTTACAAAACACACGATGGGATAGATTTGTACCTTTACAAATTTCTTCGTAACCTAACCTCTTTTCATTCATGTGATCCTAATCAGAGTTTTCTACAAAACGTGTGTTGGGATAGATTTGTGCTTTTACAAATTTCTTCGTACCCTATCCTCTTTCCATTCATGTGATCCTAATCAAACTTTTCTACAAAACATGCATTGGGATAGATTTGTACCTTTACAAATTTCTTCCTACCCTAACCTCTTCCATTCATGTGATCCTAATCAAACTTTTCTACAAAACCATGCGTTGCGATAGCTTCGTGCTTTAAAAATTTCTTGGTACCCTAACCTCTTTCCATTCATGTGATCCTAATCAAACTTTTCTACAAATCCATGCGTTGGGATAGCTTCGTGCTTTAAAAATTTCTTCGTACCCTAACCTCTTTCCATTCACGTGATCCTAATCAAACTTTTTTACAAAACCATGCGTTGGGATAGCTTCGTGCTTTAAAAGTTTCTTCGTACCCTAACCTCTTTCCATTCATGTGATCCTAATCAAACTTTTCTACAAAAAATGCATTGGGATAGATTTGTACCTTTACAAATTTCTTCGTACCCTAACCTCTGTCCATTCATGTGCTCCTAATCAAAGTTTTCTACAAAAACATGCGTTGGGATAGCTTCGTGCTTTAAAAATTTCTTCGTACCCTAACCTCTTTCCATTCATGTGATCCTAATCAAACTTTTCTACAAAACATGCATTGAGATAGATTTGTACCTTTACAAATTTCTTCGTATCCTAACCTCTTTCCATTCATGTGATCCTAATCAAACTTTTCTACAAAACCATGCGTTGGGATAGCTTCGTGCCTTAAAAATTTCTTCGTATCCCAACTTCTTTCCATTCATGTGATCCTAATCAGAGTTTTCTGCAAAACGTGCGTTGGGATAGATTTGTGCTTTTACAAATTTCTTCATACCCTAACCTCTTTCCATACATGTGATCCTAATCACAGTTTTCTATAAAACCATGCATTGGGACAGATTTGTACCTTTACAAATTTCTTCGTATCCTAACCTCTTTCCATTCATGTGATCCTAATCGAACTTTTCTACAAAACATGCATTGGGATAGATTTGTAGCTTTACAAATTTCTTCGTATCCTAACCTCTTTCCATTCATGTGATACTAATTAGAGTTTTCTACAAAAAGTGCGTTGGGATAGATTTATGCTTTTACAAATTTCTTCATACCCTAACCTCTTTTCATTAATCTGCTCCTAGACAAATTGTTCTATAAAACCATGCATTGGGATATATTTGTACTTTTACAAATTTCTTCTTATCCTAACCTCTTTCCATTCATGTGATACTAATTAGAGTTTTCTACAAAACGTGCGTTGGGATAGATTTATGCTTTTACAAATTTCTTCCTACCCTAACCTCTTTTCATTAATCTGGTCCTAATCAAATTGTTCTATAAAACCATGCATTGGGATAGATTTGTACCTTTACAAATTTCTTCGTATCCTAACCTCTTTTCATTCATGTGATCCTAATCAGAGTTTTCTACATAACGTGTGTTGGGATAGATTAGTTCTTTTACAAATTTCTTCGTACCCTAACCTCTTTCCATTCATGTGATCCTAATCAAACTTTTCTACAAAACTTGCGTTGGGATAGATTTGTGGTTTTACAAATTTCTTCGTACCCTAACCTCTTTCCATTCATGTGATCCTAATCAAAGTTTTCTACAAAACCATGAATTGGGATAGATTTGTACCTTTACAAATTTCTTCGTATCCTAACCTCTTTCCATTCATGTGATCCTAATCGAGATTTTCTACAAAACATGCATTGGGATAGATTTGTAGCTTTACAAATTTCTTCGTATTCTAACCTCTTTCCATTCATGTGATACTAATTAGAGTTTTCTACAAAACGTGCGTTGGGATAGATATAGATATAGATATTCATGTGATCCTAATCAAACTTTTCTACAAAACCATGAATTGGTTAATAATAACCTCTTTTCATTCATCTGATCCTAATCAGAGTTTTTACAAAACATGCGTTGGGATAGATTTGTGCTTTTACAAATTTCTTCCTACCCTAACCTCTTTCCATTAATGTGATCCTAATCAATGTTTTCTACAAAACCATGCATTGGGATAGCTTCGTGCTTTAAAAATTTCTTTGTACCCTAACCTCTTCCCATTCCTGTGATCCTAATCAGAGATTTTTACAAAACGCATTGGGATAGATTTGTACCTTTACAAATTTCTTCGTATCCTAACCTCTTTCCATTCATGTGATCCTAATCGAGATTTTCTGCAAAACATGCGTTGGGATAGATTTGTGCTTTTACAAATTTCTTCGTACCCTAACCTCTTTCAAAACATGTGATCCTAATCACAGTTTTCTATAAAACCATGCATTGGGACAGATTTGTACCTTTACATATTTCTTCGTAACCTCTTTCCATTCATTAGATCCTAATCGAGCTTTTCTACAAAACATGCTTTGGGATAGATTTGTGCTTTTACAAATTTCTTCGTACCCTAACCTTTTTCCATTCATGTGAACCTAATCAAACTTTTCTACAGAACCATGCATTGGGATAGATTTGTACCTTTACAAATTTCTTCGTACCCTAACCTCTTTCCATTCATGTGATCCTAATCAAAGTTTTCTATAAAACCATGCATTGGGATAGATTTGCACTTTTACAAATTTCTTCGTATCCTAACCTCTTTCCATTCATTTGATCCTAATCAAACTTTTCTACAAAACATGCATTGGGATAGATTTGTACCTTTACAAATTTCTTCGTAACCTAACCTCTTTTCATTCATGTGATCCTAATCAGAGTTTTCTACAAAACGTGCGTTGGGATAGATTTGTGCTTTTACAAATTTCTTCGTACCCTATCCTCTTTCCATTCATGTGATCCTAATAAAACTTCTCTACAAAACATGCATTGGGATACATTTGTACCTTTACAAATTTCTTCGTATCCTAACCTCTTTCCATTCATGTGATCCTAATCAGAATTTTCTACAAAACATGCGTTGGGATAGATTTGTGCTTTTACAAATTTTTTCATACCCTAACCTCTTTTCATTCATGTGATCCTAATCAGAGTTTTTACAAAACACACAATGGGATAGATTTGTATGTACCTTTACAAATTTCTTCGTACTCTAACCTCTTTTCATTCATCTGATCCTAATCAGAGTTTTCTACAAAACATGCGTTGGGATAGATTTGTGCTTTTACAAATTATTTCATACCCTAACCTCTTTTCATTCATGTGATCCTAATCAGAGTTTTTACAAAACACACGATGGGATAGATTTGTAGCTTTACAAATTTCTTCGTATCCTAACCTCTTTCCATTCATCTGATACTAATTAGAGTTTTCTACAAAACGTGCGTTGGGATAGATTTGTGCTTTTGCAAATTTCTTCGTACCCTAACCTCTTTCCATTCATGTGATCCTAATCAAACTTTTCTACATAACATGCATAGGGATAGATTTGTACCTTTACAAATTTCTTCGTATCCTAACCTCTTTTCATTAATCTGATCCTAATCAGAGTTTTCTACAAAACATGCGTTGGGATAGATTTGTGCTTTTACAAATTTTTTCATACCCTAACCTCTTTTCATTCATGTGATCCTAATAAGAGTTTTTACAAAACACACGATGGGATAGATTTGTACCTTTACAAAATTCTTCGTAACCTAACCTCTTTTCATTCATGTGATCCTAATCAGAGTTTTCTACAAAACGTGTGTTGGGATAGATTTGTGCTTTTACAAATTTCTTCGTACCCTATCCTCTTTCCATTCATGTGATCCTAATCAAACTTTTCTACAAAACATGCATTGGGATAGATTTGTACCTTTACAAATTTCTTCCTACCCTAACCTCTTCCATTCATGTGATCCTAATCAAACTTTTCTACAAAACCATGCGTTGCGATAGCTTCGTGCTTTAAAAATTTCTTGGTACCCTAACCTCTTTCCATTCATGTGATCCTAATCAAACTTTTCTACAAATCCATGCGTTGGGATAGCTTCGTGCTTTAAAAATTTCTTCGTACCCTAACCTCTTTCCATTCACGTGATCCTAATCAAACTTTTCTACAAAACATGCATTGAGATAGATTTGTACCTTTACAAATTTCTTCGTATCCTAACCTCTTTCTATTCATGTGATCCTAATCAAACTTTTCTATAAAACATGCATTGGGATAGATTTGTACCTTTACCAATTTCTTCGTACACTAACCTCTTTCCATTCATGTGATCCAAATCAAACTTTTCTACAAAACCATGCGTTAGGATAGCTTCGTGCTTTAAAAATTTCTTCGTACCCTAACCTCTTTCCATTCATGTGATCCTAATCAAACTTTTCTACAAAACCATGCATTGGGATAGCTTTGTGCTTTAAAAATTTTTTCGTACCCTAACCTCTTTCCATTCACGTGATCCTAATCAAAGTTTTCTATAAAACCATGCATTCGGACAGATTTGTACCTTTACAAATTTCTTCGTATCCTAACCTCTTTCCATTCATGAGATCCTAATCAAACTTTTCTACAAAACCATGCATTGGGATAGCTTCGTGCTTTAAAAATTTCTTTGTACCCTAACCTCTTCCCATTCATCTAGTCCTAATCAGAGTTTTCTACAAAACGTGCGTTGGCATAGATTTGTGCTTTTACAAATTTCTTCGTACCCTAACCTTTTTCCATTCATGTGATCCTAATCAAAGTTTTCTATAAAACCATGCATTGGGATAGAATTGTACCTTTACAAATTTCTTCGTACCCTAACCTCTTTCCATTCATGTGATCCTAATCAAACTTTTCTACAAAACCATGAATTGGGATAGATTTGTACCTTTACAAATTTCTTGGTATCCTAACCTCTTCCCATTCATGTGATCCTAATCACAGGTTTCTACAACACGTGCGTTGGGATAGATTTGTACTTTTACAAATTTCTTCCTACCCTAACCTCTTTCCATTCATGTGATCCTAATCAAACTTTTCTATAAAACCATGCATTGGGATAGAGTTGTACCTTTACAAATTTCTTCGTATCCTAACCTCTTTCCATTCATGTGATCCTAATCAGAGTTTTCTACAAAACGTGCGTTGGGATAGATTTGTGCTTTTACAAAGTTCTTCGTACCCTAACCTCTTCTCATTCATGTGATCCTAATCAAACTTTTCACCAACACGTGCGTTGGGATAGATTTGTGCTTTTACAAATTTCTTCCTAGCCTAACCTCTTTTCATTAATCTGATCCTAATCAAAGTTTTCTATAAAACCATGCATTGGGATATATTTGTACCTTTACAAATTTCTTCGTATCCTAACCTCTTCCAATTCATGTGATCCTAATCACAGGTTTCTACAACACGTGCGTTGGGATAGTATTGTGCTTTTACAAATTTCTTCCTAGCCTAACCTCTTTTCATTAATCTGATCCTAATCAAATTGTTCTATAAAAACATGCATTGGGATATATTTATACCTTTACAAACTTCTTCGTACCCTAACCTCTTTCCTTTCATGTGATCCTAAACAAACTTTTCTACAAAAAGTGCGTTGGGATAGATTTGTGGTTTTACAAATCCCTTCGTACCATAACCTCTTTCCATTCATGTGATCCTAATCAAAGTTTTCTATAAAACCATGCATTGGGATAGAATTGTACCTTTACAAATTTCTTCGTATCCTAACCTCTTTCCATTCATGTGATCCTAATCAAATTTTTCTACAAAACAAGCATTGGGATAGATTTGTACCTTTAAAAATTTCTTGGTATCCTAACCTCTTTCCATTCATGTGATCCTAATCAAACTTTTCTACAAAACGTGCGTTGGGATAAAATTGTACTTTTACAAATCTCTTCCTACCCTAACCTCTTTTCATTAATCTGATCCTAATCAAATTGTTCTATAAAACCATGCATTGGGATATATTTGTATCTTTACAAATTTTTTCGTATCCTAACCTCTTTCCATTCATGCGATCCTAATCAAACTTTTCTACAAAACATGCATTGAGATAGATTTGTACCTTTACAAATTTCTTCGTATCCTAACCTCTTTCCATTCATGTGATCCTAATCAAACTTTTCTACAAATCCATGCGTTGGGATAGCTTCGTGCTTTAAAAATTTCTTCGTACCCTAACCTCTTTCCATTCACGTGATCCTAATCAAAGTTTTCTATAAAACCATGCATTGGGACAAATTTGTACCTTTACAAATTTCTTCGTATCCTAACCGCTTTCCATTCATGTGATCCTAATCAAACTTTTCTACAAAACATGCATTGAGATAGATTTGTACCTTTACAAGTTTCTTCGTATCCTAACCTCTTTCCATTCATGTGATCCTAATCAAACTTTTCTACAAAACCATGCGTTGGGATAGCTTCGTGCTTTAAAAATTTCTTCGTACCCTAACCTCTGTCCATTCATGTGATCCTAATCAAACTTTTCTACAAAACCATGCGTTGGGATAGCTTCGTGCTTTAAAAATTTCTTCGTACCCTAACCTCTGTCCATTCATGTGATCCTAATCAAACTTTTCTACAAAACCATGCGTTGGGATAGCTTCGTGCTTTAAAAATATCTTCGTACCCTAACCTCTGTCCATTCATGTGATCCTAATCAAACTTTTCTAAAAAACCATGCGTTGGGATAGCTTCGTGCTTTAAAAGTTTCTTCGTACCCTAACCTCTTTCCATTCATGTGATCCTAATCAAACTTTTTTACAAAACCATGCGTTGGGATAGCTTCGTGCTTTAAAAGTTTCTTCGTACCCTAACCTCTTTCCATTCATGTGATCCTAATCAAACTTTTCTACAAAAAATGCATTGGGATAGATTTGTACCTTTACAAATTTCTTCGTACCCTAACCTCTGTCCATTCATGTGCTCCTAATCAAAGTTTTCTACAAAAACATGCGTTGGGATAGCTTCGTGCTTTAAAAATTTCTTCGTACCCTAACCTCTTTCCATTCATGTGATCCTAATCAAACTTTTCTACAAAACATGCATTGAGATAGATTTGTACCTTTACAAATTTCTTCGTATCCTAACCTCTTTCCATTCATGTGATCCTAATCAAACTTTTCTACAAAACCATGCGTTGGGATAACTTCGTGCCTTAAAAATTTCTTCGTATCCCAACTTCTTTCCATTCATGTGATCCTAATCAGAGTTTTCTACAAAACGTGCGTTATGATAAATTTGTGCTTTTACTAACTTCATAGTAGCCTAACCTCTTTCCATTCCCGTCATCCTAATCAAACTTTTCTACAAAACATGCTTTTGGGATAGATTTGTACCTTTACAAATTTCTTCGTATCCTAACCTCTTTTCATTAATCTGATTCTAATCAGAGTTTTCTACAAAACATGTGTTGGGATAGATTTGTGCTTTTACAAATTTTTTCATACCCTAACCTCTTTTCCTTCATGTGATCCTAATCAGAGTTTTTACAAAACACACGATGGGATAGATTTGTGCTTTTACAAATTCCTTTGTATCCTAACCTATTTCCATTCATGTGATCCTAATCAGAGTTTTCTACAAAAGGTGCGTTCGATAGATTTGTGCTTTTACAAATTTCATAGTACCCTAACCTCTTTCCATTCATGTGATCCTAATCAAACTTTTCTACAAAACATGCATTGGGATAGATTTGTACCTTTACAAATTTCTTCGTATCCTAACCTCTTTTCATTCATCTGAGCCTAATCAGAGTTTTCTACAAAACAGTCGTTGGGATAGATTTGTGCTTTTACAAATTTTTTCATACCCTAACCTCTTTTCATTCATGTAATCCTAATCAGAGTTTTTACAAAACACACGATGGGATAGATTTGTGCTTTTACAAATTTCTTTGTAACCTAACTTCTTTCCATTCATGTGATCCTAGTCGGATTATTCTACAAAAACGTGCGTTGGGATAGATTTGTACCTTTACAAATTTCTTCGTACCCTAACCTCTTTCCATTCATGTGATCCTAATCAAACTTTCCTTCAAAACCATGCATTGGGATATCTTCGTGCTGTAAAAATTTCTTTGTACCCTAACCTCTTCCCATTAATCTGATCCTAATCAGAGTTTTCTACAAAACGTGCGTTGGGCTAGATTTGTGCTTTTACAAATTTTTTCGTATCCTAACCTCTTTCCATTCATGTGATTCTAATCAAAGTTTTCTATAAAACCATGCATAGGGATAGAATTGTATCTTTACAAATTTCTTCGTACCCTAACCTCTTTCCATTCATGTGATCCTAATCAAACTTTTCTACAAAACCATGAATTGGTTAATAATAACCCCTTTCCATTCATCTGATCCTAATCAGAGTTTTCTACAAAACATGCGTTGGGATAGATTTGTGCTTTTACAAATTTCTTCCTACCCTAACCTCTTTCCATTCATATGATCCTAATCAAAGTTTTCTACAAAACCATGCATTGGGATAGCTTCGTGGTTTAAAAATTTCTTTGTACCCTAACCTCTTCCCATTCATGTGATCCTAATCAGAGTTTTCTACAAAACGCATTGGGATAGATTTGTACCTTTACAAATTTCTTCGTATTATAGCCTCTTTCCATTCATGTGATCCTAATCAGAGTTTTCTGCAAAACGTGCGTTGGGATAGATTTGTGCTTTTACAAATTTCTTCGTACCCTAACCTCTTTCCATACATGTGATCCTAATCACAGTTTTCTATAAAACCATGCATTGGGACAGATTTGTACCTTTACAAATTTCTTCGTAACCTCTTTCCATTCATGTGATCCTAATCGAACTTTTCTACAAAACATGCATTGGGATAGATTTGTAGCTTTACAAATTTCTTCGTATCCTAACCTCTTTCCATTCATGTGATACTAATTAGAGTTTTCTACAAAACGTGCGTTGGGATAGATTTATGCTTTTACAAATTTCTTCCTACCCTAACCTCTTTTCATTAATCTGGTCCTAATCAAATTGTTCTATAAAACCATGCATTGGGATAGATTTGTACCTTTACAAATTTCTTCGTATCCTAACCTCTTTTCATTCATGTGATCCTAATCAGAGTTTTCTACATAACGTGTGTTGGGATAGATTAGTGCTTTTACAAATTTCTTCGTACCCTAACCTCTTTCCATTCATGTGATCCTAATAAAACTTTTCTAGAAAACTTGCGTTGGGATAGATTTGTGGTTTTACAAATTTCTTCGTACCCTAACCTCTTTCCATTCATGTGATCCTAATCAAAGTTTTCTACAAAACCATGAATTGGGATAGATTTGTACCTTTACAAATTTCTTCGTACCCTAACCTCTTTCCATTCATGTGATCCTAATCAAACTTTTCTACAAAACCATGAATTGGGATAGCTTTGTGCTAAGAAATTTCTTCGTACCCTAACCTCTTTCCATTCATGTGATCCTAATCAAACTTTTCTACAAAACCATGCATTGGGATAGCTTTGTGCTAAGAAATTTCTTCGTACCCTAACCTCTTTCCATTCACGTGATCCTAATCAAAGTTTTCTATAAAATCATACATTGGGACAGATTTGTACATTTACAAATTTCATCGTATCCTAACCTCTTTCCATTCATGAGATCCTAATTAAACTTTTCTTCAAAACCATGCATTGGGATAGCTTCGTGCTGTAAAAATTCCTTTGTACCCTAACCTCTTCCCATTCATCTGATCCTATTCAGAGTTTTCTACAAAACGTGCGTTGGGCTAGATTTGTGCTTTTACAAATTTCTTCGTATCCTAACCTCTTTCCATTAATGTGATCCTAATCAAAGTTTTCTATAAAACCATGCATAGGGATAGAATTGTACCTTTACAAATTTCTTCGTACCCTAACCTCTTTCCATTCATGTGATCCTAATCAAACTTTTCTACAAAACCATGAATTGGTTAATAATAACCCCTTTCCATTCATCTGATCCTAATCAGAGTTTTCTACAAAACATGCGTTGGGATAGATTTGTGCTTTTACAAATTTCTTCCTACCCTAACCTCTTTCCATTAATATGATCCTAATCAAAGTTTTCTACAAAACCATGCATTGGGATAGCTTCGTGGTTTAAAAATTTCTTTGTACCCTAACCTCTTCCCATTCATGTGATCCTAATCAGAGTTTTCTACAAAACGCATTGGGATAGATTTGTACCTTTACAAATTTCTTCGTATCCTAACCTCTTTCCATTCATGTGATCCTAATCAAACTTTTCTACAAAACATGCATTGGGATAGATTTGTACCTTTACAATTTTCTTCGTATTATGGCCTCTTTCCATTCATGTGATCCTAATCAGAGTTTTCTGCAAAACGTGCGTTGGGATAGATTTGTGCTTTTACAAATTTCTTCATACCCTAACCTCTTTCCATACATGTGATCCTAATCACAGTTTTCTATAAAACCATGCATTGGGACAGATTTGTACCTTTACAAATTTCTTCGTTACCTCTTTCCATTCATGTGATCCTAATCGAACTTTTCTACAAAACATGCATTGGGATAGATTTGTAGCTTTACAAATTTCTTCGTATCCTAACCTCTTTCCATTCATGTGATACTAATTAGAGTTTTCTACAAAAAGTGCGTTGGGATAGATTTATGCTTTTACAAATTTCTTCATACCCTAACCTCTTTTCATTAATCTGATCCTAAACAAATTGTTCTATAAAACCATGCATTGGGATATATTTGTACTTTTACAAATTTCTTCTTATCCTAACCTCTTTCCATTCATGTGATACTAATTAGAGTTTTCTACAAAACGTGCGTTGGGATAGATTTATGCTTTTACAAATTTCTTCCTACCCTAACCTCTTTTCATTAATCTGGTCCTAATCAAATTGTTCTATAAAACCATGCATTGGGATAGATTTGTACCTTTACAAATTTCTTCGTATCCTAACCTCTTTTCATTCATGTGATCCTAATCAGAGTTTTCTACATAACGTGTGTTGGGATAGATTAGTGCTTTTACAAATTTCTTCGTACCCTAACCTCTTTCCATTCATGTGATCCTAATCAAACTTTTCTACAAAACTTGCGTTGGGATAGATTTGTGGTTTTACAAATTTCTTCGTACCCTAACCTCTTTCCATTCATGTGATCCTAATCAAAGTTTTCTATAAAACCATGCATTGGGATAGAATTGTACCTTTACAAATTTTTTCGTACCCTAACCTCTTTCCAATCATGTGATCCTAATCAAACTTTTCTACAAAACCATGCGTTGGGATAGCTTCGTGCATTAAAAATTTCTTCGTACCCTAACCTCTTTCCATTCATGTGATCCTAATCAAACTGTTCTACAACACCATGAATTGGGACAGATTTGTACCTTTACAAATTTCATCGTATCCTAACCTCTTTCCATTCATGTGATCCTAATCAAACTTTTCTACAAAACATGCATTGGGATAGATTTGTACCTTTACAAATTTCTTCGTATCCTAACCTCTTTCCATTCATGTGATCATAATCAGAGTTTTCTACAAAACGTGCGTTGGGATAGATTTGTGCTTTTACAAATTTTTTCATACCCTAACCTCTTTTCATTCATGTGATCCTAATCAGAGTTTTTACAAAACACACGATGGGATAGATTTGTGCTTTTACAAATTTCTTTGTAACCTAACTTCTTTCCATTCATGTGATCCTAGTCGAATTATTCTACAAAAACGTGCGTTGGGATAGATTTGTACCTTTACAAATTTCTTCGTACCCTAACCTCTTTCCATTCATGTGATCCTAATCAAACTTTTCTACAAAACCATGAATTGGGATAGATTTGTACCTTAACAAATTTCTTCGTACCCTAACCTCTTTCCATTCATGTGATCCTAATCAAACTTTTCTACAAAACCATGAATTGGGATAGATTTGTACCTTTACAAATTTCTTCGTACCCTAACCTCTTTCCATTCATGTGATCCTAATCAAACTTTTCTACAAAACCATGAATTGGGATAGATTTGTACCTTTACAAATTTCTTCGTATCCTAACCTCTTTCCAATCATTTGATCCTAATCAAACTTTTCTACAAAACCATGCGTTGGGATAGCTTCGTGCTTTAAAAATTTCTTCGTACCCTAACCTCTTTCCATTCATGTGATCCTAATCAAACTTTTCTACAAAACCATGCATTGGGATAGCTTTGTGCTAAGAAATTTCTTCGTACCCTAACCTCTTTCCATTCACGTGATCCTAATCAAAGTTTTCTATAAAATCATGCATTGGGACAGATTTGTACTGTTACAAATTTCATCGTATCCTAACCTCTTTCCATTCATGAGATCCTAATCAAACTTTTCTTCAAAACCATGCATTGGGATAGCTTCGTGCTGTAAAAATTCCTTTGCACCCTAACCTCTTCCCATTCATCTGATCCTAATCAGAGTTTTCTACAAAACGTGCGTTGGGCTAGATTTGTGCTTTTACAAATTTCTTCGTATCCTAACCTCTTTCCATTCATGTGATCCTAATCAAAGTTTTCTATAAAACCATGCATAGGGATAGAATTGTATCTTTACAAATTTCTTCGTACCCTAACCTCTTTCCATTCATGTGATCCTAATCAAACTTTTCTACAAAACCATGAATTGGGATAGATTTGTACCTTTACAAATTTCTTCGTATCCTAACCTCTTTCCAATCATTTGATCCTAATCAAACTTTTCTACAAAACCATGCGTTGGGATAGCTTCGGGCTTTAAAAATTTCTTCGTACCCTAACCTCTTTCCATTCATGTGATCCTAATCAAACTTTTCTACAAACCCATGCATTGGGATAGCTTTGTGCTAAGAAATTTCTTCGTACCCTAACCTCTTTCCATTCACGTGATCCTAATCAAAGTTTTCTATAAAATCATGCATTGGGACAGATTTGTACTTTTACAAATTTCATCGTATCCTAACCTCTTTCCATTCATGAGATCCTAATCAAACTTTTCTACAAAACCATGCATTGGGATAGCTTCGTGCTGTAAAAATTCCTTTGTACCCTAACCTCTTCCCATTCATCTGATCCTAATCAGAGTTTTCTACAAAACATGCGTTGGGATAGATTTGTGCTTTTACAAATTTCTTCCTACCCTAACCTCTTTCCATTAATATGATCCTAATCAAAGTTTTCTACTAAACCATGCATTGGGATAGCTTCGTGGTTTAAAAATTTCTTTGTACCCTAACCTCTTCCCATTCATGTGATCCTAATCAGAGTTTTCTACAAAACGCATTGGGATATATTTGTACCTTTACAAATTTCTTCGTATCCTAACCTCTTTCCATTCATGTGATCCTAATCAAACTTTTCTACAAAACATGCATTGGGATAGATTTGTACCTTTACAATTTTCTTTGTATTATGGCCTCTTTCCATTCATGTGATCCTAATCAGAGTTTTCTGCAAAACGTGCGTTGGGATAGATTTGTGCTTTTACAAATTTCTTTGTACCCTAACCTCTTTCCATACATGTGATCCTAATCACAGTTTTCTATAAAACCATGCATTGGGACAGATTTGTACCTTTACAAATTTCTTCGTAACCTCTTTCCATTCATGTGATCCTAATCGAACTTTTCTAAAAAACATGCATTGGGATAGATTTGTAGCTTTACAAATTTCTTCGTATCCTAACCTCTTTCCATTCATGTGATACTAATTAGAGTTTTCTACAAAACGTGCGTTGGGATAGATTTATGCTTTTACAAATTTCTTCCTACCCTAACCTCTTTTCATTAATCTGGTCCTAATCAAAGTTTTCTATAAAACCATGCATTGGGATAGAATTGTACCTTTACAAATTTTTTCGTACCCTAACCTCTTTCCAATCATGTGATCCTAATCAAACTTTTCTACAAAACCATGCGTTGGGATAGCTTCGTGCATTAAAAATTTCTTCGTACCCTAACCTCTTTCCATTCATGTGATCCTAATCAAACTGTTCTACAACACCATGAATTGGGACAGATTTGTACCTTTACAAATTTCATCGTATCCTAACCTCTTTCCATTCATGTGATCCTAATCAAACTTTTCTACAAAACATGCATTGGGATAGATTTGTACCTTTACAAATTTCTTCGTATCCTAACCTCTTTCCATTCATGTGATCCTAATCAGAGTTTTCTACAAAACGTGCGTTGGGATAGATTTGTGCTTTTACAAAGTTCTTCGTACCCTAACCTCTTCCCATTCATGTGATCCTAATCACACTTTTCTACAACACGTGCGTTGGGATAGATTTGTGCTTTTACAAATTTCTTCCTAGCCTAACCTCTTTTCATTAATCTGATCCTAATCAAAGTTTTCTATAAAACCATGCATTGGGATAGATTTGTAACTTTACAAATTTCTTCGTATCCTAACCTCTTTTCATTAATCTGATCCTAATCAAATTGTTCTATAAAACCATGCATTGGGATATATTTGTACCTTTACAAATTTCTTCGTATCCTAACCTCTTTCCATTCATGTGATCCTAATCAAACTTTTCTACAAAACATGCATTGGGATAGATTTGTACCTTTACAAATTTCTTCGTATCCTAACCTCTTTCCATTCATGTGATCCTAATCAGAGTTTTCTACAAAACGTGCGTTGGGCTAGATTTGTGCTTTTACAAATTTTTTCGTATCCTAACCTCTTTCCATTCATGTGATTCTAATCAAAGTTTTCTATAAAACCATGCATAGGGATAGAATTGTATCTTTACAAATTTCTTCGTACCCTAACCTCTTTCCATTCATGTGATCCTAATCAAACTTTTCTACAAAACCATGAATTGGTTAATAATAACCCCTTTCCATTCATCTGATCCTAATCAGAGTTTTCTACAAAACATGCGTTGGGATAGATTTGTGCTTTTACAAATTTCTTCCTACCCTAACCTCTTTCCATTCATATGATCCTAATCAAAGTTTTCTACAAAACCATGCATTGGGATAGCTTCGTGGTTTAAAAATTTCTTTGTACCCTAACCTCTTCCCATTCATGTGATCCTAATCAGAGTTTTCTACAAAACGCATTGGGATAGATTTGTACCTTTACAAATTTCTTCGTATTATGGCCTCTTTCCATTCATGTGATCCTAATCAGAGTTTTCTGCAAAACGTGCGTTGGGATAGATTTGTGCTTTTACAAATTTTATCGTACCCTAACCTCTTTCCATACATGTGATCCTAATCACAGTTTTCTATAAAACCATGCATTGGGACAGATTTGTACCTTTACAAATTTCTTCGTAACCTCTTTCCATTCATGTGATCCTAATCGAACTTTTCTACACAACATGCATTGGGATAGATTTGTAGCTTTACAAATTTCTTCGTATCCTAACCTCTTTCCATTCATGTGATACTAATTAGAGTTTTCTACAAAACGTGCGTTGGGATAGATTTATGCTTTTACAAATTTCTTCCTACCCTAACCTCTTTTCATTAATCTGGTCCTAATCAAATTGTTCTATAAAACCATGCATTGGGATAGATTTGTACCTTTACAAATTTCTTCGTATCCTAACCTCTTTTCATTCATGTGATCCTAATCAGAGTTTTCTACATAACGTGTGTTGGGATAGATTAGTGCTTTTACAAATTTCTTCGTACCCTAACCTCTTTCCATTCATGTGATCCTAATAAAACTTTTCTAGAAAACTTGCGTTGGGATAGATTTGTGGTTTTACAAATTTCTTCGTACCCTAACCTCTTTCCATTCATGTGATCCTAATCAAAGTTTTCTACAAAACCATGAATTGGGATAGATTTGTACCTTTACAAATTTCTTCGTACCCTAACCTCTTTCCATTCATGTGATCCTAATCAAACTTTTCTACAAAACCATGAATTGGGATAGATTTGTACCTTTACAAATTTCTTCGTATCCTAACCTCTTTCCATTCATTTGATCCTAATCAAACTTTTCTACAAAACCATGCGTTGGGATAGCTTCGTGCTTTAAAAATTTCTTCGTACCCTAACCTCTTTCCATTCATGTGATCCTAATCAAACTTTTCTACAAAACCTTGCATTGGGATAGCTTTGTGCTAAGAAATTTCTTCGTACCCTAACCTCTTTCCATTCACGTGATCCTAATCAAAGTTTTCTATAAAATCATACATTGGGACAGATTTGTACATTTACAAATTTCATCGTATCCTAACCTCTTTCCATTCATGAGATCCTAATTAAACTTTTCTTCAAAACCATGCATTGGGATAGCTTCGTGCTGTAAAAATTCCTTAGTACCCTAACCTCTTCCCATTCATCTGATCCTAATCAGAGTTTTCTACAAAACGTGCGTTGGGCTAGATTTGTGCTTTTACAAATTTCTTCGTATCCTAACCTCTTTCCATTCATGTGATCCTAATTATAGTTTTCTATAAAACCATGCATAGGGATAGAATTGTATCTTTACAAATTTCTTCGTACCCTAACCTCTTTCCATTCATGTGATCCTAATCAAACTTTTCTACAAAACCATGAATTGGTTAATAATAACCCCTTTCCATTCATCTGATCCTAATCAGAGTTTTCTACAAAACATGCGTTGGGATAGATTTGTGCTTTTACAAATTTCTTCCTACCCTAACCTCTTTCCATTAATATGATCCTAATCAAAGTTTTCTACTAAACCATGCATTGGGATAGCTTCGTGGTTTAAAAATTTCTTTGTACCCTAACCTCTTCCCATTCATGTGATCCTAATCAGAGTTTTCTACAAAACGCATTGGGATAGATTTGTACCTTTACAAATTTCTTCGTATCCTAACCTCTTTCCATTCATGTGATCCTAATCAAACTTTTCTACAAAACATGCATTGGGATAGATTTGTACCTTTACAATTTTCTTCGTATTATGGCCTCTTTCCATTCATGTGATCCTAATCAGAGTTTTCTGCAAAACGTGCGTTGGGATAGATTTGTGCTTTTACAAATTTCTTCATACCCTAACCTCTTTCCATACATGTGATCCTAATCACAGTTTTCTATAAAACCATGCATTGGGACAGATTTGTACCTATACAAATTTCTTCGTAACCTCTTTCCATTCATGTGATCCTAATCGAACTTTTCTACAAAACATGCATTGGGATAGATTTGTAGCTTTACAAATTTCTTCGTATCCTAACCTCTTTCCATTCATGTGATACTAATTAGAGTTTTCTACAAAAAGTGCGTTGGGATAGATTTATGCTTTTACAAATTTCTTCATACCCTAACCTCTTTTCATTCATGTGATCCTAATCAGAGTTTTCTACATAACGTGTGTTGGGATAGTTTAGTTCTTTTACAAATTTCTTCGTACCCTAACTCTTTCCATTCATGTGATCCTAATCAAACTTTTCTACAAAACTTGCGTTGGGATAGATTTGTGGTTTTACAAATTTCTTCGTACCCTAACCTCTTTCCATTCATGTGATCCTAATCAAAGTTTTCTATAAAACCATGCATTGGGATAGATTTGTACCTTTACAAATTTCTTCGTATCCTAACCTCTTTTCATTCATGTGATCCTAATCAGAGTTTTCTACATAACGTGTGTTGGGATAGTTTAGTTCTTTTACAAATTTCTTCGTACCCTAACCTCTTTCCATTCATGTGATCCTAATCAAACTTTTCTACAAAACTTGCGTTGGGATAGATTTGTGGTTTTACAAATTTCTTCGTACCCTAACCTCTTTCCATTCATGTGATCCTAATCAAAGTTTTCTATAAAACCATGCATTGGGATAGAATTGTACCTTTACAAATTTTTTCGTACCCTAACCTCTTTCCAATCATGTGATCCTAATCAAACTTTTCTACAAAACCATGCGTTGGGATAGCTTCGTGCATTAAAAATTTCTTCGTACCCTAACCTCTTTCCATTCATGTGATCCTAATCAAACTGTTCTACAACACCATGAATTGGGACAGATTTGTACCTTTACAAATTTCATCGTATCCTAACCTCTTTCCATTCATGTGATCCTAATCAAACTTTTCTACAAAACATGCATTGGGATAGATTTGTACCTTTACAAATTTCTTCGTATCCTAACCTCTTTCCATTCATGTGATCATAATCAGAGTTTTCTACAAAACGTGCGTTGGGATAGATTTGTGCTTTTACAAATTTTTTCATACCCTAACCTCTTTTCATTCATGTGATCCTAATCAGAGTTTTTACAAAACACACGATGGGATAGATTTGTGCTTTTACAAATTTCTTTGTAACCTAACTTCTTTCCATTCATGTGATCCTAGTCGGATTCTTCTACAAAAACGTGCGTTGGGATAGATTTGTACCTTTCCAAATTTCTTCGTACCCTAACCTCTTTCCATTCATGTGATCCTAATCAAACTTTTCTACAAAACCATGAATTGGGATAGATTTGTACCTTTACAAATTTCTTCGTACCCTAACCTCTTTCCATTCATGTGATCCTAATCAAACTTTTCTACAAAACCATGAATTGGGATAGATTTGTACCTTTACAAATTTCTTCGTACCCTAACCTCTTTCCATTCATGTGATCCTAATCAAACTTTTCTACAAAACCATGAATTGGGATAGATTTGTACCTTTACAAATTTCTTCGTATCCTAACCTCTTTCCAATCATTTGATCCTAATCAAACTTTTCTACAAAACCATGCGTTGGGATAGCTTCGTGCTTTAAAAATTTCTTCGTACCCTAACCTCTTTCCATTCATGTGATCCTAATCAAACTTTTCTACAAAACCATGCATTGGGATAGCTTTGTGCTAAGAAATTTCTTCGTACCCTAACCTCTTTCCATTCACGTGATCCTAATCAAAGTTTTCTATAAAATCATGCATTGGGACAGATTTGTACTTTTACAAATTTCATCGTATCCTAACCTCTTTCCATTCATGAGATCCTAATCAAACTTTTCTTCAAAACCATGCATTGGGATAGCTTCGTGCTGTAAAAATTCCTTTGTACCCTAACCTCTTCCCATTCATCTGATCCTAATCAGAGTTTTCTACAAAACGTGCGTTGGGCTAGATTTGTGCTTTTACAAATTTCTTCGTATCCTAACCTCTTTCCATTCATGTGATCCTAATCAAAGTTTTCTATAAAACCATGCATAGGGATAGAATTGTATCTTTACAAATTTCTTCGTACCCTAACCTCTTTCCATTCATGTGATCCTAATCAAACTTTTCTACAAAACCATGAATTGGGATAGATTTGTACCTTTACAAATTTCTTCGTATCCTAACCTCTTTCCAATCATTTGATCCTAATCAAACTTTTCTACAAAACCATGCGTTGGGATAGCTTCGGGCTTTAAAAATTTCTTCGTACCCTAACCTCTTTCCATTCATGTGATCCTAATCAAACTTTTCTACAAAACCATGCATTGGGATAGCTTTGTGCTAAGAAATTTCTTCGTACCCTAACCTCTTTCCATTCACGTGATCCTAATCAAAGTTTTCTATAAAATCATGCATTGGGACAGATTTGTACTTTTACAAATTTCATCGTATCCTAACCTCTTTCCATTCATGAGATCCTAATCAAACTTTTCTTCAAAACCATGCATTGGGATAGCTTCGTGCTGTAAAAATTCCTTTGTACCCTAACCTCTTCCCATTCATCTGATCCTAATCAGAGTTTTCTACAAAACATGCGTTGGGATAGATTTGTGGTTTAAAAATTTCTTTGTACCCTAACCTCTTCCCATTCATGTGATCCTAATCAGAGTTTTCTACAAAACGCATTGGGATAGATTTGTACCTTTACAAATTTCTTCGTATCCTAACCTCTTTCCATTCATGTGATCCTAATCAAACTTTTCTACAAAACATGCATTGGGATAGATTTGTACCTTTACAATTTTCTTTGTATTATGGCCTCTTTCCATTCATGTGATCCTAATCAGAGTTTTCTGCAAAACGTGCGTTGGGATAGATTTGTGCTTTTACAAATTTCTTTGTACCCTAACCTCTTTCCATACATGTGATCCTAATCACAGTTTTCTATAAAACCATGCATTGGGACAGATTTGTACCTTTACAACTTTCTTCGTAACCTCTTTCCATTCATGTGATCCTAATCGAACTTTTCTAAAAAACATGCATTGGGATAGATTTGTAGCTTTACAAATTTCTTCGTATCCTAACCTCTTTCCATTCATGTGATACTAATTAGAGTTTTCTACAAAACGTGCGTTGGGATAGATTTATGCTTTTACAAATTTCTTCCTACCCTAACCTCTTTTCATTAATCTGGTCCTAATCAAATTGTTCTATAAAACCATGCATTGGGATAGATTTGTACCTTTACAAATTTCTTCGTATCCTAACCTCTTTTCATTCATGTGATCCTAATCAGAGTTTTCTACATAACGTGTGTTGGGATAGATTAGTGCTTTTACAAATTTCTTCGTACCCTAAACTCTTTCCATTCATGTGATCCTAATCAAACTTTTCTACAAAACTTGCGTTGGGATAGATTTGTGGTTTTACAAATTTCTTCGTACCCTAACCTCTTTCCATTCATGTGATCCTAATCAAAGTTTTCTATAAAACCATGCATTGGGATAGAATTGTACCTTTACAAATTTTTTCGTACCCTAACCTCTTTCCAATCATGTGATCCTAATCAAACTTTTCTACAAAACCATGCGTTGGGATAGCTTCGTGCATTAAAAATTTCTTCGTACCCTAACCTCTTTCCATTCATGTGATCCTAATCAAACTGTTCTACAACACCATGAATTGGGACAGATTTGTACCTTTACAAATTTCATCGTATCCTAACCTCTTTCCATTCATGTGATCCTAATCAAACTTTTCTACAAAACATGCATTGGGATAGATTTGTACCTTTACAAATTTCTTCGTATCCTAACCTCTTTCCATTCATGTGATCCTAATCAGAGTTTTCTACAAAACGTGCGTTGGGATAGATTTGTGCTTTTACAAAGTTCTTCGTACCCTAACCTCTTCCCATTCATGTGATCCTAATCACACTTTTCTACAACACGTGCGTTGGGATAGATTTGTGCTTTTACAAATTTCTTCCTAGCCTAACCTCTTTTCATTAATCTGATCCTAATCAAAGTTTTCTATAAAACCATGCATTGGGATAGATTTGTACCTTTACAAATTTCTTCGTATCCTAACCTCTTTTCATTAATCTGATCCTAATCAAATTGTTCTATAAAACCATGCATTGGGATATATTTGTACCTTTACAAATTTCTTCGTATCCTAACCTCTTTCCATTCATGTGATCCTAATCAAACTTTTCTACAAAACATGCATTGGGATAGATTTGTACCTTTACAAATTTCTTCGTATCCTAACCTCTTTCCATTCATGTGATCCTAATCAGCGTTTTCTACATAACGTGTGTTGGGATAGATTAGTGCTTTTACAAATTTCTTCGTACCCTAACTTCTTTCTATTCATGTGATCCTAATCAAACTTTTCTACAAAACGTGCGTTGGGATAGATTTGTGGTTTTACAAATTTCTTCGTACCCTAACCTCTTTCCATTCATGTGATCCTAATCAAAGTTTTCTATAAAACCATGCATTGGGATAGAATTGTACCTTTACAAATTTCTTCGTACCCTAACCGCTTTCCAATCATGTGATCCTAATCAAACTTTTCTACAAAACCATGCGTTGGGATAGCTTCGTGCATTAAAAATTTCTTCGTACCCTAACCTCTTTCCATTCGTGTGATCCTAATCAAACTGTTCTACAAAACCATGAATTGGGACAGATTTGTACCTTTACAAATTTCATCGTATCCTAACCTCTTTCCTTTCATGTGATCCTAATCATACTTTTCTACAAAACATGCATTGGGATAGATTTGTACCTTTACAAATTTCTTCGTATCCTAACCTCTTTCCATTCATGTGATCCTAATCAGAGTTTTCTACAAAACGTGCGTTGGAATAGATTTGTACTTTTACAAATTTCTTCCTACCCTAACCTCTTTTCATTAATCTGATCCTAATCAAATTGTTCTATAAAACCATGCATTGGGATATATTTGTACCTTTACAAATTTCTTCGTATCCTAACCTCTTTCCATTCATGTGATCCTAATCAAACTTTTCTACAAAACATGCATTGGGATAGATTTGTACCTTTACAAATTTCTTCGTAAACTAACCTCTTTCCAATCATGTGATCCTAATCAAACTTTTCTACAAAACCATGCGTTGGGATAGCTTCGTGCTTTAACAATTTCTTCGTACCCTAACCTTTTTCCATTAATGTGATCCTAATCAAACTCTTCTACAAAACATGCATTGAGATAGATTTGTACCTTTACAAATTTCTTCGTATCCTAACCTCTTTCCATTCATGTGATCCTAATCAAACTTTTCTACAAAACCATGCGTTAGGATAGCTTCGTGCTTTAAAAATTTCTTCGTATCCCAACTTCTTTCCATTCATGTGATCCTAATCAGAGTTTTCTACAAAACGTGCGTTGGGATAAATTTGTGCTTTTACAAACTGCATAGTAGCCTAACCTCTTTCTATTCCCGTCATCCTAATCAAACTTTTCTACAAAACATGCATTGGGATAGATTTGTACCTTTACAAATTTCTTCGTATCCTAACCTCTTTTCATTCATCTGAGCCTAATCAGAGTTTTCTACAAAACAGTCTGTGGGATAGATTTGTGCATTTACAAATTTTTTCATACCCTAACCTCTTTTCATTCATGTGATCCTAATCACAGTTTTTACAAAACACACGATGGGATAGATTTGTGCTTTTACAAATTTCTTTGTAACATAACTTCTTTCCATTCATGTGATCCTAGTCGGATTTTTCTACAAAAACGTGCGTTGGTATAGATTTGTACCTTTACAAATTTCTTCGTACCCTAACCTCTTTCCATTCATGTGATCCTAATCAAACTTTTCTACAAAACCATGAATTGGGATAGATTTGTACCTTTACAAATTTCTTCGTACCCTAACCTATTTCCATTCATGTGATCCTAATCAAACTTTTCTACAAAACCATGAATTGGGATAGATTTGTACCTTTACAAATTTTTTCGTACCCTAACCTCTTTCCATTCATGTGATCCTAATCAAACTTTTCTACAAAACCATGAATTGGGATAGATTTGTACCTTTACAAATTTCTTCGTATCCTAACCTCTTTCCATTCATTTGATCCTAATCAAACTTTTCTACAAACCCATGCGTTGGGATAGCTTCGTTCTTTAAAAATTTCTTCGTACCCTAACCTCTTTCCATTCATGTGATCCTAATCAAACTTTTCTACAAAACCATGCATTGGGATAGCTTTGTGCTAAAAAATTTCTTCGTACCCTAACCTCTTTCCATTCACGTGATCCTAATCAAACTTTTCTACAAAACCATGAATTGGGATAGATTTGTACCTTTACAAATTTCTTCGTATCCTAACCTCTTTCCATTCATTTGATCCTAATCAAACTTTTCTACAAAACCATGCGTTGGGATAGCTTCGTTCTTTAAAAATTTCTTCGTACCCTAACCTCTTTCCATTCATGTGATCCTAATCAAACTTTTCTACAAAACCATGCATTGGGATAGCTTTGTGCTAAAAAATTTCTTCGTACCCTAACCTCTTTCCATTCACGTGATCCTAATCAAACTTTTCTACAAAACCATGAATTGGGATAGATTTGTACCTTTACAAATTTCTTCGTATCCTAACCTCTTTCCATTCATTTGATCCTAATCAAACTTTTCTACAAAACCATGCGTTGGGATAGCTTCGTTCTTTAAAAATTTCTTCGTACCCTAACCTCTTTCCATTCATGTGATCCTAATCAAACTTTTCTACAAAACCATCCATTGGGATAGCTTCGTGCTTTAAAAATTTCTTTGTACCCTAACCTCTTCCCATTCATCTGATCCTAATTAGAGTTTTCTGCAAAACGTGCGTTGGGCTAGATTTGTACTTTTACAAATGTCTTCGTATCCTAACCTCTTCCCATTCATGTGATCCTAATCAGAGTTTTCTACAAAACGCATTGGGTTAGATTTGTACCTTTACAAATTTCTTCGTATCCTAACCTCTTTCCATTCATGTGATCCTAATCAAACTTTTCTACAAAACATGCATTGGGATAGATTTGTACCTTTACAAATTTCTTCGTGTTATGGCCTCTTTCCATTCATGTGATCCTAATCAGAGTTTTCTGCAAAACGTGCGTTGGGAAAGATTTGTGCTTTTACAAATTTCTTCGTACCCTAACCTCTTTCCATACATGTGATCCTAATCACAGTTTTCTATAAAACCATGCATTGGGACAGATTTGTACCTTTACAAATTTCTTCGTAACCTCTTTCCATTCATGTGATCCTAATGGAACTTTTCTACGAAACATGCATTGGGATAGATTTGTAGCTTTACAAATTTCTTCGTATCCTAACCTCTTTCCATTCATGTGATACTAATTAGAGTTTTCTACAAAACGTGCGTTGGGATAGATTTATGCTTTTACAAATTTCTTCGTACCCTAACCTCTTTTCATTAATCTGATCCTAAACAAATTGTTCTATAAAACCATGCATTGGGATATATTTGTACCTTTACAAATTTCTTCGTATCCTAACCTCTTTCCATTCATGTGATAATAATTAGAGTTTTCTACAAAACGTGCGTTGGGATAGATTTATGCTTTTACAAATTTCTTCCTACCCTAACCTCTTTTCATTAATCTGGTCCTAATCAAATTGTTCTATATAACCATCCATTGGGATAGATTTGTACCTTTACAAATTTCTTCGTATCCTAACCTCTTTTCATTCATGTGATCCTAATCAGAGTTTTCTACATAACGTGTGTTGGGATAGATTAGTGCTTTTACAAATTTCTTCGTACCCTAACCTCTTTCCATTCATGTGATCCTAATCAAACTTTTCTACAAAACAAGCATTGGGATAGATTTGTACCTTTACAAATTTCTTCGTATCCTAACCTCTTTCCATTCATGTGATCCTAATCAGAGTTTTCTATAAAACCATGCATTGGGATAGAATTGTACCTTTACAAATTTCTTCGTATCTTAGCCTCTTTCCATTCATGTGATCCTAATCAGAGTTTTCTACAAAACGTGTGTTGGGATAGATTTGTGCTTTTACAAATTTCTTCATACCCTAACCTCTTTCCATTCATGTGATCCTAATCAAAGTTTTCTATAAAACCATGCATTGGGACAGATTTGTACCCTTACAAATTTCATCGTATCCTAACCTCTTTCCATTCATGTGATCCTAATCAAACTTTTCTGCAAAACATGCATTCGGTTAGATTTGTACCTTTACAAATTTCTTCGTATCCTAAACTCTTTCCATTCATGTGATCCTAATCAGAGTTTTCTACAAAACGTGCGTTGGGGTAGATTTGTACTTTTACAAATTTCTTCCTACCCTAACCTCTTTTCATTAATCTGATCCTAATCAAATTGTTCTATAAAACTATGCATTGGGATATATTTGTACCTTTACAAATTTCTTCGTATCCTAACCTCTTTCCATTCATGTGATCCTAATCAAACTTTTCTACAAAACAAGCATTGGGATAGATTTGTACCTTTACAAATTTCTTCGTATCCTAACCTCTTTCCATTCATGTGATCCTAATCAGAGTTTTCTATAAAACCATGCATTGGGATAGAATTGTACCTTTACAAATTTCTTCGTATCTTAGCCTCTTTCCATTCATGTGATCCTAATCAGAGTTTTCTACAAAACGTGTGTTGGGATAGATTTGTGCTTTTACAAATTTCTTCATACCCTAACCTCTTTCCATTCATGTGATTCTAATCAAACTTTTCTACAAAACGTGCATTGGGATAGATTTGTACTTTTACCAATTTCTTCCTACCCTAACCTCTTTTCATTAATCTGATCCTAATCAAATTGTTCTATAAAACCATGCATTGGGATATATTTGTACCTTTACAAATTTCTTCGTATCCTAACCTCTTTCCATTCATGTGATCCTAATCAAACTTTTCTACAAAACATGCATTGGAATAGATTTGTACCTTTACAAATTTCTTCGTATTATGGCCTCTTTCCATTCATGTGATCCTAATCAGAGTTTTCTGCAAAACGTGCGTTGGGATAGATTTGTGCTTTTACAAATTTCTTCGTACCCTAACCTCTTTCCATACATGTGATCCTAATCACAGTTTTCTATAAAACCATGCATTGGGACAGATTTGTACCTTTACAAATTTCTTCGTAACCTCTTTCCATTCATGTGATCCTAATCGAACTTTTCTACAAAACATGCATTGGGATAGATTTGTAGCTTTACAAATTTCTTCGTATCCTAACCTATTTCCATTCATGTGATACTAATTAGAGTTTTCTACAAAAACTGCGTTGGGATAGATTTATGCTTTTACAAATTTCTTCATACCCTAACCTCTTTTCATTAATCTGATCCTAGACAAATTGTTCTATAAAACCATGCATTGGGATATATTTGTACTTTTACAAATTTCTTCGTACCCTAACCTCTTTCCATTCATGTGATCCTAATCAAACTTTTCTACAAAACGTGCGTTGGGATAGATTTGTGGTTTTACAAATTTCTTCGTACCCTAACCTCTTTCCATTCATGTGATCCTAATCAAACTTTTCTACAAAACATGCATTGGAATAGATTTGTACCTTTACAAATTTCTTCGTATTATGGCCTCTTTCCATTCATGTGATCCTAATCAGAGTTTTCTGCAAAACGTGCGTTGGGATAGATTTGTGCTTTTACAAATTTCTTCGTACCCTAACCTCTTTCCATACATGTGATCCTAATCACAGTTTTCTATAAAACCATGCATTGGGACAGATTTGTACCTTTACAAATTTCTTCGTAACCTCTTTCCATTCATGTGATCCTAATCGAACTTTTCTACAAAACATGCATTGGGATAGATTTGTAGCTTTACAAATTTCTTCGTATCCTAACCTCTTTCCATTCATGTGATACTAATTAGAGTTTTCTACAAAAACTGCGTTGGGATAGATTTATGCTTTTACAAATTTCTTCATACCCTAACCTCTTTTCATTAATCTGATCCTAGACAAATTGTTCTATAAAACCATGCATTGGGATATATTTGTACTTTTACAAATTTCTTCGTACCCTAACCTCTTTCCATTCATGTGATCCTAATCAAACTTTTCTACAAAACGTGCGTTGGGATAGATTTGTGGTTTTACAAATTTCTTCGTACCCTAACCTCTTTCCATTCATGTGATCCTAATCAAAGTTTTCTATAAAACCATGCATTGGGACAGATTTGTACCTTTACAAATTTCATCGTATCCTAACCTCTTTCCATTCATGTGATCCTAATCAAACTTTTCTGCAAAACATGCATTCGGATAGATTTGTACCTTTACAAATTTCTTCGTATCCTAAACTGTTTCCATTCATGTGATCCTAATCAGAGTTTTCTACAAAACGTGCGTTGGGGTAGATTTGTACTTTTACAAATTTCTTCCTACCCTAACCTCTTTTCATTAATCTGATCCTAATCAAATTGTTCTATAAAACTATGCATTGGGATATATTTGTACCTTTACAAATTTCTTCGTATCCTAACCTCTTTCCATTCATGTGATCCTAATCAAACTTTTCTACAAAACAAGCATTGGGATAGATTTGTACCTTTACAAATTTCTTCGTATCCTAACCTCTTTCCATTCATGTGATCCTAATCAGAGTTTTCTACATAACGTGTGTTGGGATAGATTAGTGCTTTTACAAATTTCTTCGTACCCTAAGCTCTTTCCATTCATGTCATCCTAATCAAAGTTTTCTATAAAACCATGCATTGGGATAGAATTGTACCTTTACAAATTTCTTCGTATCTTAGCCTCTTTCCATTCATGTGATCCTAATCAGAGTTTTCTACAAAACGTGTGTTGGGATAGATTTGTGCTTTTACAAATTTCTTCATACCCTAACCTCTTTCCATTCATGTGATTCTAATCAAACTTTTCTACAAAACGTGCGTTGGGATAGATTTGTACTTTTACCAATTTCTTCCTACCCTAACCTCTTTTCATTAATCTGATCCTAATCAAATTGTTCTATAAAACCATGCATTGGGACATATTTGTACCTTTACAAATTTCTTCGTATCCTAACCTCTTTCCATTCATGTGATCCTAATCAAACTTTTCTACAAAACATGCATTGGAATAGATTTGTACCTTTACAAATTTCTTCGTATTATGGCCTCTTTCCATTCATGTGATCCTAATCAGAGTTTTCTGCAAAACGTGCGTTGGGATAGATTTGTGCTTTTACAAATTTCTTCGTACCCTAACCTCTTTCCATACATGTGATCCTAATCACAGTTTTCTATAAAACCATGCATTGGGACAGATTTGTACCTTTACAAATTTCTTCGTAACCTCTTTCCATTCATGTGATCCTAATCGAACTTTTCTACAAAACATGCATTGGGATAGATTTGTAGCTTTACAAATTTCTTCGTATCCTAACCTCTTTCCATTCATGTGATACTAATTAGAGTTTTCTACAAAAAGTGCGTTGGGATAGATTTATGCTTTTACAAATTTCTTCATACCCTAACCTCTTTTCATTAATCTGATCCTAGACAAATTGTTCTATAAAACCATGCATTGGGATATATTTGTACTTTTACAAATTTCTTCTTATCCTAACCTCTTTCCATTCATGTGATACTAATTAGAGTTTTCTACAAAACGTGCGTTGGGATAGATTTATGCTTTTACAAATTTCTTCCTACCCTAACCTCTTTTCATTAATCTGGTCCTAATCAAATTGTTCTATAAAACCATGCATTGGGATAGATTTGTACCTTTACAAATTTCTTCGTACCCTAACCTCTTTCCATTCATGTGATCCTAATCAAACTTTTCTACAAAACTTGCGTTGGGATAGATTTGTGGTTTTACAAATTTCTTCGTACCCTAACCTCTTTCCATTCATGTGATCCTAATCAAACTTTTCTACAAAACCATGCGTTGGGATAGCTTCGTGCATTAAAAATTTTTTCGTACCCTAACCTCTTTCCATTCATGTGATCCTAATCAAACTGTTCTACAACACCATGAATTGGGACAGATTTGTACCTTTACAAATTTCATCGTATCCTAACCTCTTTCCATTCATGTGATCCTAATCAAACTTTTCTACAAAACATGCATTGGGATAGATTTGTGCTTTTACAAATTTTTTCATACCCTAACCTCTTTTCATTCATGTGATCCTAATCAGAGTTTTTACAAAACACACGATGGGATAGATTTGTGCTTTTACAAATTTCTTTGTAACCTAACTTCTTTCCATTCATGTGATCCTAGTCGGATTCTTCTACAAAAACGTGCGTTGGGATAGATTTGTAACTTTACAAATTTCTTCGTACCCTAACCTCTTTCCATTCATGTGATCCTAATCAAACTTTTCTACAAAACCATGCATTGGGATAGCTTTGTGCTAAGAAATTTCTTCGTACCCTAACCTCTTTCCATTCACGTGATCCTAATCAAAGTTTTCTATAAAATCATGCATTGGGACAGATTTGTACTTTTACAAATTTCATCGTATCCTAACCTCTTTCCATTCATGAGATCCTAATCAAACTTTTCTTCAAAACCATGCATTGGGATAGCTTCGTGCTGTAAAAATTCCTTTGTACCCTAACCTCTTCCCATTCATCTGATCCTAATCAGAGTTTTCTACAAAACGTGCGTTGGGCTAGATTTGTGCTTTTACAAATTTCTTCGTATCCTAACCTCTTTCCATTCATGTGATCCTAATCAAAGCTTTCTATAAAACCATGCATAGGGATAGAATTGTATCTTTACAAATTTCTTCGTACCCTAACCTCTTTCCATTCATGGGATCCTAATCAAACTTTTCTACAAAACCATGAATTGGGATAGATTTGTACCTTTACAAATTTCTTCGTATCCTAACCTCTTTCCAATCATTTGATCCTAATCAAACTTTTCTACAAAACCATGCGTTGGGATAGCTTCGGGCTTTAAAAATTTCTTCGTACCCTAACCTCTTTCCATTCATGTGATCCTAATCAAACTTTTCTACAAAACCATGCATTGGGATAGCTTTGTGCTAAGAAATTTCTTCGTACCCTAACCTCTTTCCATTCACGTGATCCTAATCAAAGTTTTCTATAAAATCATGCATTGGGACAGATTTGTACTTTTACAAATTTCATCGTATCCTAACCTCTTTCCATTCATGAGATCCTAATCAAACTTTTCTTCAAAACCATGCATTGGGATAGCTTCGTGCTGTAAAAATTCCTTTGTACCCTAACCTCTTTCCATTCATCTGATCCTAATCAGAGTTTTCTACAAAACATGCGTTGGGATAGATTTGTGCTTTTACAAATTTCTTCCTACCCTAACCTCTTTCCATTAATATGATCCTAATCAAAGTTTTCTACTAAACCATGCATTGGGATAGCTTCGTGGTTTAAAAATTTCTTTGTACCCTAACCTCTTCCCATTCATGTGATCCTAATCAGAGTTTTCTACAAAACGCATTGGGATAGATTTGTACCTTTACAAATTTCTTCGTATCCTAACCTCTTTCCATTCATGTGATCCTAATCAAACTTTTCTACAAAACATGCATTGGGATAGATTTGTACCTTTACAATTTTCTTTGTATTATGGCCTCTTTCCATTCATGTGATCCTAATCAGAGTTTTCTGCAAAACGTGCGTTGGGATAGATTTGTGCTTTTACAAATTTCTTTGTACCCTAACCTCTTTCCATGCATGTGATCCTAATCACAGTTTTCTATAAAACCATGCATTGGGACAGATTTGTACCTTTACAAATTTCTTCGTAACCTCTTTCCATTCATGTGATCCTAATCGAACTTTTCTAAAAAACATGCATTGGGATAGATTTGTAGCTTTACAAATTTCTTCGTATCCTAACCTCTTTCCATTCATGTGATACTAATTAGAGTTTTCTACAAAACGTGCGTTGGGATAGATTTATGCTTTTACAAATTTCTTCCTACCCTAACCTCTTTTCATTAATCTGGTCCTAATCAAATTGTTCTATAAAACCATGCATTGGGATAGATTTGTACCTTTACAAATTTCTTCGTATCCTAACCTCTTTTCATTCATGTGATCCTAATCAGAGTTTTCTACATAACGTGTGTTGGGATAGATTAGTGCTTTTACAAATTTCTTCGTACCCTAACCTCTTTCCATTCATGTGATCCTAATCAAACTTTTCTACAAAACTTGCGTTGGGATAGATTTGTGGTTTTACAAATTTCTTCGTACCCTAACCTCTTTCCATTCATGTGATCCTAATCAAAGTTTTCTATAAAACCATGCATTGGGATAGAATTGTACCTTTACAAATTTTTTCGTACCCTAACCTCTTTCCAATCATGTGATCCTAATCAAACTTTTCTACAAAACCATGCATTGGGATAGCTTCGTGCATTAAAAATTTCTTCGTACCCTAACCTCTTTCCATTCATGTGATCCTAATCAAACTGTTCTACAACACCATGAATTGGGACAGATTTGTACCTTTACAAATTTCATCGTATCCTAACCTCTTTCCATTCATGTGATCCTAATCAAACTTTTCTACAAAACATGCATTGGGATAGATTTGTACCTTTACAAATTTCTTCGTATCCTAACCTCTTTCCATTCATGTGATCCTAATCAGAGTTTTCTACAAAACGTGCGTTGGGATAGATTTGTGCTTTTACAAATTTGTTCCTAGCCTAACCTCTTTTCATTAATCTGATCCTAATCAAAGTTTTCTATAAAACCATGCATTGGGATAGATTTGTACCTTTACAAATTTCTTCGTATCCTAACCTCTTTCCATTCATGTGATCCTAATCAGAGTTTTCTACAAAACGTGCGTTGGGATAGATTTGTACTTTCACAAATTTCTTCCTACCCTAACCTCTTTTCATTAATCTGGTCCTAATCAAATTGTTCTATAAAACCATGCATTGGGATATATTTGTACCTTTACAAATTTCTTCGTATCCTAACCTCTTTCCATTCATGTGATCCTAATCATACTTTTCTACAAAACATGCATTGGGATAGATTTGTACCTTTACAAATTTCTTCGTATCCTAACCTCTTTCCATTCATGTGATCCTAATCAGCGTTTTCTACATAACGTGTGTTGGGATAGATTAGTGCTTTTACAAATTTCTTCATACCCTAACCTCTTTTCATTAATCTGATCCTAGACAAATTGTTCTATAAAACCATGCATTGGGATATATTTGTACTTTTACAAATTTCTTCGTACCCTAACCTCTTTCCATTCATGTGATCCTAATCAAACTTTTCTACAAAACGTGCGTTGGGATAGATTTGTGGTTTTACAAATTTCTTCGTACCCTAACCTCTTTCCATTCATGTGATCCTAATCAAAGTTTTCTATAAAACCATGCATTGGGACAGATTTGTACCTTTACAAATTTCATCGTATCCTAACCTCTTTCCATTCATGTGATCCTAATCAAACTTTTCTGCAAAACATGCATTCGGATAGATTTGTACCTTTACAAATTTCTTCGTATCCTAAACTCTTTCCATTCATGTGATCCTAATCAGAGTTTTCTACAAAACGTGCGTTGGGGTAGATTTGTACTTTTACAAATTTCTTCCTACCCTAACCTCTTTTCATTAATCTGATCCTAATCAAATTGTTCTATAAAACTATGCATTGGGATATATTTGTACCTTTACAAATTTCTTCGTATCCTAACCTCTTTCCATTCATGTGATCCTAATCAAACTTTTCTACAAAACAAGCATTGGGATAGATTTGTACCTTTACAAATTTCTTCGTATCCTAACCTCTTTCCATTCATGTGATCCTAATCAGAGTTTTCTATAAAACCATGCATTGGGATAGAATTGTACCTTTACAAATTTCTTCGTATCTTAGCCTCTTTCCATTCATGTGATCCTAATCAGAGTTTTCTACAAAACGTGTGTTGGGATAGATTTGTGCTTTTACAAATTTCTTCATACCCTAACCTCTTTCCATTCATGTGATTCTAATCAAACTTTTCTACAAAACGTGCGTTGGGATAGATTTGTACTTTTACCAATTTCTTCCTACCCTAACCTCTTTTCATTAATCTGATCCTAATCAAATTGTTCTATAAAACCATGCATTGGGATATATTTGTACCTTTACAAATTTCTTCGTATCCTAACCTCTTTCCATTCATGTGATCCTAATCAAACTTTTCTACAAAACATGCATTGGAATAGATTTGTACCTTTACAAATTTCTTCGTATTATGGCCTCTTTCCATTCATGTGATCCTAATCAGAGTTTTCTGCAAAACGTGCGTTGGGATAGATTTGTGCTTTTACAAATTTCTTCGTACCCTAACCTCTTTCCATACATGTGATCCTAATCACAGTTTTCTATAAAACCATGCATTGGGACAGATTTGTACCTTTACAAATTTCTTCGTAACCTCTTTCCATTCATGTGATCCTAATCGAACTTTTCTACAAAACATGCATTGGGATAGATTTGTAGCTTTACAAATTTCTTCGTATCCTAACCTCTTTCCATTCATGAGATACTAATTAGAGTTTTCTACAAAAAGTGCGTTGGGATAGATTTATGCTTTTACAAATTTCTTCATACCCTAACCTCTTTTCATTAATCTGATCCTAGACAAATTGTTCTATAAAACCATGCATTGGGATATATTTGTACTTTTACAAATTTCTTCGTACCCTAACCTCTTTCCATTCATGTGATCCTAATCAAACTTTTCTACAAAACGTGCGTTGGGATAGATTTGTGGTTTTACAAATTTCTTCGTACCCTAACCTCTTTCCATTCATGTGATCCTAATCAAAGTTTTCTATAAAACCATGCATTGGGACAGATTTGTACCTTTACAAATTTCATCGTATCCTAACCTCTTTCCATTCATGTGATCCTAATCAAACTTTTCTGCAAAACATGCATTCGGATAGATTTGTACCTTTACAAATTTCTTCGTATCCTAAACTCTTTCCATTCATGTGATCCTAATCAGAGTTTTCTACAAAACGTGCGTTGGGGTAGATTTGTACTTTTACAAATTTCTTCCTACCCTAACCTCTTTTCATTAATCTGATCCTAATCAAATTGTTCTATAAAACTATGCATTGGGATATATTTGTACCTTTACAAATTTCTTCGTATCCTAACCTCTCTCCATTCATGTGATCCTAATCAAACTTTTCTACAAAACAAGCATTGGGATAGATTTGTACCTTTACAAATTTCTTCGTATCCTAACCTCTTTCCATTCATGTGATCCTAATCAGAGTTTTCTACATAACGTGTGTTGGGATAGATTAGTGCTTTTACAAATTTCTTCGTACCCTAAGCTCTTTCCATTCATGTGATCCTAATCAAAGTTTTCTATAAAACCATGCATTGGGATAGAATTGTACCTTTACAAATTTCTTCGTATCTTAGCCTCTTTCCATTCATGTGATCCTAATCAGAGTTTTCTACAAAACGTGTGTTGGGATAGATTTGTGCTTTTACAAATTTCTTCATACCCTAACCTCTTTCCATTCATGTGATTCTAATCAAACTTTTCTACAAAACGTGCGTTGGGATAGATTTGTACTTTTACCAATTTCTTCCTACGCTAACCTCTTTTCATTAATCTGATCCTAATCAAATTGTTCTATAAAACCATGCATTGGGATATATTTGTACCTTTACAAATTTCTTCGTATCCTAACCTCTTTCCATTCATGTGATCCTAATCAAACTTTTCTACAAAACATGCATTGGAATAGATTTGTACCTTTACAAATTTCTTCGTATTATGGCCTCTTTCCATTCATGTGATCCTAATCAGAGTTTTCTGCAAAACGTGCGTTGGGATAGATTTGTGCTTTTACAAATTTCTTCGTACCCTAACCTCTTTCCATACATGTGATCCTAATCACAGTTTTCTATAAAACCATGCATTGGGACAGATTTGTACCTTTACAAATTTCTTCGTAACCTCTTTCCATTCATGTGATCCTAATCGAACTTTTCTACAAAACATGCATTGGGATAGATTTGTAGCTTTACAAATTTCTTCGTATCCTAACCTCTTTCCATTCATGTGATACTAATTAGAGTTTTCTACAAAAAGTGCGTTGGCATAGATTTATGCTTTTACAAATTTCTTCATACCCTAACCTCTTTTCATTAATCTGATCCTAGACAAATTGTTCTATAAAACCATGCATTGGGATATATTTGTACTTTTACAAATTTCTTCTTATCCTAACCTCTTTCCATTCATTTGATACTAATTAGAGTTTTCTACAAAACGTGCGTTGGGATAGATTTATGCTTTTACAAATTTCTTCCTACCCTAACCTCTTTTCATTAATCTGGTCCTAATCAAATTGTTCTATAAAACCATGCATTGGGATAGATTTGTACCTTTACAAATTTCTTCGTATCCTAACCTCTTTTCATTCATGTGATCCTAATCAGAGTTTTCTACATAACGTGTGTTGGGATAGATTAGTGCTTTTACAAATTTCTTCGTACCCTAACCTCTTTCCATTTATGTGATCCTAATCAAACTTTTCTACAAAACTTGCGTTGGGATAGATTTGTGGTTTTACAAATTTCTTCGTACCCTAACCTCTTTTCATTCATGTGATCCTAATCAGAGTTTTTACAAAACACACGATGGGATAGATTTGTGCTTTTACAAATTTCTTTGTAACCTAACTTCTTTCCATTCATGTGATCCTAGTCGGATTCTTCTACAAAAACGTGCGTTGGGATAGATTTGTACCTTTACAAATTTCTTCGTACCCTAACCTCTTTCCATTCATGTGATCCTAATCAAACTTTTCTACAAAACCATGAATTGGGATAGATTTGTACCTTTACAAATTTCTTCGTACCCTAACCTCTTTCCATTCATGTGATCCTAATCAAACTTTTCTACAAAACCATGAATTGGGATAGATTTGTACCTTTACAAATTTCTTCGTATCCTAAACTCTTTCCAATCATTTGATCCTAATCAAACTTTTCTACAAAACCATGCGTTGGGATAGCTTCGTGCTTTAAAAATTTCTTCGTACCCTAACCTCTTTCCATTCATGTGATCCTAATCAAACTTTTCTACAAAACCATGCATTGGGATAGCTTTGTGCTAAGAAATTTCTTCGTACCCTAACCTCTTTCCATTCACGTGATCCTAATCAAAGTTTTCTATAAAATCATGCATTGGGACAGAATTGTACTTTTACAAATTTCATCGTATCCTAACCTCTTTCCATTCATGAGATCCTAATCAAACTATTCTTCAAAACCATGCATTGGGATAGCTTCGTGCTGTAAAAATTCCTTTGTACCCTAACCTCTTCCCATTCATCTGATCCTAATCAGAGTTTTCTACAAAACGTGCGTTGGGCTAGATTTGTGCTTTTACAAATTTCTTCGTATCCTAACCTCTTTCCATTCATGTGATCCTAATCAAACTTTTCTACAAAACCATGAATTGGGATAGATTTGTACCTTTACAAATTTCTTCGTATCCTAAACTCTTTCCAATCATTTGATCCTAATCAAACTTTTCTACAAAACCATGCGTTGGGATAGCTTCGTGCTTTAAAAATTTCTTCGTACCCTAACCTCTTTCCATTCATGTGATCCTAATCAAACTTTTCTACAAAACCATGCATTGGGATAGCTTTGTGCTAAGAAATTTCTTCGTACCCTAACCTCTTTCCATTCACGTGATCCTAATCAAAGTTTTCTATAAAATCATGCATTGGGACAGAATTGTACTTTTACAAATTTCATCGTATCCTAACCTCTTTCCATTCATGAGATCCTAATCAAACTATTCTTCAAAACCATGCATTGGGATAGCTTCGTGCTGTAAAAATTCCTTTGTACCCTAACCTCTTCCCATTCATCTGATCCTAATCAGAGTTTTCTACAAAACGTGCGTTGGGCTAGATTTGTGCTTTTACAAATTTCTTCGTACCCTAACCTCTTTCCATTCATGTGATCCTAATCAAACTTTTCTACAAAACCATGAATTGGGATAGATTTGTACCTTTACAAATTTCTTCGTATCCTAACCTCTTTCCAATCATTTGATCCTAATCAAACTTTTCTACAAAACCATGCGTTGGGATAGCTTCGGGCTTTAAAAATTTCTTCGTACCCTAACCTCTTTCCATTCATGTGATCCTAATCAAACTTTTCTACAAAACCATGCATTGGGATAGCTTTGTGCTAAGAAATTTCTTCGTACCCTAACCTCTTTCCATTCACGTGATCCTAATCAAAGTTTTCTATAAAATCATGCATTGGGACAGATTTGTACTTTTACAAATTTCATCGTATCCTAACCTCTTTCCATTCATGAGATCCTAATCAAACTTTTCTTCAAAACCATGCATTGGGATAGCTTCGTGCTGTAAAAATTCCTTTGTACCCTAACCTCTTCCCATTCATCTGATCCTAATCAGAGTTTTCTACAAAACATGCGTTGGGATAGATTTATGCTTTTACAAATTTCTTCCTACCCTAACCTCTTTCCATTAATATGATCCTAATCAAAGTTTTCTACTAAACCATGCATTGGGATAGCTTCGTGGTTTAAAAATTTCTTTGTACCCTAACCTCTTCCCATTCATGTGATCCTAATCAGAGTTTTCTACAAAACGCATTGGGATAGATTTGTACCTTGACAAATTTCTTCGTATCCTAACCTCTTTCCATTCATGTGATCCTAATCAAACTTTTCCACAAAACATGCATTGGGATAGATTTGTACCTTTACAATTTTCTTTGTATTATGGCCTCTTTCCATTCATGTGATCCTAATCAGAGTTTTCTGCAAAACGTGCGTTGGGATAGATTTGTGCTTTTACAAATTTCTTTGTACCCTAACCTCTTTCCATACATGTGATCCTAATCACAGTTTTCTATAAAACCATGCATTGGGACAGATTTGTACCTTTACAAATTTCTTCGTAACCTCTTTCCATTCATGTGATCCTAATCGAACTTTTCTAAAAAACATGCATTGGGATAGATTTGTAGATTTACAAATTTCTTCGTATCCTAACCTCTTTCCATTCATGTGATACTAATTAGAGTTTTCTACAAAACGTGCGTTGGGATAGATTTATGCTTTTACAAATTTCTTCCTACCCTAACCTCTTTTCATTAATCTGGTCCTAATCAAATTGTTCTATAAAACCATGCATTGGGATAGATTTGTACCTTTACAAATTTCTTCGTATCCTAACCTCTTTTCATTCATGTGATCCTAATCAGAGTTTTCTACATAACGTGTGTTGGGATAGATTAGTGCTTTTACAAATTTCTTCGTACCCTAAACTCTTTCCATTCATGTGATCCTAATCAAACTTTTCTACAAAACTTGCGTTGGGATAGATTTGTGGTTTTACAAATTTCTTCGTACCCTAACCTCTTTCCATTCATGTGATCCTAATCAAAGTTTTCTATAAAACCATGCATTGGGATAGAATTGTACCTTTACAAATTTTTTCGTACCCTAACCTCTTTCCAATCATGTGATCCTAATCAAACTTTTCTACAAAACCATGCGTTGGGATAGCTTCGTGCATTAAAAATTTCTTCGTACCCTAACCTCTTTCCATTCATGTGATCCTAATCAAACTGTTCTACAACACCATGAATTGGGACAGATTTGTACCTTTACAAATTTCATCGTATCCAAACCTCTTTCCATTCATGTGATCCTAATCAAACTTTTCTACAAAACATGCATTGGGATAGATTTGTACCTTTACAAATTTCTTCGTATCCTAACCTCTTTCCATTCATGTGATCCTAATCAGAGTTTTCTACAAAACGTGCGTTGGGATAGATTTGTGCTTTTACAAAGTTCTTCGTACCCTAACCTCTTCCCATTCATGTGATCCTAATCACACTTTTCTACAACACGTGCGTTGGGATAGATTTGTGCTTTTACAAATTTCTTCCTAGCCTAACCTCTTTTCATTAATCTGATCCTAATCAAAGTTTTCTATAAAACCATGCATTGGGATAGATTTGTACCTTTACAAATTTCTTCGTATCCTAACCTCTTTCCATTCATGTGATCCTAATCAGAGTTTTCTACAAAACGTGCGTTGGGATAGATTTGTACTTTCACAAATTTCTTCCTACCCTAACCTCTTTTCATTAATCTGATCCTAATCAAATTGTTCTATAAAACCATGCATTGGGATATATTTGTACCTTTACAAATTTCTTCGTATCCTAACCTCTTTCCATTCATGTGATCCTAATCAAACTTTTCTACAAAACATGCATTGGGATAGATTTGTACCTTTACAAATTTCTTCGTATCCTAACCTCTTTCCATTCATGTGATCCTAATCAGAGTTTTCTACAAAACGTGCGTTGGGATAGATTTGTACTTTTACAAATTTCTTCCTACCCTAACCTCTTTTCATTAATCTGATCCTAATCAAATTGTTCTATAAAACTATGCATTGGGATATATTTGTACCTTTACAAATTTCTTCGTAACCTAACCTCTTTCCATTCATGTGATCCTAATCAAACTTTTCTACAAAACAAGCATTGGGATAGATTTGTACCTTTACAAATTTCTTCGTATCCTAACCTCTTTCCATTCATGTGATCCTAATCAGAGTTTTCTATAAAACCATGCATTGGGATAGAATTGTACCTTTACAAATTTCTTCGTATCTTAGCCTCTTTCCATTCATGTGATCCTAATCAGAGTTTTCTACAAAACGTGTGTTGGGATAGATTTGTGCTTTTACAAATTTCTTCATACCCTAACCTCTTTCCATTCATGTGATTCTAATCAAACTTTTCTACAAAACGTGCGTTGGGATAGATTTGTACTTTTACCAATTTCTTCCTTCCCTAACCTCTTTTCATTAATCTGATCCTAATCAAATTGTTCTATAAAACCATGCATTGGGATATATTTTAACCTTTACAAATTTCTTCGTATCCTAACCTCTTTCCATTCATGTGATCCTAATCAAACTTTTCTACAAAACATGCATTGGAATAGATTTGTACCTTTACAAATTTCTTCGTATTATGGCCTCTTTCCATTCATGTGATCCTAATCAGAGTTTTCTGCAAAACGTGTGTTGGGATAGATTTGTGCTTTTACAAATTTCTTCGTACCCTAACCTCTTTCCATACATGTGATCCTAATCACAGTTTTCTATAAAACCATGCATTGGGACAGATTTGTACCTTTACAAATTTCTTCGTAACCTCTTTCCATTCATGTGATCCTAATCGAACTTTTCTACAAAACATGCATTGGGATAGATTTGTAGCTTTACAAATTTCTTCGTATCCTAACCTCTTTCCATTCATGTGATACTAATTAGAGTTTTCTACAAAAACTGCGTTGGGATAGATTTATGCTTTTACAAATTTCTTCATACCCTAACCTCTTTTCATTAATCTGATCCTAGACAAATTGTTCTATAAAACCATGCATTGGGATATATTTGTACTTTTACAAATTTCTTCGTACCCTAACCTCTTTCCATTCATGTGATCCTAATCAAACTTTTCTACAAAACGTGCGTTGGGATAGATTTGTGGTTTTACAAATTTCTTCGTACCCTAACCTCTTTCCATTCATGTGATCCTAATCAAACTGTTCTACAAAACCATGAATTGGGACAGATTTGTACCTTTACAAATTTCATCGTATCCTAACCTCTTTCCATTCATGTGATCCTAATCAAACTTTTCTGCAAAACATGCATTCGGATAGATTTGTACCTTTACAAATTTCTTCGTATCCTAAACTCTTTCCATTCATGTGATCCTAATCAGAGTTTTCTACAAAACGTGCGTTGGGGTAGATTTGTACTTTTACAAATTTCTTCCTACCCTAACCTCTTTTCATTAATCTGATCCTAATCAAATTGTTCTATAAAACTATGCATTGGGATATATTTGTACCTTTACAAATTTCTTCGTATCCTAACCTCTTTCCATTCATGTGATCCTAATCAAACTTTTCTACAAAACAAGCATTGGGATAGATTTGTACCTTTACAAATTTCTTCGTATCCTAACCTCTTTCCATTCATGTGATCCTAATCAGAGTTTTCTACATAACGTGTGTTGGGATAGATTAGTGCTTTTACAAATTTCTTCGTACCCTAAGCTCTTTCCATTCATGTGATCCTAATCAAAGTTTTCTATAAAACCATGCATTGGGATAGAATTGTACCTTTACAAATTTCTTCGTATCTTAGCCTCTTTCCATTCATGTGATCCTAATCAGAGTTTTCTACAAAACGTGTGTTGGGATAGATTTGTGCTTTTACAAATTTCTTCATACCCTAACCTCTTTCCATTCATGTGATTCTAATCAAACTTTTCTACAAAACGTGCGTTGGGATAGATTTGTACTTTTACCAATTTCTTCCTACCCTAACCTCTTTCCATACATGTGATCCTAATCACAGTTTTCTATAAAACCATGCATTGGGACAGATTTGTACCTTTACAAATTTCTTCGTAACCTCTTTCCATTCATGTGATCCTAATCGAACTTTTCTACAAAACATGCATTGGGATAGATTTGTAGCTTTACAAATTTCTTCGTATCCTAACCTCTTTCCATTCATGTGATACTAATTAGAGTTTTCTACAAAAAGTGCGTTGGCATAGATTTATGCTTTTACAAATTTCTTCATACCCTAACCTCTTTTCATTAATCTGATCCTAGACAAATTGTTCTATAAAACCATGCATTGGGATATATTTGTACTTTTACAAATTTCTTCTTATCCTAACCTCTTTCCATTCATTTGATACTAATTAGAGTTTTCTACAAAACGTGCGTTGGGATAGATTTATGCTTTTACAAATTTCTTCCTACCCTAACCTCTTTTCATTAATCTGGTCCTAATCAAATTGTTCTATAAAACCATGCATTGGGATAGATTTGTACCTTTACAAATTTCTTCGTATCCTAACCTCTTTTCATTCATGTGATCCTAATCAGAGTTTTCTACATAACGTGTGTTGGGATAGATTAGTGCTTTTACAAATTTCTTCGTACCCTAACCTCTTTCCATTCATGTGATCCTAATCAAACTTTTCTACAAAACTTGCGTTGGGATAGATTTGTGGTTTTACAAATTTCTTCGTACCCTAACCTCTTTCCATTCATGTGATCCTAATCAAACTTTTCTACAAAACCATGCGTTGGGATAGCTTCGTGCATTAAAAATTTCTTCGTACCCTAACCTCTTTCCATTCATGTGATCCTAATCAAACTGTTCTACAACACCATGAATTGGGACAGATTTGTACCTTTACAAATTTCATCGTATCCTAACCTCTTTCCATTCATATGATCCTAATCAAACTTTTCTACAAAACATGCATTGGGATAGATTTGTGCTTTTACAAATTTTTTCATACCCTAACCTCTTTTCATTCATGTGATCCTAATCAGAGTTTTTACAAAACACACGATGGGATAGATTTGTGCTTTTACAAATTTCTTTGTAACCTAACTTCTTTCCATTCATGTGATCCTAGTCGGATTCTTCTACAAAAACGTGCGTTGGGATAGATTTGTACCTTTACAAATTTCTTCGTACCCTAACCTCTTTCCATTCATGTGATCCTAATCAAACTTTTCTACAAAACCATGAATTGGGATAGATTTGTACCTTTACAAATTTCTTCGTACCCTAACCTCTTTCCATTCATGTGATCCTAATCAAACTTTTCTACAAAACCATGAATTGGGATAGATTTGTACCTTTACAAATTTCTTCGTATCCTAAACTCTTTCCAATCATTTGATCCTAATCAAACTTTTCTACAAAACCATGCGTTGGGATAGCTTCGTGCTTTAAAAATTTCTTCGTACCCTAACCTCTTTCCATTCATGTGATCCTAATCAAACTTTTCTACAAAACCATGCATTGGGATAGCTTTGTGCTAAGAAATTTCTTCGTACCCTAACCTCTTTCCATTCACGTGATCCTAATCAAAGTTTTCTATAAAATCATGCATTGGGACAGATTTGTACTTTTACAAATTTCATCGTATCCTAACCTCTTTCCATTCATGAGATCCTAATCAAACTATTCTTCAAAACCATGCATTGGGATAGCTTCGTGCTGTAAAAATTCCTTTGTACCCTAACCTCTTCCCATTCATCTGATCCTAATCAGAGTTTTCTACAAAACGTGCGTTGGGCTAGATTTGTGCTTTTACAAATTTCTTCGTATCCTAACCTCTTTCCATTCATGTGATCCTAATCAAAGTTTTCTATAAAACCATGCATAGGGATAGAATTGTATCTTTACAAATTTCTTCGTACCCTAACCTCTTTCCATTCATGGGATCCTAATCAAACTTTTCTACAAAACCATGAATTGGGATAGATTTGTACCTTTACAAATTTCTTCGTATCCTAACCTCTTTCCAATCATTTGATCCTAATCAAACTTTTCTACAAAACCATGCGTTGGGATAGCTTCGGGCTTTAAAAATTTCTTCGTACCCTAACCTCTTTCCATTCATGTGATCCTAATCAAACTTTTCTACAAAACCATGCATTGGGATAGCTTTGTGCTAAGAAATTTCTTCGTACCCTAACCTCTTTCCATTCACGTGATCCTAATCAAAGTTTTCTATAAAATCATGCATTGGGACAGATTTGTACTTTTACAAATTTCATCGTATCCTAACCTCTTTCCATTCATGAGATCCTAATCAAACTTTTCTTCAAAACCATGCATTGGGATAGCTTCGTGCTGTAAAAATTCCTTTGTACCCTAACCTCTTTCCATTCATCTGATCCTAATCAGAGTTTTCTACAAAACATGCGTTGGGATAGATTTGTGCTTTTACAAATTTCTTCCTACCCTAACCTCTTTCCATTAATATGATCCTAATCAAAGTTTTCTACTAAACCATGCATTGGGATAGCTTCGTGGTTTAAAAATTTCTTTGTACCCTAACCTCTTCCCATTCATGTGATCCTAATCAGAGTTTTCTACAAAACGCATTGGGATAGATTTGTACCTTTACAAATTTCTTCGTATCCTAACCTCTTTCCATTCATGTGATCCTAATCAAACTTTTCTACAAAACATGCATTGGGATAGATTTGTACCTTTACAATTTTCTTTGTATTATGGCCTCTTTCCATTCATGTGATCCTAATCAGAGTTTTCTGCAAAACGTGCGTTGGGATAGATTTGTGCTTTTACAAATTTCTTTGTACCCTAACCTCTTTCCATACATGTGATCCTAATCACAGTTTTCTATAAAACCATGCATTGGGACAGATTTGTACCTTTACAAATTTCTTCGTAACCTCTTTCCATTCATGTGATCCTAATCGAACTTTTCTAAAAAACATGCAATGGGATAGATTTGTAGCTTTACAAATTTCTTCGTATCCTAACCTCTTTCCATTCATGTGATACTAATTAGAGTTTTCTACAAAACGTGCGTTGGGATAGATTTATGCTTTTACAAATTTCTTCCTACCCTAACCTCTTTTCATTAATCTGGTTCTAATCAAATTGTTCTATAAAACCATGCATTGGGATAGATTTGTACCTTTACAAATTTCTTCGTATCCTAACCTCTTTTCATTCATGTGATCCTAATCAGAGTTTTCTACATAACGTGTATTAGGATAGATTAGTTATTTTACAAATTTCTTCGTACCCTAAACTCTTTCCATTCATGTGATCCTAATCAAACTTTTCTACAAAACTTGCGTTGGGATAGATTTGTGGTTTTACAAATTTCTTCGTACCCTAACCTCTTTCCATTCATGTGATCCTAATCAAAGTTTTCTATAAAACCATGCATTGGGATAGAATTGTACCTTTACAAATTTCTTCGTACCCTAACCTCTTTCCAATCTTGTGATCCTAATCAAACTTTTCTACAAAACCATGCGTTGGGATAGCTTCGTGCATTAAAAATTTCTTCGTACCCTAACCTCTTTCCATTCATGTGATCCTAATCAAACTGTTCTACAAAACCATGAATTGGGACAGATTTGTACCTTTACAAATTTCATCGTATCCTAACCTCTTTCCATTCATGTGATCCTAATCATACTTTTCTACAAAACATGCATTGGGATAGATTTGTACCTTTACAAATTTCTTTGTATCCTAACCTCTTTCCATTCATGTGATCCTAATCAGAGTTGTCTACAAAACGTGCGTTGGAATAGATTTGTACTTTTACAAATTTCTTCCTACCCTAACCTCTTTTCATTAATCTGATCCTAATCAAATTGTTCTATAAAACCATGCATTGGGATATATTTGTACCTTTACAAATTTCTTCGTATCCTAACCTCTTTCCATTCATGTGATCCTAATCAAAGTTTTCTATAAAACCATGCATTGGGATATATTTGTACCTTTACAAATTTCTTCGTACCCTAACCTCTTTCCATTCATGTGATCCTAATCAAACTTTTCTACAAAACCATGAATTGGGATAGATTTGTACCTTTACAAATTTCATCGTACCCTAACCTCTTTCCATTCATGTGATCCTAATCAAACTTTTCTACAAAACATGCATTGGGATAGATTTGTACCTTTACAAATTTCATCGTATCCTAACCTCTTTCCATTCATGTGATCCTAATCAGAGTTTTCTACAAAACGTGCGTTGGGTTAGATTTGTGCTTTTACAAAGTTCTTCGTACCCTAACCTCTTCCCATTCATGTGATCCTAATCACAGGTTTCTACAACACGTGCGTTGGGATAGATTTGTACTTTTACAAATTTTTTCCTACACTAACCTCTTTTCATTAATCTGATCCTAATCAAATTGTTCTATAAAACCATGCATTGGGATATATTAGTACCTTTACAAATTTCTTCGTATCCAAACCTCTTTCCGTTCATGTGATCCTAATCAAACTTTTCTACAAAACATGCATTGGGATAGATTTGTACCTTTACAAAATTCTTTGTATACTAACCTCTTTCCATTCATGTGATCCTAATCAGAGTTTTCTACAGAACGTGTGTTGGGATAGATTAGTGCTTTTACAAATTTCTTCGTACCCTAACCTCTTTCCATTCATGTGATCCTAATCAGACTTTTCTACAAAACGTGCGTTGGGATAGATTTGTGGTTTTACAAATCTCTTCGTACCCTAACCTCTTTACATTCATGTGATCCTAACAAATTTTTCTACAAAACATGCATTGGGATTGATTTGTACCTTTAAAAATTTCTTCGTATCCTAACCTCTTTCCATTCATGTGATCCTAATCAGAGTTTTCTACAAAACGTGTGTTGGGATAGATTTGTGCTTTTACAAATTACATCATACCCTAACCTCTTTCCATTCATGTGATCCTAATCAAACTTTTCTACAAAACCATGCGTTGGGATAGCTTCGTGCTTTAAAAATTTCTTCGTACCCTAACCTCTTTCCATTCATGAGATCCTAATCAAACTTTTCTACAAAACCATGCGTTGGGATAGCTTCGTGCTTTAAAAATTTCTTCGTACCCTAACCTCTTTCCATTCATGAGATCCTAATCAAACTTTTCTATAAAACATGCATTGGGATAGATTTGTAACTTTACAAATTTCTTCGTACCCTATCCTCTTTCCAATCATGTGATCCTAATCAAACTTTTCTACAAAGCCATGCGTTGGGATATCTTCGTGCTTTAAAAATTTCTTCCTACCCTAACTTCTTTCCATTCATGTGATCCTAATCAAACTTTTCTACAAAACATGCATTGGGATAGATTTGTACCTTTACAAATTTCTTCGTACCCTAACCTCTTTCTATTCATGTGATCCTAATCAAACTTTTCTACAAAACATGCATTGGGATAGATTTGTACCTTTACAAATTTCTTCGTACCCTAACCTCTGTCCATTCAGGGACTCCTAATCAAACTTTTCTACAAAAACATGCGTTGGGATAGCTTCGTGCTTTAAAAATTTCTTCGTACCCTAACCTCTGCCCATTCATGTGATCCTAATCAAAATTTTCTACAAAACCATGCGTTGTGATAGCTTCGTGCTTTAGAAATTTCTTCGTACCCTAACCTCTTTCCATTCATGTGATCCTAACCAAACTTTTCTATTAAACATGCATTGGGATAGATTTGTACCTTTACTAATTTCTTCGTAAACTAACCTCTTTTCAATCATGTGATCCTAATCAAACTTTTCTACAAAACCATGCGTTGGGATAGCTTCGTGCTATAAAACTTTCTTCGTACCCTAACTTCTTTCCATTCATGTTATCCTAATCAAACTTATCTACAAAACATGCATTGAGATAGATTTGTACCTTTACAAATTTCTTCGTATCCTAACCTCTTTCCATTCATGTGATCCTAATCTAACTTTTCTACAAAACCATGCGTTGGGATAGCTTCGTGCTTTAAAAATTTCTTCGTATCCCAGCTTCTTTCCATTCATGTGATCCTAATCAGAGTTTTCTACAAAACGTGCATTGGGATAAATTTGTGCTTTTACAAACTTCATAGTAGCCTAACCTCTTTCCATTCCCGTCATCCTAATCAAACTTTTCTACAAAACTTGCATTGGGAGAGATTTGTACCTTTACAAATTTCTTCGTATACTAACCTCTTTTCAATAATCTGATCCTAATCAGAGTTTTCTAAAAACATGTGTTGGGATAGATTTGTGCTTTTACAAATTTTTTCATACCCTAACCTCTTTTCCTTCATGTGATCCTAATCAGAGTTTTTACAATACACACGATGGGATAGATTTGTGCTTTTACAAATTTCTTTGTATCCTAACCTATTTCCATTCATGTGATCCTAATCAGAGTTTTCTACAAAACGTGCGTTCGATAGATTTGTGCTTTTACAAATTTCATAGTACCCTAACCTCTTTCCATTCATGTGATCCTAATCAAACTTTTCTACAAAACATGCATTGGGACAGATTTGTACCTTTACAAATTTCTTCGTATCCTAACCTCTTTTCATTCATCTGAGCCTAATCAGAGTTTTCTACAAAAACGTGCTTTGGGATAGATTTGTGCTTTTACAAATTTCTTCGTATCCTAACCTCTTTTAATTTTTCTGATCCTAGAGTTATCTACAAAACATACGTTGGGATAGATTTGTACCTTTACAAATTTCTTCGTACCCTAACCTCTTTCCATTCATGTGATCCTAATCAAACTTTTCTACAAAACCATGAATTGGGATAGATTTGTACCTTTACAAATTTCTTCGTATCCTAACCTCTTTCCATTCATGTGGTCCTAATCAAACTTTTCTACAAAACCATGAATTGGGATAGATTTGTACCTTTACAAATTTCTTCGTATCCTAACCTCTTTCCATTCATGTGGTCCTAATCAAACTTTTCTACAAAACCATGCGTTGGGATAGCTTCGTGCTTTAAAAATTTTTTCGTACCCTAACCTCTTTCCATTCATGTGATCCTAATCAAACTTTTCTACAAAACCATGCATTGGGATAGCTTTGTGCTAAAAAATTTCTTCGTACCCTAACCTCTTTCCATTCACGTGATCCTAATCAAAGTTTTCTATAAAACCATGCATTGGGACAGATTTGTACCTTTACAAATTTCTTCGTATCCTAACCTCTTTCCATTCATGAGATCCTAATCAAACTTTTCTACTAAACCATGCATTGGGATAGCTTCGTGCTTTAAAAATTTCTTTGTACCCTAACCTCTTCCCATTCATCTGATCTTAATCACAGTTTTCTACAAAACGTGCGTTGGGCTGGATTTGTGCTTTTACATATTTCTTCGTATTCTAACCTCTATCCATTCATGTGATCATAATCAAAGTTTTATATAAAACCATGCATTGGGATAGAATTGTACCTTTACAAATTTCTTGGTACCCTAACCTCTTTCCATTCATGTGATCCTAATCAAACTTTTCTACAAAACCATGAATTGGTTAATAATAACCTCTTTTCATTCATCTGATCCTAATCAGAGTTTTCTACAAAACATGCGTTGGGATAGATTTGTGCTTTTACAAATTTCTTCCTACCCTAACCTCTTTCCATTAATGTGATCCTAATCAAAGTTTTCTACAAAACCATGCATTGGGATAGCTTCGTGGTTTAAAAATTTCTTTGTACCCTAACCTCTTCCCATTCATGTGATCCTAATCAGAGTTTTCTACAAAACGCATTGGGATAGATTTGTACCTTTACAAATTTCTTCGTATCCTAACCTCTTTCCATTCATGTGATCCTAATCAAAGTTTTCTATAAAACCATGCATTGGGATAGAATTGTACCTTTACAAATTTCTTCGTATCTTAGCCTCTTTCCATTCATGTGATCCTAATCAGAGTTTTCTACAAAACGTGTGTTGGGATAGATTTGTGCTTTTACAAATTTCTTCATACCCTAACCTCTTTCCATTCATGTGATCCTAATCAAACTTTTCTACAAAACGTGCGTTGGGATAGATTTGTACTTTTACCAATTTCTTCCTACCCTAACCTCTTTTCATTAATCTGATCCTAATCAAATTGTTCTATAAAACCATGCATTGGGATATATTTGTACATTTACAAATTTCTTCGTATCCTAACCTCTTTCCATTCATGTGATCCTAATCAAACTTTTCTACAAAACATGCATTGAGATAGATTTGTACCTTTACAAATCTCTTCGTATCCTTACCTATTTCCATTCATGTGATCCTAATCAAACTTTTCTACAAAACCATGCGTTGGGATAGCTTCGTGCTTTAAAAATTTCTTCGTACCCTAACCTCTGTCCATTCATGTGATCCTAATCAAACTTTTATACAAAACATCCATTGGGATAGATTTGTACCTTTACAAATTTCTTCGTACCCTAACCTCTTTCCAATCATGTGATCCTAATCAAACTTTTCTACAAAACATGTATTGGGATAGATTTGTACCTTTACAAATTTCTTCGTACCCTAACCTCTTTCCATTCATGTGATCCTAATCAAACTTTTCTACAAAACTTGCATTGGGATAGATTTGTACATTTACAAATTTCATCGTACCCTAACCTCTTTCCATTCATGTGATCCTAATCAAACTTTTCTACAAAACATGCATTGGGATAGATTTGTACCTTTACAAATTTCTTCGTATCCTAACCTCTTTCCATTCATGTGATCCTAATCAGAGTTTTCTACAAAACGTGCGTTGGGTTAGATTTGTGCTTTTACAAAGTTCTTCGTACCCTAACCTCTTCCCATTCATGTGATCCTAATCACAGGTTTCTACAACACGTGCGTTGGGATAGATTTGTACTTTTACAAATTTTTTCCTACCCTAACCTCTTTTCATTAATCTGATCCTAATCAAATTGTTCTATAAAACCATGCATTGGGATATATTTGTACCTTTACAAATTTCTTCGTATCCAAACCTCTTTCCATTCATGTGATCCTAATCAAACTTTTCTACAAAACATGCATTGGGATAGATTTGTACCTTTACAAATTTCTTCGTATACTAACCTCTTTCCATTCATGTGATCCTAATCAGAGTTTTCTACAGAACGTGTGTTGGGATAGATTAGTGCTTTTCCAAATTTCTTCGTACCCTAACCTCTTTCCATTCATGTGATCCTAATCAAACTTTTCTACAAAACGTGCGTTGGGATAGATTTGTGGTTTTACAAATCTCTTCGTACCCTAACCTCTTTACATTCATGTGATCCTAATCAAAGTTTTCTATAAAACCATTCATTGGGATAGAATTGTACCTTTACAAATTTCTTCGTATCCTAACCTCTTTCCATTCATGTGATCCTAACAAATTTTTCTACAAAACATGCACTGGGATTGATTTGTACTTTTACCAATTTCTTCCTACCCTAACCTCTTTTCATTAAACTGATCCTAATCAAATTGTTCTATAAAACCATGCATTGGGATATATTTGTACCTTTACAAATTTCATCGTATCCTAACCTCTTTCCATTCATGTGATCCTAATCAAACTTTTCTACAAAACATGCATTGAGATAGATTTGTACCTTTACAAATCTCTTAGTATCCTTACCTATTTCCATTCATGTGATCCTAATCAAACTTTTCTACAAAACCATGCGTTGGGATAGCTTCGTACTTTAAAAATTTCTTCCTACCCTAACCTCTTTCCATTCTTGTGATCCTAATCAAACTTTTCTACAAAACATCCATTGGGATAGATTTGTACCTTTACAAATTTCTTCGTACCCTAACCTCTTTCCAATCATGTGATCCTAATCAAACTTTTCTACAAAACATCCATTGGGATAGATTTGTACCTTTACAAATTTCTTCGTATCCTAACCTCTTTCCATTCATGTGATCCTAATCAAACTTTTCTACAAAACCATGCGTTGGGATAGCTTCGTGCTTTAAAAATTTCTTCGTATCCCAGCTTCTTTCCATTCATGTGATCCTAATCAGAGTTTTCTACAAAACGTGCGTTGGGATTAATTTGTGCTTTTACAAACTTCATAGTAGCCTAACCTCTTTCCATTCCCGTCATCCTAATCAAACTTTTCTACAAAACTTGCATTGGGATAGATTTGTACCTTTACAAATTTCTTCGTACCCTAACCTCTGTCCATTCATGTGCTCCTAATCAAACTTTTCTACAAAAACATGCATTGAGATAGATTTGTACCTTTACAAATCTCTTAGTATCCTTACCTATTTCCATTCATGTGATCCTAATCAAACTTTTCTACAAAACCATGCGTTGGGATAGCTTCGTGCTTTAAAAATTTCTTCCTACCCTAATCTCTTTCCATTCATGTGATCCTAATCAAACTTTTCTACAAAACATCCATTGGGATAGATTTGTACCTTTACAAATTTCTTCGTACCCTAACCTCTTTCCAAACATGTGATCCTAATCAAACTTTTCTACAAAACATCCATTGGGATAGATTTGTACCTTTACAAATTTCTTCGTACCCTAACCTCTTTCCATTCATGTGATCCTAATCAAACTTTTCTACAAAACCTTGAATTGGGATAGATTTGTACCTTTACAAATTTCATCGTACCCTAACCTCTTTCCATTCATGTGCTCCTAATCAAACTTTTCTACAAAACATGCATTGGGATAGATTTGTACCTTTACAAATTTCTTCGTATCCTAACCTCTTTCCATTCATGTGATCCTAATCAGAGTTTTCTACAGAACGTGTGTTGGGATAGATTAGTGCTTTTACAAATTTCTTCGTACCCTAACCTCTTTCCATTCATGTGATCCTAATCAAACTTTTCTACAAAACGTGCGTTGGGATAGATTTGTGGTTTTACAAATCTCTTCGTACCCTAACCTCTTTACATTCATGTGATCCTAATCAAAGTTTTCTATAAAACCATTCATTGGGATAGAATTGTACCTTTACAAATTTCATCGTATCCTAACCTCTTTCCATTCATGTGATCCTAACAAATTTTTCTACAAAACATGCATTGGGATTGATTTGTACCTTTAACAATTTCTTCGTATCCTAACCTCTTTCCATTCATGTTATCCTAATCAGAGTTTTCTACAAAACGTGCGTTGGGATAGATTTGTGGTTTTACAAATCTCTTCGTACCCTAACCTCTTTACATTCATGTGATCCTAATCAAAGTTTTCTATAAAACCATTCATTGGGATAGAATTGTACCTTTACAAATTTCATCGTATCCTAACCTCTTTCCATTCATGTGATCCTAACAAATTTTTCTACAAAACATGCATTGGGATTGATTTGTACCTTTAACAATTTCTTCGTATCCTAACCTCTTTCCATTCATGTGATCCTAATCAAACTTTCCTACAAAACATGCATTGAGATAGATTTGTACCTTTACAAATTTCTTGGTATCCTAACCTTTTTCCATTCATGTGATCCTAATCAAACTTTTCTACAAAACCATGCGTTGGGATAGCTTCGTGCTTTAAAAATTTTTTCGTACCCTAACCTCTTTCCATTCACGTGAATCTAATCAAAGTTTTCTATAAAACCATGCATTTGGACAAATTTGTACCGTTACAAATTTCTTCGTATCCTAACCTCTTTCCATTCATGTGATCCTAATCAAACTTTTCTACAAAACATGCATTGAGATAGATTTGTACCTTTACAAATTTCTTCGTATCCTAACCTCTTTCCATTCATGTGATCCCAATCAAACTCTTCTACAAAACCATGCGTTGGGATAGCTTCGTGCTTTAAAAATTTTTTCGTACCCTAACCTCTGTCCATTCATGTGATCCTAATCAAACTTATCTACAAAACCATGCTTTGGGATAGCTTCGTGCTTTAGAAATTTCTTCGTACCCTAACCTCTGTCCATTCATGTGATCCTAAACAAACTTTTTTACAAAACCATGCGTTGGGATAGCTTCGTGCTTTAGAAATTTCTTCGTACCCTATCCTCTTTCCAATCATGTGATCCTAATCAAACTTTTCTACAAAACCATGCGTTGGGATATCTTCGTGCTTTAAAAATTTCTTCCTACCCTAACCTCTTTCCATTCATGTGATCCTAATCAAACTTTTCTACAAAACATGCATTGGGATAGATTTGTACCTTTACAAATTTCTTCGTACCCTAACCTCTTTCCATTCATGTGATCCTAATCAAACTTTTCTACAAAACATGCATTGGGATAGATTTGTACCTTTACAAATTTCTTCGTACCCTAACCTCTGTTCATTCATGTGTTCCTAATCAAACTTTTCTACAAAAACATGCGTTGGGATAGCTTCTTGCTTTAAAAATTTCTTCGTACCCTAACCTCTGCCCATTCATGTGATCCTAATCAAAATTTTCTACAAAACCATGCGTTGGGATAGCTTCGTGCTTTAGAAATTTCTTCGTACCCTAACCTCTTTTCATTCATGTGATCCTAACCAAACTTTTCTATTAAACATGCATTGGGATAGATTTGTACCTTTACTAATTTCTTCGTAAAGTAACCTCTTTTCAATCATGTGATCCTAATCAAACTTTTCTACAAAACCATGCGTTGGGATGGATTTGTACCTTTACAAATTTCTTCGTATACTAACCTCTTTTCATTAATCTGATCCTAATCAGAGTTTTCTACAAAACATGTGTTGGGATAGATTTGTGCTTTTACAAATTTTTTCATACCCTAACCTCTTTTACTTCATGTGATCCTAATCAGAGTTTTTACAAAACACACGATGGGATAGATTTGTGCTTTTACAAATTTCTTTGTATCCTAACCTATTTCCATTCATGTGATCCTAATCAGAGTTTTCTACAAAACGTGCGTTCGATAGATTTGTGCTTTTACAAATTTCATAGTACCCTAACCTCTTTCCATTCATGTGATCCTAATCAAACTTTTCTACAAAACATGCATTGGGACAGATTTGTACCTTTACAAATTTCTTCGTAACCTAACCTCTTTTCATTCATCTGAGCCTAATCAGAGTTTTCTACAAAACATGCGTTGGGATAGATTTGTGCTTTTACAAATTTCTTTGTATCCTAACTTCTTTCCATTCATGTGATCCTAGTCGGATTTTTCTACAAAAACGTGCGTTGGGATAGATTTGTGCTTTTACAAATTTCTTCGTATCCTATATATATATATAATCAAAAACCTTATTTTACCGTTAGGTGTTAAGGTAATACAAATACAAATTTCTTTATATTACAATTCAATCCTAATGTTAATACATTACTTCTATCTTAAGCTTAACTGTAAATTCTTTTTGCCCATTCTTTTTTATTCTTTGCTACTCTTTTTCCTTCTCTCCATGATAATCCTTTCTGTCTTAAATTTTCTTCTACTGCTTTGTCCCATGTTTTTCTCGGTCTGCCTCTTTCTCTCTTCTGATGTGGTCTTGCCTCCCATATTCTTTTAGTTGTTCTATCCTCTCCCATTCGGACTATGTGCCCAAACCATCTTAGTTGTTGTCTTATAATGTTCTTCAGGATCGACTCTACTTCTAGTTCTTCTCTTACTGTTTTATTCTTAATTCGGTCTCTTCTCGTAATTCCTTTTATAGCTCGCAGGAACCTCATTTCCATTGCCTGTATTTTACCCTCCATTTGTTTTGTTAATACCCAGCTTTCGCTTCCGTATATGAGTATTGGTCTGATAATTGACTTAAAGACTGTGATCTTCGATTTCTTCGATATTTCCTTTTTCCTTAGGAATGGGTTACTGAGCGAGTAGTATACCTTGGCCGCACTTTCCAGTCTGTCATTTATTTCTGCGTTGATTTTCCCATTATTTTGTATGTTCACTCCCAGATATTTGAAAGTTTGTACTTTTTCCACCTCTATGTCATCCAATCTTATCACTATGTCTCGATCCTCTTTTCCTATTACCATCACCTTAGTTTTCTCCGCATTTATTTTTAAATTTCTAGTACGTAGTGCTTTCTTCCATACTTCTATGTTATGTATTAGGTCTTGTTCGCTCTTGGCATATATAACTACGTCATCAGCGAATACGCTTTCCGATACTTCTATTAGTTCCATGTTCCTATGCCCTACCTTTAGTTTTTTTACTTTATTTTTTATTTCCTTTAAAACATCGTCCATTACTAGGTTAAACAGCGCCGGGCTAAGTACTCCTCCTTGTCTCAGTCCTTCCTTAGTTGTGAACTCTTCTGACTGCAGGTTACCCGTTCTTACATAACTTCTTGTGTTTTCATACAGACTTTTTATACACCTTATCAACTTTCCATTTACTCTTCTCCTTTTTAAATTACTCCACACTTTTTCCCTTGGGACAGTGTCAAAAGCTCTTTCAAGATCGATAAAAGCTACAAATATTTTTTCCGCAGTAAATTTTTCCATTAGCTGTTTTATTACGAATATATGATCTTGTACTCCTCTACCTTTCCTGAACCCACACTGTGAATCCTCTAGATAGTTTTCTGTTTCTTTCCTTAATCTCTTTTCTAGAATTCTTTCGTATAACTTTTCTATTATAGATAGCATAGTAATTCCTCTGTAGTTTTTGCAATCCTTTTTATCGCCTTTCTTAAATATTGGTAGTAGTATCCCTAGTTCCCAATCTTTAGGGATCTTTTCCTCCTGCCATACTTTATTTAGTAGTTTAGTTAGTGCTTGCATACCCTCGCTACCCAGGTTTTTGACCATTTCTGCCGTTATGCCATCGTGCCCAGCTGATTTACCCCTTTTTAACTTTTTCAAAGCCTCTGTTACTTCTTCTATATCAATTTCCTCTTGCTCTTCAAGTTCTTCAATATTTCCTGTGTTATTTGCTTCGATCTCTTCCTCTACTACTATTTCCTGTAACTGTTCTATCGTCAACATTTCCTCAAAATACTCTTTCCATCTCCTTATAATGTCCAATTCGTTTCCTAAAGTTCTTCCATCTTTAGCTCTTATATACTTAACTTTGTGGGATTTTCCTTTCCGAAGCGACCTGATTACCCTGTAAAATAGTTTTTGATTTCCACGGCAATCCCGTTCCATCTTCTCCCCAAACTCTTCCCATGTTCTTAGTTTCGCTTTTTTTACCATATCCTTAACTTTGGTTCTCTGGTTTTTGTATCTGTCATACCTTTCATTTGTTCTACTTCCCAAATACTCTTTCCATAACTGTTTCTTAGTTTTCGTTTCTTTTCTTATTTCGTCGTTCCACCAGCTTGTTTGTTTCTTTTCTTTATTAATTACTGTTGTTCCACATATTTCTTTTGCTGTTGTTATTAGTGTTTCTTTGATATTCCTCCATGTTTCTTCCAATGTTGCCTCATTTATAGTTTCATTGATTTTACTCATCTCCACTTCCACTCTTGCGTTGTACGCACTTGCTATCTCTTCGTCTTCCAATTTATATGTTTTGATTTTTTCTTTAATTCTATTACCATTTCTTTCTGTAATCTTCATTTTCTTTCGTATTTCTGGTTGAATCTCCATCTTTGCTACCACTAAATAGTGATCAGAATATATTTCTGATCCCCTTTTCACCCTTGTATCTTTTATTTCTTTTCTGAATCTTCTGTTGATTATTATGTAATCTATAACAGATTTCTCCTTTCTACTTACTACTTCCCTAGTATATTTATGTATCTCCTTGTGTGCGAAGAAAGTATTCGTTATTATTAGATTATTCTGGATACAAAAATCTATTAATCTTGTGCCATTATTATTTCTAAAGTTCTCGCCATGTATTCCTATTGTTTCTCCCGTTTCCCCATCTTTCTTGCCCACTCTACCATTTAAATCCCCTATTATTAATATTCTTCCGTTAATTTCTTCTACTGTTTCTGATAATTGTTCCCAAAAGTCTTCTTTATTTTTTACCGCCTCGTCTTCATTGGGTCCATAAACCACTACTAGCGTTATTTTTGTTTGTCTATCCATTTCCATTTCTATTTTTAATATTCTTTCCGAAATCCCGTCCCATTTATTTATGTATTTAGCTTTCTCCTTTTTAAACATACAGCCCACCCCTTCTTTCGCTCGATGCCTATTATCTACCCCGCTATATATAAGTATATGTCCTCTTTCCATTTCCATTTCTCCCTTACCTTTCTTTTTAGTTTCTGTTAAGCCCAGTATATCCAGGTCTGCTTTCTCAAATTCTTCTTCCAGTTCATATTCTTTTCCTGTTAAGCTTCTGATGTTCCATGTACCTATTTTCCCGATTTTATCCGTTTTTCTTATCTCCATCTTCTTTCTTATCTTTTGTTTATCCGTATTCTTGGTTTTTTGACCTAAGAATTCCTTTTTCATGTCCTTCATCTTTGCCATGTCCGTCATCTTATAGCCTGCCCCTTTAGTCCTGTTTAGTTTTTTGTCTTGTTATTTGTTGATCTCTCCTGGTTCTCTTTCTCCAGCACACCCTTTATTTTGTTCCATTTCCATTCTTTCCCATCAACGATCAATTTTAGGTGTCCGATTTTAACATTTTTTCCTCTTTTTCTCTCCTCAGCTGCTATTCTCCTAATCTGTGCCTCGATGTCCCTCTCTTGCCTTGTTAGGTCGTTATTAATGAATATCCTATCTCCTCTTAGCTCCTTTAATTTCGATTTGTTTTTCATTACCTCTAATTTATCTTCAATGTTTACTAATTCAATCAAGGTTGTTTTCAGTCCTATTTTAAAGGCTGTTTTGATCAGTACGTTAATTTCTAGTTTTTCATTAATAAATTTTTCCATTTCCTTCTTTATTTCCGTTGGTTTATTTGAATATGTCGTTAGACCCTGTATAACTACATTGTTGCGTCTCTTCTCGCTTTCAAGTTGTTCCAATCTCGTGTTTGTTACTTGTAGCTCTTTCTTTAACTCGATATACTCGCTTTTTATAATAGCATTCTCATTCCTTAAGTTTTCATTTTCTTTCTTTAATTCCATTATATCCTTCTTGTATGCGGCCTGGTCTAGCTTTATTTGGTTCACATCTAGCGTTAATTGTTGTAGCAAATCTAAAACTTTATCTAATTTGTCCTCTTTCTTTTGTTTCAGTTTTACTGGCGATCTATCTGTCTTCTTTGTTTTAGCGAAAGCGTTTGCTTCTTCATCACTGTCCTCCTCATTCTTTCCTCTCTTCCTTTTTTCGCCATCCGTTGATTCACTGTCTGTGTTTACCATCTCTATTATATTTATTTATTTTTTTTTTAATTAATTAAGCTTGTAAGGTTTTGAACGCTTGTTGTACCTATTTATAATAGATTACGATTACAAATAATTACTGAAATTTTTAAATTCTTGGTTCTAAATTTTTTACGTAAATAATATTCCTTGAGTCGTTCCTATCATCAAATATGTATGCCCGTGCCTATCAATCCGGGTCGACCCCTCGGTGACCGATAAGCGCTACGATCGGAATTGCACTATATTCTGTTCTATTGTATTTGTGTTTATATTATTAAATTACTTTAATTCGCTCACCTCTCTTGCTCTGTTTTAATTGTCCTGTATACCTGTCCCTATAATAAGGCTGCTCTTCAATTGTCGTAAATTTACTCTCACTTTCACTATGTTTAAAATACTTAAAACTTCACCGTGTGACGGAGCCGATGTGTTCGGTTTTCGCGTCGACCTTCCAATTCCAATTATGGGATAGATTTGTACCTTTACAAATTTCTTCGTACCCTAACCTCTTTCCATTCATGTGATCCTAATCAAACTTTTCTATAAAATAATGAATTGGGATAGATTTGTACCTTTACAAATTTCTTTGTACCCTAACCTCTTTCCATTCTTGTGATCCTAATCAAACTTTTCTACAAAACCATGAATTGGGATAGATTTGTACCTTTACAAATTTCTTCGTATCCTAACCTCTTTCCATTCATGTGGTCCTAATCAAACTTTTCTACAAAACCATGCGTTGGGATAGCTTCGTGCTTTAAAAATTTCTTCGTACCCTAACCTCTTTCCATTCATGTGATCCTAATCAAACTTTTCTACAAAACCATGCATTGGGATAGCTTTGTGCTAAAAAATTTCTTCGTACCCTAACCTCTTTCCATTCACGTGATCCTAATCAAATTTTTCTATAAAACCATGCATTGGGACAGATTTGTACCTTTACAAATTTCTTCGTATCCTAACCTCTTTCCATTCATGTGGTCCTAATCAAACTTTTCTACAAAACCATGCATTGGGATAGCTTCGTGCTTTAAAAATTTCTTTGTACCCTAACCTCTTCCCATTCATCTGATCCTAATCAGAGTTTTCTACAAAACGTGCGTTGGGCTAGATTAGTACCTTTACAAATTTCTTCGTATCCTAACCTCTTTCCATTCATGTGATCCTAATCAAAGTTTTCTATAAAACCATGCATTGGGATAGAATTGTACCTTTACAAATTTCTTCGTACCCTAACCTCTTTCCATTCATGTGATCCTAATCAAACTTTTCTACAAAACCATGAATTGGTTAATAATAACCTCTTTTCATTCATCTGATCCTAATCAGAGTTTTCTGCAAAACTTGCGTTGGGATAGATTTGTGCTTTTACAAATTTCTTCGTACCCTAACCTCTTTCCATACATGTGATCCTAATCACAGTTTTCTATAAAACCATGCATTGGGACAGATTTGTACCTTTACAAATTTCTTCGTAACCTCTTTCCATTCATGTGATCCTAATCGAACTTTTCTACAAAACATGCATTGGGATAGATTTGTAGCTTTACAAATTTCTTCGTATCCTAACCTCTTTCCATTCATGTGATACTAATTAGAGTTTTCTACAAAACGTGCGTTGGGATAGATTTGTGCTTTTACAAATTTCTTTGTATCCTAACCTATTGCCATTCATGTGATCCTAATCAGAGTTTTCTACAAAACGTGCGTTCGATAGATTTGTGCTTTTACAAATTTCATAGTACCCTAACCTCTTTCCATTCATGTGATCCTAATCAAACTTTTCTACAAAACATGCATTGGGATAGATTTGTACCTTTACAAATTTCTTCGTATCCTAACCTCTTTTCATTCATCTGAGCCTAATCAGAGTTTTCTACAAAACATGCGTTGGGATAGATTTGTGCTTTTACAAATTTCTTTGTATCCTAACTTCTTTCCATTCAGGTGATTCTAGTCGGATTTTTCTACAAAAACGTGCGTTGGGATAGATTTGTGCTTTTACAAATTTCTTCGTATCTTAACCTCTTTTAATTTTTCTGATCCTAGAGTTATCTACAAAACATACGTTGGGATAGATTTGTACCTTTACAAATTTCTTCGTACCCTAACCTCTTTCCATTCATGTGATCCTAATCAAACTTTTCTACAAAACCATGAATTGGGATAGATTTGTACCTTTACAAATTTCTTCGTAACCTAACCTCTTTCCATTCTTGTGATCCTAATCAAACTTTTCTACAAAACCATGAATTGGGATAGATTTGTACCTTTACAAATTTCTTCGTATCCTAACCTCTTTCCATTCATGTGATCCTAATCAAACGTTTCTACAAAACCATGCGTTGGGATAGCTTCGTGCTTTAAAAATTTCTTCGTACCCTAACCTCTTTCCATTCATGTGATCCTAATCAAACTTTTCTACAAAACCATGCATTGGGATAGCTTTGTGCTAAAAAATTTCTTCGTACCCTAACCTCTTTCCATTCACGTGATCCTAATCAAAGTTTTCTATAAAACCATGAATTGGGACAGATTTGTACTTTTACAAATTTCTTCGTACCCTAACCTCTTTCCATTCATGTGATCCTAATCAAACTTTTCTACAAAACCATGAATTGGGATAGATTTGTACCTTTACAAATTTCTTCGTACCCTAACCTCTTTCCATTCATGTGATCCTAATCAAACTTTTCTACAAAACCATGAATTGGGATAGATTTGTACCTTTACAAATTTCTTCGTAACCTAACCTCTTTCCATTCTTGTGATCCTAATCAAACTTTTCTACAAAACCATGAATTGGGATAGATTTGTACCTTTACAAATTTCTTCCTATCCTAACCTCTTTCCATTCATGAGATCCTAATCAAACTTTTCTACAAAACCATGCATTGGGATAGCTTCGTGCTTTAAAAATTTCTTTGTACCCTAACCTCTTCCCATTCATCTGATCCTAATCAGAGTTTTCTACAAAACGTGCGTTGGGCTAGATTTGTGCTTTTACAAATTTCTTCGTATCCTAACCTCTTTCCATTCATGTGATCCTAATCAAAGTTTTCTATAAAACCATGCATTGGGATAGATTTATGTTTTTACAAATTTCTTCGTACCCTAACCTCTTTCCATTCATGTGATCCTAATCAAACTTTTCTACAAAACCATGCATTGGGATAGATTTGTACCTTTACAAATTTCTTCGTACCCTAGCCTCTTTCCATTCATGTGATCCTAATCACATTTTTCTACAACACGTGCGTTGGAATAGATTTGTGCTTTTACAAATTTCTTCCTACCCTAACCTCTTTTCATTCATCTGATCCTAATCAGAGTTTTCTACAAAACGTGCGTTGGGATAGATTTGTGCTTTTACAAATATCTTCGTACCCTAACCTCTTTCCATTCATGTGATCCTAATCAAAGTTTTCTATAAAACCATGCATTGGGATAGATTTGTACCTTTACAAATTTCTTCGTACCCTAACCTCTTTCCATTCATGTGATCCTAATCAAACTTTTCTACAAAACATGCATTGGGATAGATTTGTACCATTATACATTTTTTCGTACCCTAACCTCTGTCCATTCATGTGCTCCTAATCAAACTTTTCTACAAAAACATGCGTTGGGATAGCTTCGTGCTTTAAAAATTCCTTCGTACCCTAACCTCTGTCCATTCATGTGATCCTAATCAAAATTTTCTACAAAACCATGCGTTGGGATAGCTTAGTGCTTTAAAAATTTCTTCGTACCCTAACCTCTTTCCATTCATGTGATCCTAATCAAATTTTTCTACAAAACATGCTTTGGGATAGATTTGTACCTTTACAAATTTCTTCGTAAACTATCCTCTTTCCAATCATGTGAACCTAATCAAACTTTTCTACAAAACCATGCCTTGGGATAGCTTCGTGCTTTAAAAATTTCTTCGTACCCTAACCTCTTTCTATTCATGTGATCCTAATCAAACTCTTCTACAAAACATGCATTGAGATAGATTTCTACCTTTACAAATTTCTTCGTATCCTAACCTCTTTCCATTCATGTGATCCTAATCAAACTTTTCTACAAAACCATGCGTTGGGATAGCTTCGTGCTTTAAAAATTTCTTCGTATCCCAACTTCTTTCCAATCATGTGATCCTAATCAGAGTTTTCTACAAAACGTGCGTTGGGATAGATTTGTGCTTTTACAAACTTCATAGTAGCCTAACCTCTTTCCATTCCCGTCATCCTAATCAAACTTTTCTACAAAACATGCCTTGGGATAGATTTGTACCTCTACAAATTTCTTCGTATACTAACCTCTTTTCATTAATCTGATCCTAATCAGAGTTTTTACAAAACACACGATGGGATAGATTTGTGCTTTTACAAATTTCTTTGTATCCTAACTTCTTTCCATTCATGTGATCCTAGTCGGATTTTTCTACAAACACGTGCGTTGGGATAGATTTGTGCTTTTACAAATTTCTTCTTATCCTAACCTCTTTTAATTTTTCTGATCCTAGAGTTATCTACAAAACATACGTTGGGATAGATTAGTACCTTTACAAATTTCTTCGTACCCTAACCTCTTTCCATTCATGTGATCCTAATCAAACTTTTCTACAAAACCATGAATTGGGATAGATTTGTACCTTTACAAATTTCTTCGTAACCCAACCTCTTTCCATTCAAGTGTTCCTAATCAAACTTTTCTACAAAACCATGCATTTGGGATAGCTTTGTGCTAAAAAATTTCTTCGTACCCTAACCTCTTTCCATTCACGTGATCCTAATCAAACTTTTCTAAAAAAACATGAATTGGGATAGATTTGTACCTTTAAAAATTTCTTCGTATCCTAACCTCTTTCCATTCATGAGATCCTAATCAAACTTTCCTACAAAACCATGCATTGGGATAGCTTCGTGCTTTAAAAATTTCTTTGTACCCTAACCTCTTCCCATTCATCTGATCCTAATCAGAGTTTTCTACAAAACGTGCGTTGGGCTAGATTTGTGCTTTTACAAATTTCTTCGTATCCTAACCTCTTTCCATTCATGTGATCCTAATCAAAGTTTTCTATAAAACCATGCATTGGGATAAAATTGCACCTTTACAAATTTCTTCGTACCCTAACCTCTTTCCATTCATGTGATCCTAATCAAACTTTTCTACAAAACCATGAATTGGTTAATAATAACCTCTTTTCATTCATCTGATCCTAGTCAGAGTTTTCTACAAAACATGCGTTGGGATAGATTTGTGCTTTTACAAATTTCTTCCTACCCTAACCTCTTTCCATTAATGTGATCCTAATCAAAGTTTTCTACAAAACCATGCATTGGGATAGCTTCGTGGTTTAAAAATTTCTTTGTACCCTAACCTCTTCCCATTCATGTGATCCTAATCAGAGTTTTCTACAAAACGCATTGGGATAGATTTGTACCTTTACAAATTTCTTCGTATCCTAGCCTCTTTCCATACATGTGATCCTAATCACAGTTTTCTATAAACCCATGCATTGGGAAAAATTTGTACCTTTACAAATTTCTTCGTAACCTCTTTCCATTCATGTGATCCTAATTGAACTTTTCTACAAAAATGCATTGGGTTAGATTTGTAGCTTTACAAATTTCTTCGTATCCAAACCTCTTTCCATTCATGTGATACTAATTAGAGTTTTCTACAAAACGTGCGTTGGGATAGATTTATGCTTTTACAAATTTCTTCGTACCCTAACCTCTTTCCATTCATGTGATCCTAATCAAACTTTTCTACAAAACCATGCATTGGGATAGATTTGTACCTTTACAATTTCTTCGTATCCTAACCTCTTTCCATTCATGTGATCCTAATCACATTTTTCTACAACACGTGCGTTGGAATAGATTTGTGCTTTTACAAATTTCTTCCTACCCTAACCTCTTTTCATTCATCTGATCCTAATCAGAGTTTTCTACAAAACGTGCGTTGGGATAGATTTGTGCTTTTACAAATATCTTCGTACCCTAACCTCTTTCCATTCATGTGATCCTAATCAAAGTTTTCTATAAAACAATGCATTGGGATAGATTTGTACCTTTACAAATTTCTTCGTATCCTAACCTCTTTCCATTCATGTGATCCTAATAAAACTTTTCTACAAAACATGCATTGGGATAGATTTGCACATTTACAAATTTCTTCGTATCCTAACCTCTTTTCATTCATCTGATCCTAATCAGAGATTTCTACAAAACATGCGTTGGGATAGATTTGTGCTTTAAAAATTTCTTTGTACACTAACCTCTTCCCATTCATGTGATCCTAATCAGAGTTTTCTACAAAACACACGATGTGATAGATTTGTGCTTTTACAAATTTCTTTGTATCCTAACTTCTTTCCATTCATGTGATCCTAATCACATTTTTCTACAACACGTGCGTTGGAATAGATTTGTGCTTTTACAAATTTCTTCCTACCCTAACCTCTTTTCATTCATCTGATCTTAATCAGAGTTTTCTACAAAACGTGCGTTGGGATAGATTTGTGCTTTTACAAATATCTTCGTACCCTAACCTCTTTCCATTCATGTGATCCTAATCAAAGTTTCCTATAAAACCATGCATTGGGATAGATTTGTACCTTTACAAATTTCTTCGTATCCTAACCTCTTTCCATTCATGTGATCCTAATAAAACTTTTCTACAAAACATGCATTGGGATAGATTTGCACCTTAACAAATTTCTTCGTATCCTAACCTCTTTTCATTCATCTGATCCTAATCAGAGATTTCTACAAAACATGCGTTGGGATAGATTTGTGCTTTAAAAATTTCTTTGTACCCTAACCTCTTCCCATTCATGTGATCCTAATCAGGGTTTTCTACAAAACACACGATGGGATAGATTGTGCTTTTACAAATTTCTTTGTATCCTAACTTCTTTTCATTCATCTGATCCTAATCAGAGATTTCTACAAAACATGCATTGGGATAGCTTCGTGCTTTAAAAATTTCTTTGTACCCTAACCTCTTCCCATTCATCTGATCCTAATCAGAGTTTTCTACAAAACGTGCGTTGGGCTAGATTTGTGCTTTTACAAATTCTTCGTATCCTAACCTCTTTCCATTCATGTGATCCTAATCAAAGTTTTCTATAAAACCATGAATTGGGATAGAATTGTACCTTTACAAATTTCTTCGTACCCTAACCTCTTTCCATTCATGTGATCCTAATCAAAGTTTTCTATAAAACAATGCATTGGGATAGATTTGTACCTTTACAAATTTCTTCGTATCCTAGCCTCTTTCCATTCATGTGATCCTAATCATAGTTTTCTGCAAAACGAGCGTTGGGATAGATTTGTGCTTTTACAAATTTCTTCGTACCCTAACCTCTTTCCATACATGTGATCCTAATCACAGTTTTCTATAAAACCATGCATTGGGAAAGATTTGTACCATAACAAATTTCTTCGTAACCTCTTTCCATTCATGTGATCCTAATCGAACTTTTCTACAAAAATGCATTCGGTTAGAATTGTAGCTTTACAAATTTCTTCGTATCCAAACCTCTTTCCATTCATGTGATACTAATTAGAGTTTTCTACAAAACGTGCGTTGGGATAGATTTATGCTTTTACAAATTTCTTCGTTCCCTAACCTATTCCCATTCATGTGATTCTAATCAAACTTTTCTACAAAACCATGCATTGGGATAGATTTGTACCTTTACAAATTTCTTCGTACCCTAACTTCTTTCCATTCATGTGATCCTAATCACATTTTTCTACAACACGTGCGTTGGAATAGATTTGTGCTATTACAAATTTCTTCCTACCCTAACCTCTTTTCATTCATCTGAATCTAATCAGAGTTTTCTACAAAACGTGCGTTGGGATAGATTTGTGCTTTTACAAATATCTTCGTACCCTAACCTCTTTCCATTCATGTGATCCTAATCAAAGTTTTCTATAAAACCATGCATTGGGATAGATTTGTACCTTTACAAATTTCTTCGTATCCTAACCTCTTTCCATTCATGTAATCCTAATAAAACTTTTCTACAAAACATGCAAATGGATAGATTTGCACCTTTACAAATTTCTTTGTATCCTAACCTCTTTTCATTCATCTGATCCTAATCAGAGATTTCTACAAAACATGCGTTGGGATAGATTTGTGCTTTAAAAATTTCTTTGTACCCTAACCTCTTCCCATTCATGTGATCCTAATCAGAGTTTTCTACAAAACATGCATTGGGATAGATTTGTACCTTTACAAATTTCTTCGTACCCTAACCTCTTTCCATTCATGTGATCCTAATCAAACTTTTCTACAAAACATGCATTGGGATAGATTTGTACCTTTACAAATTTCTTCGTACCCTAACCTCTTTCCATTCATGTGATCCTAATCAAACTGTTCTAAAAAACCATGCATTGGGATAGCTTCGTGCTTTAAAAATTTCTTTGTACCCTAACCTCTTCCCATTCATCTGATCCTAATCAGAGTTTTCTACAACACGTGCGTTGGGCTAGATTTGTGCTTTTACAAATTTCTTCGTATCCTAACCTCTTTCCATTCATGTGATCCTAATCTAAGTTTTCTATAAAACCATGCATTGGGATAGAATTGTACCTTTACAAATTTCTTCGTATCCTAGCCTCTTTCCATTCATGTGATCCTAATCAGAGTTTTCTGCAAAACGTGCGTTGGGATAGATTTGTGCTTTTACAAATTTCTTCGTATCCTAACCTCTTTCCATTCATGTGATCCTAATAAAACTTTTCTACAAAACATGCAAATGGATAGATTTGCACCTTTACAAATTTCTTCGTATCCTAACCTCTTTTCATTCATCTGATCCTAATCAGAGATTTCTACAAAACATGCGTTGGGATAGATTTGTGCTTTAAAAATTTCTTTGTACCCTAACCTCTTCCCATTCATGTGATCCTAATCAGAGTTTTCTACAAAACATGCATTGGGATAGATTTGTACCTTTACAAATTTCTTCGTACCCTAACCTCTTTCCATTCATGTGATCCTAATCAAACTTTTCTACAAAACATGCTTTGGGATAGATTTGTACCTTTACAAATTTCTTCGTAAACTATCCTCTTTCCAATCATGTGAACCTAATCAAACTTTTCTACAAAACCATGCCTTGGGATAGCTTCGTGCTTTAATAATTTCTTCGTACCCTAACCTCTTTCTATTCATGTGATCCTAATCAAACTCTTCTACAAAACATGCATTGAGATAGATTTCTACCTTTACAAATTTCATCGTATCCTAACCTCTTTCCATTCATGTGATCCTAATCAAACTTTTCTACAAAACCATGCATTGGGATAGATTTGTACCTTTACAATTTCTTCGTATCCTAACCTCTTTCCATTCATGTGATCCTAATCACATTTTTCTACAACACGTGCGTTGGAATAGATTTGTGCTTTTACAAATTTCTTCCTACCCTAACCTCTTTTCATTCATCTGATCCTAATCAGAGTTTTCTACAAAACGTGCGTTGGGATAGATTTGTGCTTTTACAAATATCTTCGTACCCTAACCTCTTTCCATTCATGTGATCCTAATCAAAGTTTTCTATAAAACCATGCATTGGGATAGATTTGTACCTTTACAAATTTCTTCGTATCCTAACCTCTTTCCATTCATGTGATCCTAATAAAACTTTTCTACAAAACATGCATTGGGATAGATTTGCACCTTTACAAATTTCTTCGTATCCTAACCTCTTTTCATTCATCTGATCCTAATCAGAGATTTCTACAAAACATGCGTTGGGATAGATTTGTGCTTTAAAAATTTCTTTGTACACTAACCTCTTCCCATTCATGTGATCCTAATCAGAGTTTTCTACAAAACAAACGATGTGATAGATTTGTGCTTTTACAAATTTCTTTGTATCCTAACTTCTTTCCATTCATGTGATCCTAATCACATTTTTCTACAACACGTGCGTTGGAATAGATTTGTGCTTTTACAAATTTCTTCCTACCCTAACCTCTTTTCATTCATCTGATCTTAATCAGAGTTTTCTACAAAACGTGCGTTGGGATAGATTTGTGCTTTTACAAATATCTTCGTACCCTAACCTCTTTCCATTCATGTGATCCTAATCAAAGTTTCCTATAAAACCATGCATTGGGATAGATTTGTACCTTTACAAATTTCTTCGTATCCTAACCTCTTTCCATTCATGTGATCCTAATAAAACTTTTCTACAAAACATGCATTGGGATAGATTTGCACCTTTACAAATTTCTTCGTATCCTAACCTCTTTTCATTCATCTGATCCTAATCAGAGATTTCTACAAAACATGCGTTGGGATAGATTTGTGCTTTAAAAATTTCTTTGTACCCTAACCTCTTCCCATTCATGTGATCCTAATCAGGGTTTTCTACAAAACACACGATGGGATAGATTGTGCTTTTACAAATTTCTTTGTATCCTATCTTCTTTTCATTCATCTGATCCTAATCAGAGATTTCTACAAAACATGCATTGGGATAGCTTCGTGCTTTAAAAATTTCTTTGTACCCTAACCTCTTCCCATTCATCTGATCCTAATCAGAGTTTTCTACAAAACGTGCGTTGGGCTAGATTTGTGCTTTTACAAATTCTTCGTATCCTAACCTCTTTCCATTCATGTGATCCTAATCAAAGTTTTCTATAAAACCATGCATTGGGATAGAATTGTACCTTTACAAATTTCTTCGTACCCTAACCTCTTTCCATACATGTGATCCTAATCAAAGTTTTCTATAAAACAATGCATTGGGATAGATTTGTACCTTTACAAATTTCTTCGTATCCTAGCCTCTTTCCATTCATGTGATCCTAATCATAGTTTTCTGCAAAACGAGCGTTGGGATAGATTTGTGCTTTTACAAATTTCTTCGTACCCTAACCTCTTTCCATACATGTGATCCTAATCACAGTTTTCTATAAAACCATGCATTGGGAAAGATTTGTACCTTAACAAATTTCTTCGTAACCTCTTTCCATTCATGTGATCCTAATCGAACTTTTCTACAAAAATGCATTCGGTTAGAATTGTAGCTCTACTAATTTCTTCGTACCCTAACCTCTTTCCATTCATGTGATCCTAATCAAAGTTTTCTATAAAACAATGCATTGGGATAGATTTGTACCTTTACAAATTTCTTCGTATCCTAGCCTCTTTCCATTCATGTGATCCTAATCATAGTTTTCTGCAAAACGAGCGTTGGGATAGATTTGTGCTTTTACAAATTTCTTCGTACCCTAACCTCTTTCCATACATGTGATCCTAATCACAGTTTTCTATAAAACCATGCATTGGGAAAGATTTGTACCTTAACAAATTTCTTCGTAACCTCTTTCCATTCATGTGATCCTAATCGAACTTTTCTACAAAAATGCATTCGGTTAGAATTGTACCTTTACAAATTTCTTCGTACCCTAACCTCTTTCCATTCATGTGATCCTAATCACATTTTTCTACAACACGTGCGTTGGAATAGATTTGTGCTATTACAAATTTCTTCCTACCCTAACCTCTTTTCATTCATCTGAATCTAATCAGAGTTTTCTACAAAACGTGCGTTGGGATAGATTTGTGCTTTTACAAATATCTTCGTACCCTAACCTCTTTCCATTCATGTGATCCTAATCAAAGTTTTCTATAAAACCATGCATTGAGATAGATTTGTACCTTTACAAATTTCTTCGTATCCTAACCTCTTTCCATTCATGTGATCCTAATAAAACTTTTCTACAAAACATGCAAATGGATAGATTTGCACCTTTACAAATTTCTTCGTATCCTAACCTCTTTTCATTCATCTGATCCTAATCAGAGATTTCTACAAAACATGCGTTGGGATAGATTTGTGCTTTAAAAATTTCTTTGTACCCTAACCTCTTCCCATTCATGTGATCCTAACCAGAGTTTTCTACAAAACATGCATTGGGATTGTTTTGTACCTTTACAAATTTCTTCGTACCCTAACCTCTTTCCATTCATGTGATCCTAATCAAACTTTTCTACAAAACATGCATTGGGATAGATTTGTACCTTTACAAATTTCTTCGTACCCTAACCTCTTTCCATTCATGTGATCCTAATCAAACTGTTCTAAAAAACCATGCATTGGGATAGCTTCGTGCTTTAAAAATTTCTTTGTACCCTAACCTCTTCCCATTCATCTGATCCTAATCAGAGTTTTCTACAAAACATGCGTTGGGATAGATTTGTGCTTTTACAAATTTCTTCCTACCCTAACCTCTTTCCATTAATGTGATCCTAATCAAAGTTTTCTACAAAACCATGCATTGGGATAGCTTCGTGGTTTAAAAATTTCTTTGTACCCTAACCTCTTCCCATTCATGTGATCCTAATCAGAGTTTTCTACAAAACGCATTGGGATAGATTTGTACCTTTACAAATTTCTTCGTATCCTAGCCTCTTTCCATACATGTGATCCTAATCACAGTTTTCTATAAACCCATGCATTGGGAAAGATTTGTACCTTTACAAATTTCTTCGTAACCTCTTTCCATTCATGTGATCCTAATTGAACTTTTCTACAAAAATGCATTGGGTTAGATTTGTAGCTTTACAAATTTCTTCGTATCCAAACCTCTTTCCATTCATGTGATACTAATTAGAGTTTTCTACAAAACGTGCGTTGGGATAGATTTATGCTTTTACAAATTTCTTCGTACCCTAACCTCTTTCCATTCATGTGATCCTAATCAAACTTTTCTACAAAACCATGCATTGGGATAGATTTGTACCTTTACAATTTCTTCGTATCCTAACCTCTTTCCATTCATGTGATCCTAATCACATTTTTCTACAACACGTGCGTTGGAATAGATTTGTGCTTTTACAAATTTCTTCCTACCCTAACCTCTTTTCATTCATCTGATCATAATCAGAGTTTTCTACAAAACGTGCGTTGGGATAGATTTGTGCTTTGACAAATATCTTCGTACCCTAACCTCTTTCCATTCATGTGATCCTAATCAAAGTTTTCTATAAAACCATGCATTGGGATAGATTTGTACCTTTACAAATTTCTTCGTATCCTAACCTCTTTCCATTCATGTGATCCTAATAAAACTTTTCTACAAAACATGCATTGGGATAGATTTGCACCTTTACAAATTTCTTCGTATCCTAACCTCTTTTCATTCATCTGATCCTAATCAGAGATTTCTACAAAACATGCGTTGGGATAGATTTGTGCTTTAAAAATTTCTTTGTACACTAACCTCTTCCCATTCATGTGATCCTAATCAGAGTTTTCTACAAAACACACGATGTGATAGATTTGTGCTTTTACAAATTTCTTTGTATCCTAACTTCTTTCCATTCATGTGATCCTAATCACATTTTTCTACAACACGTGCGTTGGAATAGATTTGTGCTTTTACAAATTTCTTCCTACCCTAACCTCTTTTCATTCATCTGATCTTAATCAGAGTTTTCTACAAAACGTGCGTTGGGATAGATTTGTGCTTTTACAAATATCTTCGTACCCTAACCTCTTTCCATTCATGTGATCCTAATCAAAGTTTCCTATAAAACCATGCATTGGGATAGATTTGTACCTTTACAAATTTCTTCGTATCCTAACCTCTTTCCATTCATGTGATCCTAATAAAACTTTTCTACACAACATGCATTGGGATAGATTTGCACCTTTACAAATTTCTTCGTATCCTAACCTCTTTTCATTCATCTGATCCTAATCAGAGATTTCTACAAAACATGCGTTGGGATAGATTTGTGCTTTAAAAATTTCTTTGTACCCTAACCTCTTCCCATTCATGTGATCCTAATCAGGGTTTTCTACAAAACACACGATGGGATAGAGTGTGCTTTTACAAATTTCTTTGTATCCTAACTTCTTTTCATTCATCTGATCCTAATCAGAGATTTCTACAAAACATGCATTGGGATAGCTTCGTGCTTTAAAAATTTCTTTGTACCCTAACCTCTTCCCATTCATCTGATCCTAATCAGAGTTTTCTACAAAACGTGCGTTGGGCTAGATTTGTGCTTTTACAAATTCTTCGTATCCTAACCTCTTTCCATTCATGTGATCCTAATCAAAGTTTTCTATAAAACCATGAATTGGGATAGAATTGTACCTTTACAAATTTCTTCGTACCCTAACCTCTTTCCATTCATGTGATCCTAATCAAAGTTTTCTATAAAACAATGCATTGGGATAGATTTGTACCTTTACAAATTTCTTCGTATCCTAGCCTCTTTCCATTCATGTGATCCTAATCATAGTTTTCTGCAAAACGAGCGTTGGGATAGATTTGTGCTTTTACAAATTTCTTCGTACCCTAACCTCTTTCCATACATGTGATCCTAATCACAGTTTTCTATAAAACCATGCATTGGGAAAGATTTGTACCATAACAAATTTCTTCGTAACCTCTTTCCATTCATGTGATCCTAATCGAACTTTTCTACAAAAATGCATTCGGTTAGAATTGTAGCTTTACAAATTTCTTCGTATCCAAACCTCTTTCCATTCATGTGATACTAATTAGAGTTTTCTACAAAACGTGCGTTGGGATAGATTTATGCTTTTACAAATTTCTTCGTTCCCTAACCTATTCCCATTCATGTGATTCTAATCAAACTTTTCTACAAAACCATGCATTGGGATAGATTTGTACCTTTACAAATTTCTTCGTACCCTAACTTCTTTCCATTCATGTGATCCTAATCACATTTTTCTACAACACGTGCGTTGGAATAGATTTGTGCTATTACAAATTTCTTCCTACCCTAACCTCTTTTCATTCATCTGAATCTAATCAGAGTTTTCTACAAAACGTGCGTTGGGATAGATTTGTGCTTTTACAAATATCTTCGTACCCTAACCTCTTTCCATTCATGTGATCCTAATCAAAGTTTTCTATAAAACCATGCATTGGGATAGATTTGTACCTTTACAAATTTCTTCGTATCCTAACCTCTTTCCATTCATGTGATCCTAATAAAACTTTTCTACAAAACATGCAAATGGATAGATTTGCACCTTTACAAATTTCTTCGTATCCTAACCTCTTTTCATTCATCTGATCCTAATCAGAGATTTCTACAAAACATGCGTTGGGATAGATTTGTGCTTTAAAAATTTCTTTGTACCCTAACCTCTTCCCATTCATGTGATCCTAATCAGAGTTTTCTACAAAACATGCATTGGGATAGATTTGTACCTTTACAAATTTCTTCGTACCCTAACCTCTTTCCATTCATGTGATCCTAATCAAACTTTTCTACAAAACATGCATTGGGATAGATTTGTACCTTTACAAATTTCTTCGTACCCTAACCTCTTTCCATTCATGTGATCCTAATCAAACTGTTCTAAAAAACCATGCATTGGGATAGCTTCGTGCTTTAAAAATTTCTTTGTACCCTAACCTCTTCCCATTCATCTGATCCTAATCAGAGTTTTCTACAACACGTGCGTTGGGCTAGATTTGTGCTTTTACAAATTTCTTCGTATCCTAACCTCTTTCCATTCATGTGATCCTAATCTAAGTTTTCTATAAAACCATGCATTGGGATAGAATTGTACCTTTACAAATTTCTTCGTATCCTAGCCTCTTTCCATTCATGTGATCCTAATCAGAGTTTTCTGCAAAACGTGCGTGGGATAGATTTGTGCTTTTACAAATTTCTTCGTATCCTAACCTCTTTCCATTCATGTGATCCTAATAAAACTTTTCTACAAAACATGCAAATGGATAGATTTGCACCTTTACAAATTTCTTCGTATCCTAACCTCTTTTCATTCATCTGATCCTAATCAGAGATTTCTACAAAACATGCGTTGGGATAGATTTGTGCTTTAAAAATTTCTTTGTACCCTAACCTCTTCCCATTCATGTGATCCTAATCAGAGTTTTCTACAAAACATGCTTTGGGATAGATTTGTACCTTTACAAATTTCTTCGTACCCTAACCTCTTTCCATTCATGTGATCCTAATCAAACTTTTCTACAAAACATGCTTTGGGATAGATTTGTACCTTTACAAATTTCTTCGTAAACTATCCTCTTTCCAATCATGTGAACCTAATCAAACTTTTCTACAAAACCATGCCTTGGGATAGCTTCGTGCTTTAATAATTTCTTCGTACCCTAACCTCTTTCTATTCATGTGATCCTAATCAAACTCTTCTACAAAACATGCATTGAGATAGATTTGCACCTTTACAAATTTCTTCGTATCCTAACCTCTTTTCATTCATCTGATCCTAATCAGAGATTTCTACAAAACATGCGTTGGGATAGATTTGTGCTTTAAAAATTTCTTTGTACACTAACCTCTTCCCATTCATGTGATCCTAATCAGAGTTTTCTACAAAACAAACGATGTGATAGATTTGTGCTTTTACAAATTTCTTTGTATCCTAACTTCTTTCCATTCATGTGATCCTAATCACATTTTTCTACAACACGTGCGTTGGAATAGATTTGTGCTTTTACAAATTTCTTCCTACCCTAACCTCTTCCCATTCATCTGATCCTAATCAGAGTTTTCTACAAAACGTGCGTTGGGCTAGATTTGTGCTTTTACAAATTCTTCGTATCCTAACCTCTTTCCATTCATGTGATCCTAATCAAAGTTTTCTATAAAACCATGAATTGGGATAGAATTGTACCTTTACAAATTTCTTCGTACCCTAACCTCTTTCCATTCATGTGATCCTAATCAAAGTTTTCTATAAAACAATGCATTGGGATAGATTTGTACCTTTACAAACTTCTTCGTATCCTAGCCTCTTTCCATTCATGTGATCCTAATCATAGTTTTCTGCAAAACGAGCGTTGGGATAGATTTGTGCTTTTACAAATTTCTTCGTACCCTAACCTCTTTCCATTCATGTGATCCTAATCAAAGTTTCCTATAAAACCATGCATTGGGAAAGATTTGTACCATAACAAATTTCTTCGTAACCTCTTTCCATTCATGTGATCCTAATCGAACTTTTCTACAAAAATGCATTCGGTTAGAATTGTAGCTTTACAAATTTCTTCGTATCCAAACCTCTTTCCATTCATGTGATACTAATTAGAGTTTTCTACAAAACGTGCGTTGGGATAGATTTATGCTTTTACAAATTTCTTCGTTCCCTAACCTATTCCCATTCATGTGATTCTAATCAAACTTTTCTACAAAACCATGCATTGGGATAGATTTGTACCTTTACAAATTTCTTCGTACCCTAACTTCTTTCCATTCATGTGATCCTAATCACATTTTTCTACAACACGTGCGTTGGAATAGATTTGTGCTATTACAAATTTCTTCCTACCCTAACCTCTTTTCATTCATCTGAATCTAATCAGAGTTTTCTACAAAACGTGCGTTGGGATAGATTTGTGCTTTTACAAATATCTTCGTACCCTAACCTCTTTCCATTCATGTGATCCTAATCAAAGTTTTCTATAAAACCATGCATTGGGATAGATTTGTACCTTTACAAATTTCTTCGTATCCTAACCTCTTTCCATTCATGTGATCCTAATAAAACTTTTCTACAAAACATGCAAATGGATAGATTTGCACCTTTACAAATTTCTTCGTATCCTAACCTCTTTTCATTCATCTGATCCTAATCAGAGATTTCTACAAAACATGCGTTGGGATAGATTTGTGCTTTAAAAATTTCTTTGTACCCTAACCTCTTCCCATTCATGTGATCCTAATCAGAGTTTTCTACAAAACATGCATTGGGATAGATTTGTACCTTTACAAATTTCTTCGTACCCTAACCTCTTTCCATTCATGTGATCCTAATCAAAGTTTTCTACAAAACATGCATTGGGATAGATTTGTACCTTTACAAATTTCTTCGTACCCTAACCTCTTTCCATTCATGTGATCCTAATCAAACTGTTCTAAAAAACCATGCATTGGGATAGCTTCGTGCTTTAAAAATTTCTTTGTACCCTAACCTCTTCCCATTCATCTGATCCTAATCAGAGTTTTCTACAACACGTGCGTTGGGCTAGATTTGTGCTTTTACAAATTTCTTCGTATCCTAACCTCTTTCCATTCATGTGATCCTAATCTAAGTTTTCTATAAAACCATGCATTGGGATAGAATTGTACCTTTACAAATTTCTTCGTATCCTAGCCTCTTTCCATTCATGTGATCCTAATCAGAGTTTTCTGCAAAACGTGCGTGGGATAGATTTGTGCTTTTACAAATTTCTTCGTATCCTAACCTCTTTCCATTCATGTGATCCTAATAAAACTTTTCTACAAAACATGCAAATGGATAGATTTGCACCTTTACAAATTTCTTCGTATCCTAACCTCTTTTCATTCATCTGATCCTAATCAGAGATTTCTACAAAACATGCGTTGGGATAGATTTGTGCTTTAAAAATTTCTTTGTACCCTAACCTCTTCCCATTCATGTGATCCTAATCAGAGTTTTCTACAAAACATGCATTGGGATAGATTTGTACCTTTACAAATTTCTTCGTACCCTAACCTCTTTCCATTCATGTGATCCTAATCAAACTTTTCTACAAAACATGCTTTGGGATAGATTTGTACCTTTACAAATTTCTTCGTAAACTATCCTCTTTCCAATCATGTGAACCTAATCAAACTTTTCTACAAAACCATGCCTTGGGATAGCTTCGTGCTTTAATAATTTCTTCGTACCCTAACCTCTTTCTATTCATGTGATCCTAATCAAACTCTTCTACAAAACATGCATTGAGATAGATTTGCACCTTTACAAATTTCTTCGTATCCTAACCTCTTTTCATTAGTCTGATCCTAATCAGAGATTTCTACAAAACATGCGTTGGGATAGATTTGTGCTTTAAAAATTTCTTTGTACACTAACCTCTTCCCATTCATGTGATCCTAATCAGAGTTTTCTACAAAACAAACGATGTGATAGATTTGTGCTTTTACAAATTTCTTTGTATCCTAACTTCTTTCCATTCATGTGATCCTAATCACATTTTTCTACAACACGTGCGTTGGAATAGATTTGTGCTTTTACAAATTTCTTCCTACCCTAACCTCTTTTCATTCATCTGATCTTAATCAGAGTTTTCTACAAAACGTGCGTTGGGATAGATTTGTGCTTTTACAAATATCTTCGTACCCTAACCTCTTTCCATTCATGTGATCCTAATCAAAGTTTCCTATAAAACCATGCATTGGGATAGATTTGTACCTTTACAAATTTCTTCGTATCCTAACCTCTTTCCATTCATGTGATCCTAATAAAACTTTTCTACAAAACATGCATTGGGATAGATTTGCACCTTTACAAATTTCTTCGTATCCTAACCTCTTTTCATTCATCTGATCCTAATCAGAGATTTCTACAAAACATGCGTTGGGATAGATTTGTGCTTTAAAAATTTCTTTGTACCCTAACCTCTTCCCATTCATGTGATCCTAATCAGGGTTTTCTACAAAACACACGATGGGATAGATTGTGCTTTTACAAATTTCTTTGTATCCTAGCCTCTTTCCATTCATGTGATCCTAATCAGAGTTTTCTGCAAAACGTGCGTTGGGATAGATTTGTGCTTTTACAAATTTCTTCGTACCCTAACCTCTTTCCATACATGTGATCCTAATCACAGTTTTCTATAAAACCATGCATTGGGACAGATTTGTACCTTTACAAATTTCTTCGTAACCTCTTTCCATTCATGTGATCCTAATCGAACTTTTCTACAAAACATGCATTGGGATAGATTTGTAGATTTACAAATTTCTTCGTATCCTAACCTCTTTCCATTCATGTGATACTAATTAGAGTTTTCTACAAAACGTGCGTTGGGATAAATTTATGCTTTTACAAATTTCTTCGTACCCTAACCTCTTTCCATTCATGTGATCCTAATCAAACTTTTCTACAAAACCATGCATTGGGATAGATTTGTACCTTTACTAATTTCTTCGTATCCTAACCTCTTTCCATTCATGTGATCCTAATTACATTTTTCTACAACACGTGCGTTGGAATAGATTTGTGCTTTTACAAATTTCTTCCTACCCTAACCTCTTTTCATTCATCTGATCCTAATCAGAGTTTTCTACAAAACGTGCGTTGGGATAGATTTGTGCTTTTACAAATATCTTCGTACCCTAACCTCTTTCCATTCATGTGATCCTAATCAAAGTTTTCTATAAAACCATGCATTGGGATAGATTTGTACCTTTACAAATTTCTTCGTATCCTAACCTCTTTCCATTCATGTGATCCTAATAAAACTTTTCTACAAAACATGCATTGGGATAGATTTGCACCTTTACAAATTTCTTCGTATCCTAACCTCTTTTCATTCATCTGATCCTAATCAGAGATTTCTACAAAACATGCGTTGGGATAGATTTGTGCTTTAAAAATTTCTTTGTACACTAACCTCTTCCCATTCATGTGATCCTAATCAGAGTTTTCTACAAAACAAACGATGTGATAGATTTGTGCTTTTACAAATTTCTTTGTATCCTAACTTCTTTCCATTCATGTGATCCTAATCACATTTTTCTACAACACGTGCGTTGGAATAGATTTGTGCTTTTACAAATTTCTTCCTACCCTAACCTCTTTTCATTCATCTGATCTTAATCAGAGTTTTCTACAAAACGTGCGTTGGGATAGATTTGTGCTTTTACAAATATCTTCGTACCCTAACCTCTTTCCATTCATGTGATCCTAATCAAAGTTTCCTATAAAACCATGCATTGGGATAGATTTGTACCTTTACAAATTTCTTCGTATCCTAACCTCTTTCCATTCATGTGATCCTAATAAAACTTTTCTACAAAACATGCATTGGGATAGATTTGCACCTTTACAAATTTCTTCGTATCCTAACCTCTTTTCATTCATCTGATCCTAATCAGAGATTACTACAAAACATGCGTTGGGATAGATTTGTGCTTTAAAAATTTCTTTGAACCCTAACCTCTTCCCATTCATGTGATCCTAATCAAAGTTTTCTATAAAACCATGCATTGGGATAGATTTGTACCTTTACAAATTTCTTCGTATCCTAACCTCTTTCCATTCATGTGATCCTAATAAAACTTTTCTACAAAACATGCAAATGGATAGATTTGCACCTTTACAAATTTCTTCGTATCCTAACCTCTTTTCATTCATCTGATCCTAATCAGAGATTTCTACAAAACCTGCGTTGGGATAGATTTGTGCTTTAAAAATTTCTTTGTACCCTAACCTCTTCCCATTCATGTGATCCTAATCAGAGTTTTCTACAAAACATGCATTGGGATAGATTTGTACCTTTACAAATTTCTTCGTACCCTAACCTCTTTCCATTCATGTGATCCTAATCAAACTTTTCTACAAAACATGCATTGGGATAGATTTGTACCTTTACAAATTTCTTCGTACCCTAACCTCTTTCCATTCATGTGATCCTAATCAAACTGTTCTAAAAAACCATGCATTGGGATAGCTTCGTGCTTTAAAAATTTCTTTGTACCCTAACCTCTTCCCATTCATCTGATCCTAATCAGAGTTTTCTACAACACGTGCGTTGGGCTAGATTTGTGCTTTTACAAATTTCTTCGTATCCTAACCTCTTTCCATTCATGTGATCCTAATCTAAGTTTTCTATAAAACCATGCATTGGGATAGAATTGTACCTTTACAAATTTCTTCGTATCCTAGCCTCTTTCCATTCATGTGATCCTAATCAGAGTTTTCTGCAAAACGTGCGTGGGATAGATTTGTGCTTCTACAAATTTCTTCGTATCCTAACCTCTTTCCATTCATGTGATCCTAATAAAACTTTTCTACAAAACATGCAAATGGATAGATTTGCACCTTTACAAATTTCTTCGTATCCTAACCTCTTTTCATTCATCTGATCCTAATCAGAGATTTCTACAAAACATGCGTTGGGATAGATTTGTGCTTTAAAAATTTCTTTGTACCCTAACCTCTTCCCATTCATGTGATCCTAATCAGAGTTTTCTACAAAACATGCATTGGGATAGATTTGTACCTTTACAAATTTCTTCGTACCCTAACCTCTTTCCATTCATGTGATCCTAATCAAACTTTTCTACAAAACATGCTTTGGGATAGATTTGTACCTTTACAAATTTCTTCGTAAACTATCCTCTTTCCAATCATGTGAACCTAATCAAACTTTTCTACAAAACCATGCCTTGGGATAGCTTCGTGCTTTAATAATTTCTTCGTACCCTAACCTCTTTCTATTCATGTGATCCTAATCAAACTCTTCTACAAAACATGCATTGTGATAGATTTGCACCTTTACAAATTTCTTCGTATCCTAACCTCTTTTCATTCATCTGATCCTAATCAGAGATTTCTACAAAACATGCGTTGGGATAGATTTGTGCTTTAAAAATTTCTTTGTACACTAACCTCTTCCCATTCATGTGATCCTAATCAGAGTTTTCTACAAAACAAACGATGTGATAGATTTGTGCTTTTACAAATTTCTTTGTATCCTAACTTCTTTCCATTCATGTGATCCTAATCACATTTTTCTACAACACGTGCGTTGGAATAGATTTGTGCTTTTACAAATTTCTTCCTACCCTAACCTCTTTTCATTCATCTGATCTTAATCAGAGTTTTCTACAAAACGTGCGTTGGGATAGATTTGTGCTTTTACAAATATCTTCGTACCCTAACCTCTTTCCATTCATGTGATCCTAATCAAAGTTTCCTATAAAACCATGCATTGGGATAGATTTGTACCTTTACAAATTTCTTCGTATCCTAACCTCTTTCCATTCATGTGATCCTAATAAAACTTTTCTACAAAACATGCATTGGGATAGATTTGCACCTTTACAAATTTCTTCGTATCCTAACCTCTTTTCATTCATCTGATCCTAATCAGAGATTTCTACAAAACATGCGTTGGGATAGATTTGTGCTTTAAAAATTTCTTTGTACCCTAACCTCTTCCCATTCATGTGATCCTAATCAGGGTTTTCTACAAAACACACGATGGGATAGATTGTGCTTTTACAAATTTCTTTGTATCCTAGCCTCTTTCCATTCATGTGATCCTAATCAGAGTTTTCTGCAAAACGTGCGTTGGGATAGATTTGTGCTTTTACAAATTTCTTCGTACCCTAACCTCTTTCTATACATGTGATCCTAATCACAGTTTTCTATAAAACCATGCATTGGGACAGATTTGTACCTTTACAAATTTCTTCGTAACCTCTTTCCATTCATGTGATCCTAATCGAACTTTTCTACAAAACATGCATTGGGATAGATTTGTAGATTTACAAATTTCTTCGTATCCTAACCTCTTTCCATTCATGTGATACTAATTAGAGTTTTCTACAAAACGTGCGTTGGGATAAATTTATGCTTTTACAAATTTCTTCGTACCCTAACCTCTTTCCATTCATGTGATCCTAATCAAACTTTTCTACAAAACCATGCATTGGGATAGATTTGTACCTTTACAAATTTCTTCGTATCCTAACCTCTTTCCATTCATGTGATCCTAATTACATTTTTCTACAACACGTGCGTTGGAATAGATTTGTGCTTTTACAAATTTCTTCCTACCCTAACCTCTTTTCATTCATCTGATCCTAATCAGAGTTTTCTACAAAACGTGCGTTGGGATAGATTTGTGCTTTTACAAATATCTTCGTACCCTAACCTCTTTCCATTCATGTGATCCTAATCAAAGTTTTCTATAAAACCATGCATTGGGATAGATTTGTACCTTTACAAATTTCTTCGTATCCTAACCTCTTTCCATTCATGTGATCCTAATAAAACTTTTCTATAAAACATGCATTGGGATAGATTTGCACCTTTACAAATTTCTTCGTATCCTAACCTCTTTTCATTCATCTGATCCTAATCAGAGATTTCTACAAAACATGCGTTGGGATAGATTTGTGCTTTAAAAATTTCTTTGTACACTAACCTCTTCCCATTCATGTGATCCTAATCAGAGTTTTCTACAAAACAAACGATGTGATAGATTTGTGCTTTTACAAATTTCTTTGTATCCTAACTTCTTTCCATTCATGTGATCCTAATCACATTTTTCTACAACACGTGCGTTGGAATAGATTTGTGCTTTTACAAATTTCTTCCTACCCTAACCTCTTTTCATTCATCTGATCTTAATCAGAGTTTTCTACAAAACGTGCGTTGGGATAGATTTGTGCTTTTACAAATATCTTCGTACCCTAACCTCTTTCCATTCATGTGATCCTAATCAAAGTTGCCTATAAAACCATGCATTGGGATAGATTTGTACCTTTACAAATTTCTTCGTATCCTAACCTCTTTCCATTCATGTGATCCTAATAAAACTTTTCTACAAAACATGCATTGGGATAGATTTGCACCTTTACAAATTTCTTCGTATCCTAACCTCTTTTCATTCATCTGATCCTAATCAGAGATTACTACAAAACATGCGTTGGGATAGATTTGTGCTTTAAAAATTTCTTTGTACCCTAACCTCTTCCCATTCATGTGATCCTAATCAGGGTTTTCTACAAAACACACGATGGGATAGATTGTGCTTTTACAAATTTCTTTGTATCCTATCTTCTTTTCATTCATCTGATCCTAATCAGAGATTTCTACAAAACATGCATTGGGATAGCTTCGTGCTTTAAAAATTTCTTTGTACCCTAACCTCTTCCCATTCATCTGATCCTAATCAGAGTTTTCTACAAAACGTGCGTTGGGCTAGATTTGTGCTTTTACAAATTCTTCGTATCCTAACCTCTTTCCATTCATGTGATCCTAATCAAAGTTTTCTATAAAACCATGCATTGGGATAGAATTGTACCTTTACAAATTTCTTCGTACCCTAACCTCTTTCCATTCATGTGATCCTAATCGAAGTTTTCTATAAAACAATGCATTGGGATAGATTTGTACCTTTACAAATTTCTTCGTATCCTAGCCTCTTTCCAATCATGTGATCCTAATCATAGTTTTCTGCAAAACGAGCGTTGGGATAGATTTGTGCTTTTACAAATTTCTTCGTACCCTAACCTCTTTCCATACATGTGATCCTAATCACAGTTTTCTATAAAACCATGCATTGGGAAAGATTTGTACCTTAACAAATTTCTTCGTAACCTCTTTCCATTCATGTGATCCTAATCGAACTTTTCTACAAAAATGCATTCGGTTAGAATTGTAGCTTTAAAAATTTCTTCGTACCCTAACCTCTTTCCATTCATGTGATCCTAATCAAAGTTTTCTATAAAACAATGCATTGGGATAGATTTGTACCTTTACAAATTTCTTCGTATACTAGCCTCTTTCCATTCATGTGATCCTAATCATAGTTTTCTGCAAAACGAGCGTTGGGATAGATTTGTGCTTTTACAAATTTCTTCGTACCCTAACCTCTTTCCATACATGTGATCCTAATCACAGTTTTCTATAAAACCATGCATTGGGAAAGATTTGTACCTTAACAAATTTCTTCGTAACCTCTTTCCATTCATGTGATCCTAATCGAACTTTTCTACAAAAATGCATTTGGTTAGAATTGTACCTTTACAAATTTCTTCGTACCCTAACCTCTTTCTATTGATGTGATCCTAATCACATTTTTCTACAACACGTGCGTTGGAATAGATTTGTGCTATTACAAATTTCTTCCTACCCTAACCTCTTTTCATTCATCTGAATCTAATCAGAGTTTTCTACAAAACGTGCGTTGGGATAGATTTGTGCTTTTACAAATATCTTCGTACCCTAACCTCTTTCCATTCATGTGATCCTAATCAAAGTTTTCTATAAAACCATGCATTGAGATAGATTTGTACCTTTACAAATTTCTTCGTATCCTAACCTCTTTCCATTCATGTGATCCTAATAAAACTTTTCTACAAAACATGCAAATGGATAGATTTGCACCTTTACAAATTTCTTCGTATCCTAACCTCTTTTCATTCATCTGATCCTAATCAGAGATTTCTACAAAACATGCGTTGGGATAGATTTGTGCTTTAAAAATTTCTTTGTACCCTAACCTCTTCCCATTCATGTGATCCTAATCAGAGTTTTCTACAAAACATGCATTGGGATAGTTTTGTACCTTTACAAATTTCTTCGTACCCTAACCTCTTTCCATTCATGTGATCCTAATCAAACTTTTCTACAAAACATGCATTGGGATAGATTTGAACCTTTACAAATTTCTTCGTACCCTAACCTCTTTCCATTCATGTGATCCTAATCAAACTGTTCTAAAAAACCATGCATTGGGATAGCTTCGTGCTTTAAAAATTTCTTTGTACCCTAACCTCTTCCCATTCATCTGATCCTAATCAGAGTTTTCTACAACACGTGCGTTGGGCTAGATTTGTGCTTTTACAAATTTCTTCGTATCCTAACCTCTTTCCATTCATGTGATCCTAATCTAAGTTTTCTATAAAACCATGCATTGGGATAGAATTGTACCTTTACAAATTTCTTCGTATCCTAGCCTCTTTCCATTCATGTGATCCTAATCAGAGTTTTCTGCAAAACGTGCGTTGGGATAGATTTGTGCTTTTACAAATTTCTTCGTACCCTAACCTCTTTCCATACATGTGATCCTAATCACAGTTTTCTATAAAACCATGCATTGGGACAGATTTGTACCTTTACAAATTTCTTCGTAACCTCTTTCCATTCATGTGATCCTAATCGAACTTTTCTACAAAACATGCATTGGGATAGATTTGTAGATTTACAAATTTCTTCGTATCCTAACCTCTTTCCATTCATGTGATACTAATTAGAGTTTTCTACAAAACGTGCGTTGGGATAAATTTATGCTTTTACAAATTTCTTCGTACCCTAACCTCTTTCCATTCATGTGATCCTAATCAAACTTTTCTACAAAACCATGCATTGGGATAGATTTGTACCTTTAAAAATTTCTTCGTACCCTAACCTCTTTCCATTCATGTGATCCTAATCAAAGTTTTCTACAAAACCATGCATTGGGATAGCTTCGTGGTTTAAAAATTTCGTTGTACCCTAACCTCTTCCCATTCATGTGATCCTAATCTGAGTTTTCTACAAAACGCATTGGGATAGATTTGTACCTTTACAAATTTCTTCGTATCCTAACCTCTTTCCATTCATGTGATCCTAATTGAACTTTTCTACAAAAATGCATTGGGTTAGATTTGTAGCTTTACAAATTTCTTCGTATCCAAACCTCTTTCCATTCATGTGATGCTAATTAGAGTTTTCTACAAAACGTGCGTTGGGATAGATTTATGCTTTTACAAATTTCTTCGTACCCTAACCTCTTTCCATTCATGTGATCCTAATCAAACTTTTCTACAAAACCATGCATTGGGATAGATTTGTACCTTTACAATTTCTTCGTATCCTAACCTCTTTCCATTCATGTGATCCTAATCACATTTTTCTACAACACGTGCGTTGGAATAGATTTGTGGTTTTACAAATTTCTTCCTACCCTAACCTCTTTTCATTCATCTGATCCTAATCAGAGTTTTCTACAAAACGTGCGTTGGGATAGATTTGTGCTTTTACAAATATCTTCGTACCCTAACCTCTTTCCATTCATGTGATCCTAATCAAAGTTTTCTATAAAACCATGCATTGGGATAGATTTGTACCTTTACAAATTTCTTCGTATCCTAACCTCTTTCCATTCATGTGATCCTAATAAAACTTTTCTACAAAACATGCATTGGGATAGATTTGCACCTTTACAAATTTCTTCGTATCCTAACCTCTTTTCATTCATCTGATCCTAATCAGAGATTTCTACAAAACATGCGTTGGGATAGATTTGTGCTTTAAAAATTTCTTTGTACACTAACCTCTTCCCATTCATGTGATCCTAATCAGAGTTTTCTACAAAACACACGATGTGATAGATTTGTGCTTTTACAAATTTCTTTGTATCCTAACTTCTTTCCATTCATGTGATCCTAATCACATTTTTCTACAACACGTGCGTTGGAATAGATTTGTGCTTTTACAAATTTCTTCCTACCCTAACCTCTTTTCATTCATCTGATCTTAATCAGAGTTTTCTACAAAACGTGCGTTGGGATAGATTTGTGCTTTTACAAATATCTTCGTACCCTAACCTCTTTCCATTCATGTGATCCTAATCAAAGTTTCCTATAAAACCATGCATTGGGATAGATTTGTACCTTTACAAATTTCTTCGTATCCTAACCTCTTTCCATTCATGTGATCCTAATAAAACTTTTCTACAAAACATGCATTGGGATAGATTTGCACCTTTACAAATTTCTTCGTATCCTAACCTCTTTTCATTCATCTGATCCTAATCAGAGATTTCTACAAAACATGCGTTGGGCTAGATTTGTGCTTTTACAAATATCTTCGTACCCTAACCTATTTCCATTCATGTGATCCTAATCAAAGTTTCCTATAAAACCATGCATTGGGATAGATTTGTACCTTTACAAATTTCTTCGTATCCTAGCCTCTTTCCATTCATGTGATCCTAATCATAGTTTTCTGCAAAACGAGCGTTGGGATAGATTTGTGCTTTTACAAATTTCTTCGTACCCTAACCTCTTTCCATAAATGTGATCCTAATCACAGTTTTCTATAAAACCATGCATTGGGAAAGATTTGTACCTTAACAAATTTCTTCGTAACCTCTTTCCATTCATGTGATCCTAATCGAACTTTTCTACAAAAATGCATTCGGTTAGAATTGTAGCTTTACAAATTTCTTCGTATCCTAACCTCTTTCCATTCATGTGATCCTAATAAAACTTTTCTACAAAACATGCATTGGGATAGATTTGCACCTTTACAAATTTCTTCGTATCCTAACCTCTTTTCATTCATCTGATCCTAATCAGAGATTTCTACAAAACATGCGTTGGGATAGATTTGTGCTTTAAAAATTTCTTTGTACCCTAACCTCTTCCCATTCATGTGATCCTAATCAGGGTTTTCTACAAAACACACGATGGGATAGATTGTGCTTTTACAAATTTCTTTGTATCCTAGCCTCTTTCCATTCATGTGATCCTAATCAGAGTTTTCTGCAAAACGTGCGTTGGGATAGATTTGTGCTTTTACAAATTTCTTCGTACCCTAACCTCTTTCTATACATGTGATCCTAATCACAGTTTTCTATAAAACCATGCATTGGGACAGATTTGTACCTTTACAAATTTCTTCGTAACCTCTTTCCATTCATGTGATCCTAATCGAACTTTTCTACAAAACATGCATTGGGATAGATTTGTAGATTTACAAATTTCTTCGTATCCTAACCTCTTTCCATTCATGTGATACTAATTAGAGTTTTCTACAAAACGTGCGTTGGGATAAATTTATGCTTTTACAAATTTCTTCGTACCCTAACCTCTTTCCATTCATGTGATCCTAATCAAACTTTTCTACAAAACCATGCATTGGGATAGATTTGTACCTTTACAAATTTCTTCGTATCCTAACCTCTTTCCATTCATGTGATCCTAATTACATTTTTCTACAACACGTGCGTTGGAATAGATTTGTGCTTTTACAAATTTCTTCCTACCCTAACCTCTTTTCATTCATCTGATCCTAATCAGAGTTTTCTACAAAACGTGCGTTGGGATAGATTTGTGCTTTTACAAATATCTTCGTACCCTAACCTCTTTCCATTCATGTGATCCTAATCAAAGTTTTCTATAAAACCATGCATTGGGATAGATTTGTACCTTTACAAATTTCTTCGTATCCTAACCTCTTTCCATTCATGTGATCCTAATAAAACTTTTCTACAAAACATGCATTGGGATAGATTTGCACCTTTACAAATTTCTTCGTATCCTAACCTCTTTTCATTCATCTGATCCTAATCAGAGATTTCTACAAAACATGCGTTGGGATAGATTTGTGCTTTAAAAATTTCTTTGTACACTAACCTCTTCCCATTCATGTGATCCTAATCAGAGTTTTCTACAAAACAAACGATGTGATAGATTTGTGCTTTTACAAATTTCTTTGTATCCTAACTTCTTTCCATTCATGTGATCCTAATCACATTTTTCTACAACACGTGCGTTGGAATAGATTTGTGCTTTTACAAATTTCTTCCTATCCTAACCTCTTTTCATTCATCTGATCTTAATCAGAGTTTTCTACAAAACGTGCGTTGGGATAGATTTGTGCTTTTACAAATATCTTCGTACCCTAACCTCTTTCCATTCATGTGATCCTAATCAAAGTTGCCTATAAAACCATGCATTGGGATAGATTTGTACCTTTACAAATTTCTTCGTATCCTAACCTCTTTCCATTCATGTGATCCTAATAAAACTTTTCTACAAAACATGCATTGGGATAGATTTGCACCTTTACAAATTTCTTCGTATCCTAACCTCTTTTCATTCATCTGATCCTAATCAGAGATTACTACAAAACATGCGTTGGGATAGATTTGTGCTTTAAAAATTTCTTTGTACCCTAACCTCTTCCCATTCATGTGATCCTAATCAGGGTTTTCTACAAAACACACGATGGGATAGATTGTGCTTTTACAAATTTCTTTGTATCCTATCTTCTTTTCATTCATCTGATCCTAATCAGAGATTTCTACAAAACATGCATTGGGATAGCTTCGTGCTTTAAAAATTTCTTTGTACCCTAACCTCTTCCCATTCATCTGATCCTAATCAGAGTTTTCTACAAAACGTGCGTTGGGCTAGATTTGTGCTTTTACAAATTCTTCGTATCCTAACCTCTTTCCATTCATGTGATCCTAATCAAAGTTTTCTATAAAACCATGCATTGGGATAGAATTGTACCTTTACAAATTTCTTCGTACCCTAACCTCTTTCCATTCATGTGATCCTAATCGAAGTTTTCTATAAAACAATGCATTGGGATAGATTTGTACCTTTACAAATTTCTTCGTATCCTAGCCTCTTTCCAATCATGTGATCCTAATCATAGTTTTCTGCAAAACGAGCGTTGGGATAGATTTGTGCTTTTACAAATTTCTTCGTACCCTAACCTCTTTCCATACATGTGATCCTAATCACAGTTTTCTATAAAACCATGCATTGGGAAAGATTTGTACCTTAACAAATTTCTTCGTAACCTCTTTCCATTCATGTGATCCTAATCGAACTTTTCTACAAAAATGCATTCGGTTAGAATTGTAGCTTTAAAAATTTCTTCGTACCCTAACCTCTTTCCATTCATGTGATCCTAATCAAAGTTTTCTATAAAACAATGCATTGGGATAGATTTGTACCTTTACAAATTTCTTCGTATACTAGCCTCTTTCCATTCATGTGATCCTAATCATAGTTTTCTGCAAAACGAGCGTTGGGATAGATTTGTGCTTTTACAAATTTCTTCGTACCCTAACCTCTTTCCATACATGTGATCCTAATCACAGTTTTCTATAAAACCATGCATTGGGAAAGATTTGTACCTTAACAAATTTCTTCGTAACCTCTTTCCATTCATGTGATCCTAATCGAACTTTTCTACAAAAATGCATTTGGTTAGAATTGTACCTTTACAAATTTCTTCGTACCCTAACCTCTTTCTATTGATGTGATCCTAATCACATTTTTCTACAACACGTGCGTTGGAATAGATTTGTGCTATTACAAATTTCTTCCTACCCTAACCTCTTTTCATTCATCTGAATCTAATCAGAGTTTTCTACAAAACGTGCGTTGGGATAGATTTGTGCTTTTACAAATATCTTCGTACCCTAACCTCTTTCCATTCATGTGATCCTAATCAAAGTTTTCTATAAAACCATGCATTGAGATAGATTTGTACCTTTACAAATTTCTTCGTATCCTAACCTCTTTCCATTCATGTGATCCTAATAAAACTTTTCTACAAAACATGCAAATGGATAGATTTGCACCTTTACAAATTTCTTCGTATCCTAACCTCTTTTCATTCATCTGATCCTAATCAGAGATTTCTACAAAACATGCGTTGGGATAGATTTGTGCTTTAAAAATTTCTTTGTACCCTAACCTCTTCCCATTCATGTGATCCTAATCAGAGTTTTCTACAAAACATGCATTGGGATAGTTTTGTACCTTTACAAATTTCTTCGTACCCTAACCTCTTTCCATTCATGTGATCCTAATCAAACTTTTCTACAAAACATGCATTGGGATAGATTTGAACCTTTACAAATTTCTTCGTACCCTAACCTCTTTCCATTCATGTGATCCTAATCAAACTGTTCTAAAAAACCATGCATTGGGATAGCTTCGTGCTTTAAAAATTTCTTTGTACCCTAACCTCTTCCCATTCATCTGATCCTAATCAGAGTTTTCTACAACACGTGCGTTGGGCTAGATTTGTGCTTTTACAAATTTCTTCGTATCCTAACCTCTTTCCATTCATGTGATCCTAATCTAAGTTTTCTATAAAACCATGCATTGGGATAGAATTGTACCTTTACAAATTTCTTCGTATCCTAGCCTCTTTCCATTCATGTGATCCTAATCAGAGTTTTCTGCAAAACGTGCGTTGGGATAGATTTGTGCTTTTACAAATTTCTTCGTACCCTAACCTCTTTCCATACATGTGATCCTAATCACAGTTTTCTATAAAACCATGCATTGGGACAGATTTGTACCTTTACAAATTTCTTCGTAACCTCTTTCCATTCATGTGATCCTAATCGAACTTTTCTACAAAACATGCATTGGGATAGATTTGTAGATTTACAAATTTCTTCGTATCCTAACCTCTTTCCATTCATGTGATACTAATTAGAGTTTTCTACAAAACGTGCGTTGGGATAAATTTATGCTTTTACAAATTTCTTCGTACCCTAACCTCTTTCCATTCATGTGATCCTAATCAAACTTTTCTACAAAACCATGCATTGGGATAGATTTGTACCTTTAAAAATTTCTTCGTACCCTAACCTCTTTCAGTAGGTATTGCGACACCTGGCCAGACTCCCACTCTTCCTACTTTTGGCCACGCCTGCTGCTCTCTGATTGGCTATCCCCTCTCCTCTAGCTCCTCCCCTTGCTTCTGATTGGTCGACGCCATCTTGGATGACACGCCTACTATTCTGTGATTGGCTGAAGGCGGCCATTTTGAAAACGCCTACTATTCTCTGATTGGATGACGGCCATTTTGGAACTTCGGGCGCCATTTTTACCACGCCCTATGAATCCATGACTGGAAACTGTATTACCGGCAACATGCATGCTTCTAAGAGATGGCGCTATGAAGGAATACCGACAAACTATGTACTTTTACTACTAGGCGGCGCGTCATGAAGAAATCTGTATTATCGATCATCATTTTATATTAATAAATTTCATCGATTTCTCAAATAATTATCGTCGTCGTCGTCATTAATAAGATAATAATTACACATAGTAATAATTAATTCAGCATTAAAAATTTGAAATTCAGGAAGAAGAAATCTGTATTACTACTACAGAGAGGCAACCATTTTATATCACAGCATCTTGCATGCGCGCGCTAAATTTGAATCTATTTTAAAATTTGTCATTTTTGCATATGTCATTTATGCATTTAAAATTTGTCATTTTTGCATATGTCATTTTTGCATATGTCATTTTTGCCTCTGTCATTTTAAATCTGTCAATTTTAATCTGTCATTTTGCATCTGTCATTTTAATTCTGTCATTTTTGCATAGGTCATTTATGCGTCTGTCATTTAAATCTGTCATTTTTTGCATATGTCATTTAAATCTATCATTCTTAAAGCAACCATCTTACCAGATTTGAATTTTAGCGCTAACTCTGGGATTGCATCCTTTCACTAAGCTGAAACGTTTCCACCACTACCTTTTCTAGAAGAAATAATAAAGCCATATAGGAATTAAAAAAAAATTATGTTTATTAATATAGTGTTAAGGCTACATTTAATTTATAATAAAAAATGTTGATAGAATGCTGGTGCTTGAGGACTTCAGGACTGACCTCTGTTTTCTATTTGCGGTTCCAGGGGCTGTAACAACAATAACAATAGAACGTTAAAAAGGGGTTTATTGTATAAACTTGATGTTTACTCGTACCTTATTTAATTCCACAAACAGGCAGTCATCATAACAGTGTGTTTTCCCCATGTACATCAAACCTAGAGAAATCGTTTTAGCTTCAATCTGCTGGTTAAGCTCTGTAACCCTTTGATCTGTTAACTTATCGCTGATTCGCTTTGGTAGAAATGTAACATGCTTTTCAGCAACAATAATCACACTTTGACGCTTATCACGGCAAACGACTCTTTTGAATTGTAGTATCTCTGCAATTTCTTTTATTTTGTAATCACATAACTTCTTGATTGGCTTCTGGCTAACGGGAGATTTGTTCAATTGTTGTATTAGCAAATCCATTTTTCTATGTAAAATAAAATAGACAAAAACTTAACACTCACAAGAATAATAAATGATTATTTTAACATACCTAGTTCAAGCAAACAATAACAATATTACTATCACCGTAACCGATGTCAAGACCAAACTAAAACGGAAGGGGGGTTTGACTGAGCTTTTATAAACTTCGAACCTGCGCGAATGAACATGATTTTAGATACAATCTTAATTTATTACCCGAACAAAAAGGGTATTGTTCAAAAAAAACCTGCACTGTCAATTAATTACTTGAGACCAGATAAAAATCTAAATTTATTACCCTCGAAGATCGGTCACATAGATAAGTGCTACCTACATTTACAGCGCAGGTGTTCTTTAGGGTATTGTTAAAAAGGGATCGACACCTGCACTGTCAAAGTAACACGAGTAGATAAAATCTAAATTTATTACCGTCGGAGCAAAAGGATATCATTAAAAAGGTAGACACCTGCACTGTCACGAATAGATAAAATCTTAATTTATTACCCTTAGGAAGAAAAAGGGTATTGTTAAAAAAGGGATCGACACCTGCACTGTCATGTAACACGATTAGATAAAAATTTAAATTTATTACCCTCGGTGTCGTTTTTATAATTTACTATAACATTAAAATTTTAAATTAAACTTTTAGATGTGTCTATTGATAACCATTTAATTTATTACACACACACACACGGACCCTGAGCAAAGAAACTCGTTAACGAATAAAAGAACACCTGCGCTGTAAATGTAGGTAGCACTTATCTATGTGACCGATCTTCTAAATAAAGGTTGACTGTGTTAGAGCATTAAAACTATTTTTTGTCATACTTTAGACATTTTTTATTAAAAATATACCTATTTAAAGAAATGTTTTTTTTGATTTATCATAATCACATTTAACAGAAAAATTTTCAATGGATTATAATATTGATATACTGTAATAGCAAAATAATCAAACATTTCATCACTCTTTGTATTATTAAGTACCTGTAAATCTCGCACGTTGACGGGTCTGATTTCTAAAGCTATTTCCAGGTAAAAAGACCTTTCTGTCTCTTAGAGCATTTAAAAGAACACACTTTAAATTTTATAGAATTTTCTTTAAATAAAAAGGCACACAATTAAATCAAACCTAAACTGCTTGCCTCGTTCATTTATGTGTTGAAAAGTTATAAACACATCCTTAAAAGGGAATCATATCGAATTTTGACAACAATCTGTCTATTGCCTAATAAAAATAATATAATATTACCATTGCATTCTCTGTTCGCACAATACGTTGAAATTTATCAGATATCTAAACACAAATAGAACCGAGAAAGACACTAAAGTACAAAAGGCGATATCGAATGTAACCTTTATTTAATACAGACAGGGTCATAACTTATTCGTCACACCTGCGTTCAATAAAAAACGGTATGACAGTTGAATGAATTATATCCCCAGAGGGTTAGAATGATACACCGTTTTTTTTTTATTCTAATAGATAAAATCTAGAAGGTATGTCAACTCTGGTGCAGAAAAAAAAACATTTCAAACTGATTTATGACACGCAGGTGTTCACCGGAGAGAACGCTTTGTTCCTTTGTTAAGCGGGCAAATTGACTCGAGTTTTATTTTTAGCTTATTGCATAATATTGCGCAACAATTCGAACCTATAAAGCCAACCACAGAAGTAGACAAGCACTTGTTTGGGGTTACTCGAGACATCAACACATGTATGTTTTTTATGCGTACTGTTAATTATTACGTCTGTGTTTGAAGTGATTTGTGCCATTCTTGGTTGTTATTACCAATTGTTGCTACAGAGTCTATGTGAAATCTACAGCTTTAATCGAACAAAAAGGTAGGATTTATTATTATTATTGTTTTTTATAATAATCGGCAATCTCGTTCTCGCATGATTTTTCACGACACTGTAACATAATCGGTTTAAAATAATTATTTAAGTTGCAGGAATAGTTTTATATATTTTTTTAATTTCCCTAGTTTGATTATCGATTAAAGTAGTAATTGTTTTATGCGAAGTGTGATCGTTATTAGTTGTTTATCTAGGGGGTTGTAACATAGTTATTTAAATCATAATTTGAGGTTATGCTTTTTAGATCAATGTTTATTTAAATTAACAGCATATAATCTTTGTTGTTTTTTAGCCGTTCCTTATTTATTTTTTTTTATAATAATAATCTATCAAAGGGATTTAGTAACAATTTAAACTCTATATTTGTTTAAATTAGATTGTTGTTAAAAGGTGTAATATCGATTAAAACTATCAAAGGGATTTAGTAACAATTTAAACTCTATATTTGTTTAAATTAGATTGTTGTTAAAAGGTGTAATATCGATTAAAAGGTTTTATTAATTTGCATTGAAACTGATCTTTCTTTAACTTTTGTCAAAGCAAATAATTTGTAATATTTAATAGCCTGCATTGCATTCAGAGGTTATTGTTTATTTTGCGTCAATTTTTTTTTTACCATCACGTAGCATCTAAGCTTTTTATTTTTAATTAGGGGTTAAGAGAAGCAGTTCGTGAATGGTAAAAGATTTATCTGTCCATTTGTCGCTATATGATTTCTTACCTGTTGCTGTTATATTTCAAACAATTTTAGCTTATTTTGTTGTTGTTTATAATAATAATCTGTCAAAGGGATTTAGTAACAATTTTAAACTCTATATTTGTTTAAATTAGCTTGCTATTAAAAGTTTAAGAATGACTAAAAGATTTTATTAATTTGCATTAAAATTGATCTTTATAATTAATTTATAATATTTAACAGCTTACAGTGCATTTAAACTTTAATAATAGTAATTAGTCAATGTTTATTTAAATTAACAACATATAATCTTTGTTGTTTTAGCCTTTGTTAAGTGTGCAAGTGCGATATTTTTTTTTGCTATTGTTGCTGTTACTCCTGTACAAAATGTCTTCTCTCTACGAAATTATCGATGAAAACGTGTCCACCATCAAGAAATTTGGCACTCTGAAACATCGACTGGTGTTTAAAGTAGCCGTTACGCCAGTCGATGAAGATCATTTGGAGCATTTTAAATCGGCCATCAACCAAATTCTAAGGGATGTGCTAAGCCGAGCACGACCAAATGATAAAGTAGGGGCCACATTTGAGTTTGATAGTTTCAAACAAAAACTTCCCGGCTACATGAGCCTCAGGCGCTCTGATGAAATCACCTTCAATGATGTCTGGGGCATTTTAGAATCGATTTTACAGAGCGATCCTGAAGCCCTGAGTTCGGACACCTTCAGACTAATAGCTACTATTGTAACACCACCTGCTGGACAAGGTCGCTGTCGTAACGGCACGTACAGCACCTTTGCCGAAGAGTGTAGCCGTCGCAGAGGGATTGTCACGATTAACAACACCACCAGTGACAATCTATGCCTACCCAGGGCTTTGGTCGTAGGCAGGGCTCACGCAGATAACAGTGCTGATTACAAGAAGACCCGTGATAATCAGACAGTGCAAAAGATAAAGGCCGAGGAAATGATGCGAGCTGCTGGAGTAGCTTTCATTCCACCGGAGGGAGCCGGGGTCAATGAATTAAGGTTGTTCCAGCAGTTCCTGGCCCCCAACTACAAGATAGTAGTGTATAGCCACGGCTCGAGAGGTCGTTCACTTATCTTTGAGGGGGTCGTTGATAATGATGCCGCAACAAAGAACATCAAGCTGTTGTATCACGAGCATCATTATAACGTCATAACATCGTTGACCTCAGCCTTTGCCTGCGGTTATTTCTGTGAGCACTGTCATGTACCCTACGATCATAAAAACCATCACAGGTGTGAAAAGTCCTGCGTAGGCTGTGGTAGCTCTCCGCCCTGCGAAAGAACAGCGCAGCTGATTAGGTGTCCGAACTGCAGGCGAGACTTTAAAAGTCAAGCCTGCTTTAACATCCATCAGGAGGGCAACATGTGCCTGGAAGTTAAAAAATGCGAGGGATGTTTCAAAACCATCAACATCAAGACCCGGAAGCAGGCCCATGTGTGCGGGGAGATCTATTGTAAGATCTGTCAGAGTCATAAACCCGAAAACCATTTCTGTCACATACAACCGGCCGGGCCTAGGAACACAAAGCAAGACACCTTGTTTGTGTTCTTCGACCTGGAGACCCGGCAAGAGAAAGAAATTGCGCCCGGCGTTAACCTCCATGAACCGAATCTATGCGTTTTCCAGCAAGTCTGTTCTGAGTGTTACAACAACAATGACTCATCATCAACTGCTACCATCTGTGTAAGATGTGGTTTGCGAGAACAGATCTTGCGAGGAAAATGTATAGATGGTTTTCTCGCGCACCTGTTGGAGATGCGTAAAAAATTCAAAAAAGTTGTAGCAGTTGCCCATAACGGGCAGGCTTTCGACACACACACAGTTTATTCTAAATTACTTGATAACCAACAACACCTCTTTGAAACCGGACCTCATTATGCGCGGTTCAAAAATTCTGCTGCTGCAACTAGATAATCTAAAGATTATCGACTCGCTCAACTTTTTCCCCATGGCTCTGGCTGACTTGCCTAAAGCGTTCGATCTACCGGCTCCCAAAGGATACTTCCCGCACCTCTTTAACACCGAGGCGAATGCCCATTACGTGGGTCCTCTTCCGGACATCAAATTTTACAGCCCCGACACCATGAAACCCCAGGCTCGTAAAGCGTTCCTAAAGTGGTACGAGGCGAACAGGGACGGGATCACGGAGTTCGACATGCAACGTGACCTGGTCGAATATTGTCGAACAGACGTCGATATTTTGAAGAGAGCCTGTATCCACTTTAGGAATCTCTTTATTGAGGAATGCGACGTTGACCCGTTCACGGAAGCCATCACCATCGCCTCTGCCTGTAATCTCATGTTCCGGAGGAAATTCCTCAAAGAAAGCACCATTGGACTGATACCAAAGGGTGGTTATAGACGCGCAGATAACCAGTCTAAGGTAGCTCTCCAATGGCTGTTGCTGGAAGAACATCAAAGAGGTGTTGAGATTCAACACGCCGGCAGGCAGAGAGAAGCTATCGTGGGCGGGTTAAAGGTTGACGGGCTGTATGGTAATACCATATTTCAATTTCACGGGTGTTACTTCCATGGATGTCCCACTTGCTTCACTACCCGTCGCAACGAGCCTCTACACGACGATCCTAGCGACACCATGGATATGAGGCTCGAGAAGACCCGAGCCACAACAGAGAAGTTAAAGTCGCTAGGATACGAGGTTGTTGAACAGTGGGAATGTCGCTTCCGAAGGCAGTTAACACCCGAATTCAGACAGCAGGTTGAGAAACATCCCTTGTTAGTAAACACACCCTTAAACCCGAGAGAGGCATTTTACGGCGGCCGTACAGGGGCAGCAAAATTAAAGAGAGTTGCAAAAGACGGGGAAAAGATCCGGTATGTAGATGTATGCTCCCTTTATCCTTGGGTATGCAAGTACGCCAAATTCCCAGTTGGCCATCCAGAAGTTTACGTAGGCAAGGCGGCTTGTGAAAATCTAATCAGGGATAAAGGGGGCCTGGAAAACATCAACGGCGTGGTAAAATGTACAATGTTACCGCCACAAGATCTATACCATCCGGTCTTACCCGTCAAGATGCATCAAAAGCTGCTGTTCCCTCTATGTCGCACTTGCGCCGAAGAATTGAACCAGGTCGAATGTCAGCACGGCGTAGAGGACCGAGTCATCAACGGAACCTGGGTCTTGGACGAACTGGTAATGGCCATACGAAAGGGTTACATCGTGCAGGACATACAAGAGATCTGGTCGTACGATGTAACCCAGTACAACAAAGCGTCCAAGACCGGGGGACTGTTTTCGGGTTTCATCGACAAGTTCCTGAAGATGAAGCAGGAAGCCAGCGGTTGGCCATCTTCAATAACTGCCAACAACAACGGCGAGGATGGTATCGATGGAGCCCGGAAACAGTACGTTGATGACTACTTCGAGAACGAGGGAGTCTCCTTGGATTCGTTGAAGATCGTCAAGAACCCTGGTTTGAGATCGTTGGCCAAACTGATGCTGAATTCCTTCTGGGGTAAGTTATAATAACCGTATGTAGTTTTCTTTACTTAATATTTTTTTGTATTCTAGGGAAATTTGGTCAGCGCGAGAACCAGGCGAAAACAGCCATAATCAGCGAGTCCAAGGAGTTTTTCGACCTGTTGTCCAGCCCAGGCGTAGAAGTTAATCATGTGCAGGAAATAAATGACGAGGTGATTGCGGTTAACTGGCAGCATAAAGAGGAAGCAGCAGATCCTCTGTCGTCAGTTAACGTGGTCATCGCGGCATTTGTCACTGCACAGGCCCGTCTTAAGCTGTATTCCTATTTGGATCAGCTAGGAGAGAGAGTATTATACTATGACACAGGTAAGTCATTCAGTACTATCAAACATCAACACCGTTTATATTAGAGTTAATTTTTTTTTTTCGTTGTTTCAGATTCCGTAATATACGTTTCGAAGCCGGGCGACTTCGAGCTACCAACAGGAAGCTTCCTGGGCGACCTCACAGACGAGCTCGAAGAGTACGGTCCCGGATCGTATATTATAGAGTTTGTGTCAGGCGGGCCGAAGAACTACGCCTACAAAGTTTATTCACCGACCACGGGACAGATACACGTGGTCGTCAAGGTCAAGGGCATCACCCTAAACCACGCCGCGACTCAAAAAATAAACTTTGAGTCCATGCTTAGACTGCTGGAAGGTATGGACGAAAAGATTATTGTAGAGTCCAACAACATCCGGCGTACGGCTGACCATCAGCTTGTAACGCGAGCGGAATCAAAAGTCTATAAGATAACGTTCGCGAAGAGACGCCGTATAGAAGATTTTGATTCCGTTCCGTTCGGCTACAACAACAACAACAAGCGACCGCGTGTATAAACATTAAAGCCCCTCTTGTATATATGTAAGTGTATAGTAGTATAGTTGTATTTTTAAGTTTTGTAAAATTTGTATAGGTAGTATTATATTTAGATCTTCAGTAGTAAAATATTATCATAACGTATATAATTATTATACAGTTCAATCGTTGTAGTAATAGATATGTGTATAGTAGTAGTATAGTTGTATTTTTAAGTTTTGTAAATTTTTGTATAGGTAGTATCATATCTAACTCTTAAGTAGCAAAATATTTGTATAGTAATAAGTACATGTACAGTTCAACTGTAGTAGCAGTAGTCGGGGGTTATGTTAATCACAAGAGATCGACCTTCGGCTTGATGTAATTATTATTATAAGTGATGATGATGATGATGTCTAGGTTTATACTTTGTGTATACTATATTCGAAATTATTTAAGAATGTAATAATTAGGTAATTAGTTGTTGTTGTAAATTGTTCAATCATCTTTTGTCAGTATAGTGTAGTTATAATAATAATAAGTGAAGCTGACAAGAGTTATACCTTATGTACAGTAACTATTAAAAAAGATGGTGAAACTTAAGGGTGATTGAATGTAAATCACAAGAGGATACTCAGGGGAACATACTCATGAAATAGATCTGATAAACGCGATTTTGTTCTTTTCAATTATGTAGTAGTAGTAGTAGATCAAGACATTGTTGAAAAAGAATATTAGGCATAACAAAGCGTACAAAGCATTCAATAGGATGTTTCATGAAAAAACGAGTATGTCTTCATGGTTATCCGAGCAGATTTCAACCTAATAATAATAATTGTTTAGTTATTTTGATTATTGTCTAGTTGTTTAATAATTTTAAGAAACATTGTCGTCGTAGAATAAAAGATGTTCTATCATGGTTATCCGAGAACAGATAGTTGTTTAGTTATTTAAGTATTATTGTTTTTATTGTTTAATAATGTTTTGAGAAAGATTGTCATAGAATAAAAAAGATTAATGTTTTATATGTGTGTATTATTACTATTCTCACCCAGCTGTACCATGACATGAAAAGTGATAGCTATAACTGAGAGAGAGAGAGAGAATGAGGTAATTACCTACGAACACCTGCCTGTGATGATGATGACGTGTCAGCGACAGGATGAAACTTGTCGGGATGTGCTAAGCCGAGCACGACCAAATGATCAAAGCGTACAAAGCATTCAATAGGATGTTTCATGAAAAAACGAGTATGTCTTCATGGTTATCCGAGCAGATTTCAACCTAATAATAATAATTGTTTAGTTATTTTGATTATTGTCTAGTTGTTTAATAATTTTAAGAAACATTGTCGTCGTAGAATAAAAGATGTTCTATCATGGTTATCCGAGAACAGATAGTTGTTTAGTTATTTAAGTATTATTGTTTTGTTGTTTAATAATGTTTTGAGAAAGATTGTCATAGAATAAAAAAGATTAATGTTTTATATGTGTGTATTATTACTATTCTCACCCAGCTGTACCATGACATGAAAAGTGATAGCTATAACTGAGAGAGAGAGAATGAGGTAATTACCTACGAACACCTGCCTGTGATGATGATGACGTGTCAGCGACAGGATGAAACTTGTCTGCCAGCGATGCCTGCCTGTTTACCGTATGCGTGTTACTGAGCATGCGCTGGATCTAGGTAAGTATAGGTGACTATATAAAGCCGACCGTTGTTAGCGTGTAGCAGTAGACAGTACGTGTGCAAGAGCAGCAGCAGCAGCAACAGCAATTACGATGATGGCTAGCAGTCCTAATTATTGTTATGATAACTGTGAGAGCGAACCTCTGGAAATAGGTAAGTTACTGTTGTTTATAAAACTTCAAGTTTGTATGCTAATTTGTGTCTATTTTGTTACTTCTTTAGATGAAGAAGGTTCGGATGTTGCAGATCATGCATCATCATCATCAACAGCAAGTACCTACAACGACGACGGTCAAGCGTGGAACAACGAAGTCGAAGAAACAGGTAAGATGTTTAAGACTTTTGTGTGTGTGTGTTTATGCTTATATTAATCGATTATTGTATTATTATTGTTTAGCGTTCCTGTCGCAGCAGCAGCCTCTATACTACGCTGATGACGCTGTAGCAGCATCAGCAAACTTTACCATCATAGATACACCGGTAGCAGCAGCTAAACGTGAAGTACGTGTTCAGCTGCTCGGGGCTGTCCAGTATCCGTTGTATGTTACGAGACCTCCAGGGGAAAAAGAAAACTACGATCATATACACAACATCCAAGTAGGACTTATTCCGCCCGACGACGACGACGACCAGGGAGAATTTGCCGTGGTAGTGAAGCTCGAGTGCGTGAATAACGTATGTGAGTATGGTGAATTGGTGTTGTCGGAACGGGACTGGTTCGAGCTGTATGATATACGAGTCGAGGCACTGTTTAAAAATTTCTTTCATGGTTGCTGCTGTTGCAACAAGGACAACAGTGTACTACATTGCGATAAACATTTCAAATTCCATCTATGTGACAATTTATACATCGAGATTATTCACAACGAGTTTTTCGGCAACAGGGTGGCCATACATGATACACAGCGAACTATAACCTTAAAAGATTACGAGTTTCAGTCTATACTGCATTTAGCACCGTTGATCAATCATCATGCTCGAACGTTACGTCACCTCGACTTTTCACGTTTCTATCACGCAAACATAGAGAACGTAGCAGAAGGTCAACTGAGACGCCATGAAGATGCCTATAAATCGCTCCCGACATCCGATTCAATTTTATTCACGTCCGAGCTGTTATGCGGATACTACTCAGCTACCAGTTTAATAGACAACACAGCAGCAGCAATTGGTGGTGGATTGAACTCGTTCATTTTATTAGAAATAATAAAACATTATCCGCAAAAGTTTATCGATGCCGTACGTACACGACTGCAATCATATCAGCAACAGCAGCAGTCGGAGACGTCAACGACAACAACGTTTGCACCGTCGTATTAAGAACACCATGGCGGAAATAAACTATCTTAGAAATAGGCTGCAAAAATATTTGAACAATTTGCAAGTGTTACGCGATGATCTCAACTCATACTGTGTAATGAATAATTTGTCAAATCATATGTTACAATTGTCCATTAAATATCAAAATAAATAATATGTATAAACATTGTTGTTGTTGTTTCATTTACTAGCACAGGGTGAAGGGGTTGACTATATAAAAAAAAGGTAGATCGTTGTCATCAGCGACAGAGTACACGAATAAAGCCGAAGCTTTCCGACGGCGAACGTCCTAAGCTACAAATCCGGTAAGTAGTCATACTATGAGAGAGAGAGAGAGAGAGAGAGAGAGAGAAAGAGTTTCAACTTAGTGAAAGAAGGATCCACTCCCATAGTTAGCGCTAAAATTCAAATCTGGTAAGATGGGTGCTTTAAGAATGACAGATTTAAAATGACAGATTTAAATGACAGATGCAAAAAATGACATATGCAAAAATGACAAATTTTAAATGCATAAATGACATATGCAAAAATGACAAATTTTAAAATAGATTCAAATTTAGCGCGCGCATGCAAGATGCTGTGATATAAAATGGTTGCCTCTCTGTAGTAGTAATACAGATTTCTTCTTCCTGAATTTCAAATTTTTAATGCTGAATTAATTATTACTATGTGTAATTATTATCTTATTAATGACGACGACGACGATAATTATTTGAGAAATCGATGAAATTTATTAATATAAAATGATGATCGATAATACAGATTTCTTCATGACGCGCCGCCTAGTAGTAAAAGTACATAGTTTGTCGGTATTCCTTCATAGCGCCATCTCTTAGAAGCATGCATGTTGCCGGTAATACAGTTTCCAGTCATGGATTCATAGGGCGTGGTAAAAATGGCGCCCGAAGTTCCAAAATGGCCGTCATCCAATCAGAGAATAGTAGGCGTTTTCAAAATGGCCGCCTTCAGCCAATCACAGAATAGTAGGCGTGTCATCCAAGATGGCGTCGACCAATCAGAAGCAAGGGGAGGAGCTAGAGGAGAGGGGATAGCCAATCAGAGAGCAGCAGGCGTGGCCAAAAGTAGGAAGAGTGGGAGTCTGGCCAGGTGTCGCAATACCTACTTCTTTCCATTCATGTGATCCTAATCAAAGTTTTCTACAAAACCATGCATTGGGATAGCTTCGTGGTTTAAAAATTTCGTTGTACCCTAACCTCTTCCCATTCATGTGATCCTAATCTGAGTTTTCTACAAAACGCATTGGGATAGATTTGTACCTTTACAAATTTCTTCGTATCCTAACCTCTTTCCATTCATGTGATCCTAATTGAACTTTTCTACAAAAATGCATTGGGTTAGATTTGTAGCTTTACAAATTTCTTCGTATCCAAACCTCTTTCCATTCATGTGATGCTAATTAGAGTTTTCTACAAAACGTGCGTTGGGATAGATTTATGCTTTTACAAATTTCTTCGTACCCTAACCTCTTTCCATTCATGTGATCCTAATCAAACTTTTCTACAAAACCATGCATTGGGATAGATTTGTACCTTTACAATTTCTTCGTATCCTAACCTCTTTCCATTCATGTGATCCTAATCACATTTTTCTACAACACGTGCGTTGGAATAGATTTGTGGTTTTACAAATTTCTTCCTACCCTAACCTCTTTTCATTCATCTGATCCTAATCAGAGTTTTCTACAAAACGTGCGTTGGGATAGATTTGTGCTTTTACAAATATCTTCGTACCCTAACCTCTTTCCATTCATGTGATCCTAATCAAAGTTTTCTATAAAACCATGCATTGGGATAGATTTGTACCTTTACAAATTTCTTCGTATCCTAACCTCTTTCCATTCATGTGATCCTAATAAAACTTTTCTACAAAACATGCATTGGGATAGATTTGCACCTTTACAAATTTCTTCGTATCCTAACCTCTTTTCATTCATCTGATCCTAATCAGAGATTTCTACAAAACATGCGTTGGGATAGATTTGTGCTTTAAAAATTTCTTTGTACACTAACCTCTTCCCATTCATGTGATCCTAATCAGAGTTTTCTACAAAACACACGATGTGATAGATTTGTGCTTTTACAAATTTCTTTGTATCCTAACTTCTTTCCATTCATGTGATCCTAATCACATTTTTCTACAACACGTGCGTTGGAATAGATTTGTGCTTTTACAAATTTCTTCCTACCCTAACCTCTTTTCATTCATCTGATCTTAATCAGAGTTTTCTACAAAACGTGCGTTGGGATAGATTTGTGCTTTTACAAATATCTTCGTACCCTAACCTCTTTCCATTCATGTGATCCTAATCAAAGTTTCCTATAAAACCATGCATTGGGATAGATTTGTACCTTTACAAATTTCTTCGTATCCTAACCTCTTTCCATTCATGTGATCCTAATAAAACTTTTCTACAAAACATGCATTGGGATAGATTTGCACCTTTACAAATTTCTTCGTATCCTAACCTCTTTTCATTCATCTGATCCTAATCAGAGATTTCTACAAAACATGCGTTGGGCTAGATTTGTGCTTTTACAAATATCTTCGTACCCTAACCTCTTTCCATTCATGTGATCCTAATCAAAGTTTCCTATAAAACCATGCATTGGGATAGATTTGTACCTTTACAAATTTCTTCGTATCCTAGCCTCTTTCCATTCATGTGATCCTAATCATAGTTTTCTGCAAAACGAGCGTTGGGATAGATTTGTGCTTTTACAAATTTCTTCGTACCCTAACCTCTTTCCATAAATGTGATCCTAATCACAGTTTTCTATAAAACCATGCATTGGGAAAGATTTGTACCTTAACAAATTTCTTCGTAACCTCTTTCCATTCATGTGATCCTAATCGAACTTTTCTACAAAAATGCATTCGGTTAGAATTGTAGCTTTACAAATTTCTTCGTATCCAAACCTCTTTCCATTCATGTGATACTAATTAGAGTTTTCTACAAAACGTGTGTTGGGATAGATTTATGCTTTTACAAATTTCTTCGTTCCCTAACCTATTTCCATTCATGTGATTCTAATCAAACTTTTCTACAAAACCATGCATTGGGATAGATTTGTACCTTTACTAATTTCTTCGTACCCTAACCTCTTTCCATTCATGTGATCCTAATCACATTTTTCTACAACACGTGCGTTGGAATAGATTTGTGCTATTACAAATTTCTTCCTACCCTAACCTCTTTTCATTCATCTGAATCTAATCAGAGTTTTCTACAAAACGTGCGTTGGGATAGATTTGTGCTTTTACAAATATCTTCGTACCCTAACCTCTTTCCATTCATGTGATCCTAATCAAAGTTTTCTATAAAACCATGCATTGGGATAGATTTGTACCTTTACAAATTTCTTCGTATCCTAACCTCTTTCCATTCATGTGATCCTAATAAAACTTTTCTACAAAACATGCAAATGGATAGATTTGCACCTTTACAAATTTCTTCGTATCCTAACCTCTTTTCATTCATCTGATCCTAATCAGAGATTTCTACAAAACATGCGTTGGGATAGATTTGTGCTTTAAAAATTTCTTTGTACCCTAACCTCTTCCCATTCATGTGATCCTAATCAGAGTTTTCTACAAAACATGCATTGGGATAGATTTGTACCTTTACAAATTTCTTCGTACCCTAACCTCTTTCCATTCATGTGATCCTAATCAAACTTTTCTACAAAACATGCATTGGGATAGATTTGTACCTTTACAAATTTCCTCGTACCCTAACCTCTTTCCATTCATGTGATCCTAATCAAACTGTTCTAAAAAACCATGCATTGGGATAGCTTCGTGTTTTAAAAATTTCTTTGTACCCTAACCTCTTCCCATTCATCTTATCCTAATCAGAGTTTTCTACAACACGTGCGTTGGGCTAGATTTGTGCTTTTACAAATTTCTTCGTATCCTAACCTCTTTCCATTCATGTGATCCTAATCTAAGTTTTCTATAAAACCATGCATTGGGATAGAATTGTACCTTTACAAATTTCTTCGTATCCTAGCCTCTTTCCATTCATGTGATCCTAATCAGAGTTTTCTGTAAAACGTGCGTTGGGATAGATTTGTGCTTTTACAAATTTCTTCGTACCCTAACCTCTTTCCATACATGTGATCCTAATCACAGTTTTCTATAAAACAATGCATTGGGACAGATTTGTACCTTTACAAATTTCTTCGTAACCTCTTTCCATTCATGTGATCCTAATCGAACTTTTCTACAAAACATGCATTGGGATAGATTTGTAGATTTACAAATTTCTTCGTATCCTAACCTCTTTCCATTCATGTGATACTAATTAGAGTTTTCTACAAAACGTGCGTTGGGATAAATTTATGCTTTTACAAATTTCTTCGTACCCTAACCTCTTTCCATTCATGTGATCCTAATCAAACTTTTCTACAAAACCATGCATTGGGATAGATTTGTACCTTTACAAATTTCTTCGTATCCTAACCTCTTTCCATTCATGTGATCCTAATCACATTTTTCTACAACACGTGCGTTGGAATAGATTTGTGCTTTTACAAATTTCTTCCTACCCTAACCTCTTTTCATTCATCTGATCCTAATCAGAGTTTTCTACAAAACGTGCGTTGGGATAGATTTGTGCTTTTACAAATATCTTCGTACACTAACCTCTTTACATTCATGTGATCCTAATCAAAGTTTTCTATAAAACCATGCATTGGGATAGATTTGTACCTTTACAAATTTCTTCGTATCCTAACCTCTTTCCATTCATGTGATCATAATAAAGCTTTTCTACAAAACATGCATTGGGATAGATTTGCACCTTTACAAATTTCTTCGTATCCTAACCTCTTTTCATTCATCTGATCCTAATCAGAGATTTCTACAAAACATGCGTTGGGATAGATTTGTGCTTTAAAAATTTCTTTGTACCCTAACCTCTTCCCATTCATGTGATCCTAATCAGAGTTTTCTACAAAACATGCATTGGGATAGATTTGTACCTTTACAAATTTCTTCGTACCCTAACCTCTTTCCATTCATGTGATCCTAATCAAACTTTTCTACAAAACATGCATTGGGATAGATTTGTACCTTTACAAATTTCCTCGTACCCTAACCTCTTTCCATTCATGTGATCCTAATCAAACTGTTCTAAAAAACCATGCATTGGGATAGCTTCGTGTTTTAAAAATTTCTTTGTACCCTAACCTCTTCCCATTCATCTTATCCTAATCAGAGTTTTCTACAACACGTGCGTTGGGCTAGATTTGTTCTTTTACAAATTTCTTCGTATCCTAACCTCTTTCCATTCATGTGATCCTAATCTAAGTTTTCTATAAAACCATGCATTGGGATAGAATTGTACCTTTACAAATTTCTTCGTATCCTAGCCTCTTTCCATTCATGTGATCCTAATCAGAGTTTTCTGTAAAACGTGCGTTGGGATAGATTTGTGCTTTTACAAATTTCTTCGTACCCTAACCTCTTTCCATACATGTGATCCTAATCACAGTTTTCTATAAAACAATGCATTGGGACAGATTTGTACCTTTACAAATTTCTTCGTAACCTCTTTCCATTCATGTGATCCTAATCGAACTTTTCTACAAAACATGCATTGGGATAGATTTGTAGATTTACTAATTTCTTCGTATCCTAACCTCTTTCCATTCATGTGATACTAATTAGAGTTTTCTACAAAACGTGCGTTGGGATAAATTTATGCTTTTACAAATTTCTTCGTACCCTAACCTCTTTCCATTCATGTGATCCTAATCAAACTTTTCTACAAAACCATGCATTGGGATAGATTTGTACCTTTACAAATTTCTTCGTATCCTAACCTCTTTCCATTCATGTGATCCTAATCACATTTTTCTACAACACGTGCGTTGGAATAGATTTGTGCTTTTACAAATTTCTTCCTACCCTAACCTCTTTTCATTCATCTGATCCTAATCAGAGTTTTCTACAAAACGTGCGTTGGGATAGATTTGTGCTTTTACAAATATCTTCGTACACTAACCTCTTTACATTCATGTGATCCTAATCAAAGTTTTCTATAAAACCATGCATTGGGATAGATTTGTACCTTTACAAATTTCTTCGTATCCTAACCTCTTTCCATTCATGTGATCATAATAAAGCTTTTCTACAAAACATGCATTGGGATAGATTTGCACCTTTACAAATTTCTTCGTATCCTAACCTCTTTTCATTCATCTGATCCTAATCAGAGATTTCTACAAAACATGCGTTGGGATAGATTTGTGCTTTAAAAATTTCTTTGTATCCTAACTTCTTTCCATTCATGTGATCCTAGTCGGATTTTTCTACAAAAACGTGCGTTGGGATAGATTTGTGCTTTTACAAATTTCTTCGTATCCTAACCTCTTTTAATTTTTCTGATCCTAGAGTTATCTACAAAACATACGTTGGGATAGATTTGTACCTTTACAAATTTCTTCGTACCCTAACCTCTTTCCATTCATGTGATCCTAATCAAACTTTTCTACAAAACCATGAATTGGGATAGATTTGTACCTTTAAAAATTTCTTCGTACCCTAACCTCTTTCCATTCATGTGATCCTAATCAAACTTTTCTACAAAACCATGCATTGGGATAGCTTTGTGCTAAAAAATTTCTTCGTACCCTAACCTCTTTCCATTCACGTGATCTTAATCAAAGTTTTCTATAAAACCATGCATTGGGACAGATTTGCACCTTTACAAATTTCTTCGTACCCTAACCTCTTTCCATTCATGTGATCCTAATCACATTTTTCTACAACACGTGCGTTGGAATAGATTTGTGCTTTTACAAATTTCTTCCTACCCTAACCTCTTTTCATTCATCTGATCCTAATCAGAGTTTTCTACAAAACGTGCGTTGGGATAGATTTGTGCTTTTACAAATATCTTCGTACCCTAACCTCTTTCTATTCATGTGATCCTAATCAAAGTTTTCTATAAAACAATGCATTGGGATAGATTTGTACCTTTACAAATCTCTTCGTATCCTAGCCTCTTTCCATTCATGTGATCCTAATCAGAGTTTTCTGCAAAACGTGCGTTGGGATAGATTTGTGCTTTTACAAATTTCTTCGTACCCTAACCTCTTTCCATACATGTGATCCTAATCACAGTTTTCTATAAAACCATGCATTGGGAAAGATTTGTACCTTTACAAATTTCTTCGTAACCTCTTTCCATTCATGTGATCCTAATCGAACTTTTCTACAAAAATGCATTGGGTTAGATTTGTAGCTTTACAAATTTCTTCGTATCCAAACCTCTTTCCATTCATGTGATACTAATTAGAGTTTTCTACAAAACGTGCGTTGGGATAGATTTATGCTTTTACAAATTTCTTCGTACCCTAACCTATTTCCATTCATGTGATTCTAATCAAACTTTTCTACAAAACCATGCATTGGGATAGATTTGTACCTTTACAAATTTCTTCGTACCCTAACCTCTTTCCATTCATGTGATCCTAATCACATTTTTCTACAACACGTGCGTTGGAATAGATTTGTGCTATTACAAATTTCTTCCTACCCTAACCTCTTTTCATTCATCTGAATCTAATCAGAGTTTTCTACAAAACGTGCGTTGGGATAGATTTGTGCTTTTACAAATATCTTCGTACCCTAACCTCTTCCCATTCATGTGATCCTAATCAGAGTTTTCTAGAAAACATGCATTGGGATAGATTTGTACCTTTACAAATTTCTTCGTACCCTAACCTCTTTCCATTCATGTGATCCTAATCAAACTTTTCTACAAAACATGCATTGGGATAGATTTGTACCTTTACAAATTTCTTCGTACCCTAACCTCTTTCCATTCATGTGATCCTAATCAAACTGTTCTACAAAACCATGCATTGGGATAGCTTCGTGCTTTAAAAATTTCTTTGTACCCTAACCTCTTCCCATTCATCTGATCCTAATCAGAGTTTTCTACAACACGTACGTTGGGCTAGATTTGTGCTTTTACAAATTTCTTCGTATCCTAACCTCTTTCCATTCATGTGATCCTAATAAAAGTTTTCTATAAAACCATGCATTGGGATAGAATTGTACCTTTACAAATTTCTTCGTATCCTAGCCTCTTTCCATTCATGTGATCCTAATAAAACTTTTCTACAAAACATGCATTGGGATAGATTTGCACCTTTACAAATTTCTTCGTATCCTAACCTCTTTTCATTCATCTGATCCTAATCAGAGATTTCTACAAAACATGCGTTGGGATAGATTTGTGCTTTAAAAATTTCTTTGTACCCTAACCTCTTTCCATTCATGAGATCCTAATCAAAGTTTTCTATAAAACCATGCATTGGGATAGAATTGTACCTTTACAAATTTCTTCGTACCCTAACCTCTTTCCATTCATGTTATCCTAATCAAACTTTTCTACAAAACCATGAATTGGTTAATAATAACCTCTTTTCATTCATCTGATCCTAATCAGAGCTTTCTACATAACATGCGTTGGGATAGATTTGTGCTTTTACAAATTTCTTCCTACCCTAACCTCTTTCCATTAATGTGATCCTAATCAAAGTTTTCTACAAAACCATGCATTGGGATAGCTTCGTGCTTTAAAAATTTCTTCGTACCCTAACCTCTGTCCATTCATGTGATCCTAATCAAACTTTTCTACAAAACCATGCATTGGGATAGCTTTGTGCTAAAAAATTTCTTCGTACCCTAACCTCTTTCCATTCACGTGATCTTAATCAAAGTTTTCTATAAAACCATGCATTGGGACAGATTTGCACCTTTACAAATTTCTTCGTACCCTAACCTCTTTCCATTCATGTGATCCTAATCACATTTTTCTACAACACGTGCGTTGGAATAGATTTGTGCTTTTACAAATTTCTTCCTACCCTAACCTCTTTTCATTCATCTGATCCTAATCAGAGTTTTCTACAAAACGTGCGTTGGGATAGATTTGTGCTTTTACAAATATCTTCGTACCCTAACCTCTTTCTATTCATGTGATCCTAATCAAAGTTTTCTATAAAACAATGCATTGGGATAGATTTGTACCTTTACAAATCTCTTCGTATCCTAGCCTCTTTCCATTCATGTGATCCTAATCAGAGTTTTCTGCAAAACGTGCGTTGGGATAGATTTGTGCTTTTACAAATTTCTTCGTACCCTAACCTCTTTCCATACATGTGATCCTAATCACAGTTTTCTATAAAACCATGCATTGGGAAAGATTTGTACCTTTACAAATTTCTTCGTAACCTCTTTCCATTCATGTGATCCTAATCGAACTTTTCTACAAAAATGCATTGGGTTAGATTTGTAGCTTTACAAATTTCTTCGTATCCAAACCTCTTTCCATTCATGTGATACTAATTAGAGTTTTCTACAAAACGTGCGTTGGGATAGATTTATGCTTTTGCAAATTTCTTCGTACCCTAACCTATTTCCATTCATGTGATTCTAATCAAACTTTTCTACAAAACCATGCATTGGGATAGATTTGTACCTTTACAAATTTCTTCGTACCCTCACCTCTTTCCATTCATGTGATCCTAATCACATTTTTCTACAACACGTGCGTTGGAATAGATTTGTGCTATTACAAATTTCTTCCTACCCTAACCTCTTTTCATTCATCTGAATCTAATCAGAGTTTTCTACAAAACGTGCGTTGGGATAGATTTGTGCTTTTACAAATATCTTCGTACCCTAACCTCTTTACATTCATGTGATCCTAATCAAAGTTTTCTATAAAACCATGCATTGGGATAGATTTGTACCTTTACAAATTTCTTCGTATCCTAACCTCTTTCCATTCATGTGATCCTAATAAAACTTTTCTACAAAACATGCATTGGGATAGATTTGCACCTTTACAAATTTCTTTGTATCCTAACCTCTTTTCATTCAACTGATCCTAATCAGAGATTTCTACAAAACATGCGTTGGGATAGATTTGTGCTTTAAAAATTTCTTTGTACCCTAACCTCTTCCCATTGATGTGATCCTAATCAGAGTTTTCTACAAAACATGCATTGGGATAGATTTGTACCTTTACAAATTTCTTCGTACCCTAACCTCTTTCCATTCATGTGATCCTAATCAAACTTTTCTACAAAACATGCATTGGGATAGATTTGTACCTTTACAAATTTCTTCGTACCCTAACCTCTTTCCATTCATGTGATCCTAATCAAACTGTTCTACAAAACCATGCATTGGGATAGCTTCGTGCTTTAAAAATTTCTTTGTACCCTAACCTCTTCCCATTCATCTGATCCTAATCAGAGTTTTCTACAACACGTACGTTGGGCTAGATTTGTGCTTTTACAAATTTCTTCGTATCCTAACCTCTTTCCATTCATGTGATCCTAATAAAAGTTTTCTATAAAACCATGCATTGGGATAGAATTGTACCTTTACAAATTTCTTCGTATCCTAGCCTCTTTCCATTCATGTGATCCTAATAAAACTTTTCTACAAAACATGCATTGGGATAGATTTGCACCTTTACAAATTTCTTCGTATCCTAACCTCTTTTCATTCATCTGATCCTAATCAGAGATTTCTACAAAACATGCGTTGGGATAGATTTGTGCTTTAAAAATTTCTTTGTACCCTAACCTCTTTCCATTCATGAGATCCTAATCAAAGTTTTCTATAAAACCATGCATTGGGATAGAATTGTACCTTTACAAATTTCTTCGTACCCTAACCTCTTTCCATTCATGTTATCCTAATCAAACTTTTCTACAAAACCATGAATTGGTTAATAATAACCTCTTTTCATTCATCTGATCCTAATCAGAGTTTTCTACATAACATGCGTTGGGATAGATTTGTGCTTTTACAAATTTCTTCCTACCCTAACCTCTTTCCATTAATGTGATCCTAATCAAAGTTTTCTACAAAACCATGCATTGGGATAGCTTCGTGATTTATAAATTTCTTTGTACCCTAACCTCTTCCCATTCATGTGATCCTAATCAGAGTTTTTTACAAAACGCTTTGGGATAGATTTGTACCTTTACAAATTTCTTCGTATCCTAACCTCTTTCCATTCATGTGATCCTAATCAAACTTTTCTACAAAACATGCATTGGGATAGATTTGTACCTTTACAAATTTCTTCGTATCCTAGCCTCTTTCCATTCGTGTGATCCTAATCAGAGTTTTCTGCAAAACGTGTTTTGGGATAGATTTGTGCTTTTACAAATTTCTTCGTACCCTAACCTCTTTCCATACATGTGATCCTAATCACAGTTTTCTATAAAACCATGCATTGGGACAGATTTGTACCTTTACAAATTTCTTCGTAACCTCTTTCCATTCATGTGATCCTAATCGAACTTTTCTACAAAACATGCATTGGGATAGATTTGTAGCTTTACAAATTTCTTCGTATCCTAACCTCTTTCCATTCATGTGATACTAATTAGAGTTTTCTACAAAACGTGCGTTGGGATAGATTTATGCTTTTAGAAATTTCTTCGTACCTTAACCTCTTTCCATTCATGTGATCCTAATCAAACTTTTCTACAAAACCATGCATTGGGATAGATTTGTACCTTTACAAATTTCTTCGTATCCTAACCTCTTTCCATTCATGTGATCCTAATCACATTTTTCTACAACACGTGCGTTGGAATAGATTTGTGCTTTTACAAATTTCTTCCTTCCCTAACCTCTTTTCATTCATCTGATCCTAATCAGAGTTTTCTACAAAACGTGTGTTGGGATAGATTTGTGCTTTTACAAATATCTTCGTACCCTAACCTCTTTCCATTCATGTGATCCTAATCAAAGTTTTCTATAAAACCATGCATTGGGATAGATTTGTACCTTTACAAATTTCTTCGTATCCTAACCTCTTTCCATTCATGTGATCCTAATAAAACTATTCTACAAAACATGCATTGGGATCGATTTGCACCTTTACAAATTTCTTCGTATCCTAACCTCTTTTCATTCATCTGATCCTAATCAGAGATTTCTACAAAACATGCGTTGGGATAGATTTGTGCTTTAAAAATTTCTTTGTACCCTAACCTCTTCCCATTCATGTGATCCTAATCAGGGTTTTCTACAAAACACACGATGGGATAGATTGTGCTTTTACAAATTTCTTTGTATCCTAACTTCTTTCCATTCATGTGATCCTAGTCGGATTTTTCTACAAAAACGTGAGTTGGGATAGATTTGTGCTTTTACAAATTTCTTCGTATCCTAACCTCTTTTAATTTCTCTGATCCTAGAGTTATCTACAAAACATACGTTGGGATAGATTTGAACCTTTACAAATTTCTTCGTACCCTAACCTCTTTCCATTCATGTGATCCTAATCAAACTTTTCTACAAAACCATGAATTGGGATAGATTTGTACCTTTAAAAATTTTTTCGTACCCTAACCTCTTTCCATTCATGTGATCCTAATCAAACTTTTCTACAAAACATGCATTGGGATAGATTTGTACCTTTACAAATTTCTTCGTATCCTAGCCTCTTTCCATTCATGTGATCCTAATCAGAGTTTTCTGCAAAACGTGCGTTGGGATAGATTTGTGCTTTTACAAATTTCTTCGTACCCTAACCTCTTTCCATACATGTGATCCTAATCACAGTTTTCTATAAAACCATGCATTGGGACAGATTTGTACTTTTACAAATTTCTTCGTAACCTCTTTCCATTCATGTGATCCTAATCGAACTTTTCTACAAAACATGCATTGGGATAGATTTGTAGCTTTACAAATTTCTTCGTATCCTAACCTCTTTCCATTCATGTGATACTAATTAGAGTTTTCAACAAAACGTGCGTTGGGATAGATTTATGATTTTACAAATTTCTTCGTACCCTAACCTCTTTCCATTCATGTGATCCTAATCAAACTTTTCTACAAAACCATGCATTGGGACAGATTTGTACCTTTACAAATTTCTTCGTAACCTCTTTCCATTCATGTGATCCTAATCAAACTTTTCTACAAAACATGCATTGGGATAGATTTGTAGCTTTACAAATTTCTTCGTATCCTAACCTCTTTCCATACATGTGATACTAATTAGAGTGTTCAACAAAACGTGCATTGGGATAGATTTGTAGCTTTACAGATTTCTTCGTATACTAACCTCTTTCCATTCATGTGATACTAATTAGAGTTTTCTACAAAACGTGCGTTGGGATAGATTTATGCTTTTACAAATTTCTTCGTACCCTAACCTCTTTCCATTCATGTGATCCTAATCAAAGTTTTCTATAAAACCATGCATTGGGATAGATTTGTACCTTTACAAATTTCTTCGTTTCCTAACCTCTTTCCATTCATATGATCCTAATAAAACTTTTCTATAAAACATGCATTGGGATAGATTTGCACCTTTACAAATTTCTTCGTATCCTAACCTCTTTTCATTCATCTGATCCTAATCAGAGATTTCGACAAATCATGCGTTGGGATAGATTTGTGCTTTAAAAATTTCTTTGTACCCTAACCTCTTCCCATTCATGTGATCCTAATCAGAGTTTTCTACAAAACATGCATTGGGATAGATTTGTACCTTTACAAACTTCTTCGTACCCTAACCTCTTTCCATTCATGTGATCCTAATCAAACTTTTCTACAAAACATGCATTGGGATAGATTTGTACCTTTACAAATTTCTTCGTACCCTAACCTCTTTCCATTCATGTGATCCTAATCAAACTTTTCTACAAAACATGCATTGGGATAGATTTGTACCTTTACAAATTTCTTCGTACCCTAACCTCTGTCCATTCATGTGCTCCTAATTAAACTTTTCTACAAAAACATGCGTTGGGATAGCTTCGTGCTTTAAAAATTTCTTCGTACACTAACCTCTGTCCATTCATGTGATCCTAATCAAAATTTTCTACAAAACCATGCGTTGGGATAGCTTCGTGCTTTAAAAATTTCTTCGTACCCTAACCTCTTTCCATTCATGTGATCCTAATCAACCTTTTCTACAAAAAATGCTTTGGGATAGATTTGTACCTTTACAAATTTCTTCGTAAACTAACCTCTTTCCAATAATGTAATCCTAATCAAACTTTTCTACAAAACCATGCGTTGGGATAGCTTCGTGCTATAAAAATTTCTTCGTACCCTAACCTCTTTCCATTCATGTGATCCTAATCAAACTCTTCTACAAAACAAGCATTGAGATAGATTTGTACCTTTACAAATTTCTTCGTATCCTAACCTCTTTCCATTCATGTGATCCTAATCAAACTTTTCTACAAAACCATGCGTTGGGATAGCTTCGTGCTTTAAAAATTTCTTCGTACCCTAACCTCTTTCCATTCATGTGATCCTAATCAAACTCTTCTACAAAACATGCATTGAGATAGATTTGTACCTTTACAAATTTCTTCGTATCCTAACCTCTTTCCATTCATGTGATCCTAATCACATTTTTCTACAACACGTGCGTTGGAATAGATTTGTGCTTTTACAAATTTCTTCCTACCCTAACCTCTTTTCATTCATCTGATCCTAATCAGAGTTTTCTACAAAACGTGCGTTGGGATAGATTTGTGCTTTTACAAATATCTTCGTACCCTAACCTCTTTCTATTCATGTGATCCTAATCAAAGTTTTCTATAAAACAATGCATTGGGATAGATTTGTACCTTTACAAATCTCTTCGTATCCTAGCCTCTTTCCATTCATGTGATCCTAATCAGAGTTTTCTGCAAAACGTGCGTTGGGATAGATTTGTGCTTTTACAAATTTCTTCGTACCCTAACCTCTTTCCATACATGTGATCCTAATCACAGTTTTCTATAAAACCATGCATTGGGAAAGATTTGTACCTTTACAAATTTCTTCGTAACCTCTTTCCATTCATGTGATCCTAATCGAACTTTTCTACAAAAATGCATTGGGTTAGATTTGTAGCTTTACAAATTTCTTCGTATCCAAACCTCTTTCCATTCATGTGATACTAATTAGAGTTTTCTACAAAACGTGCGTTGGGATAGATTTATGCTTTTACAAATTTCTTCGTACCCTAACCTATTTCCATTCATGTGATTCTAATCAAACTTTTCTACAAAACCATGCATTGGGATAGATTTGTACCTTTACAAATTTCTTCGTACCCTAACCTCTTTCCATTCATGTGATCCTAATCACATTTTTCTACAACACGTGCGTTGGAATAGATTTGTGCTATTACAAATTTCTTCCTACCCTAACCTCTTTTCATTCATCTGAATCTAATCAGAGTTTTCTACAAAACGTGCGTTGGGATAGATTTGTGCTTTTACAAATATCTTCGTACCCTAACCTCTTTACATTCATGTGATCCTAATCAAAGTTTTCTATAAAACCATGCATTGGGATAGATTTGTACCTTTACAAATTTCTTCGTATCCTAACCTCTTTCCATTCATGTGATCCTAATAAAACTTTTCTACAAAACATGCATTGGGATAGATTTGCACCTTTACAAATTTCTTCGTACCCTAACCTCTTTCCATTCATGTGATCCTAATCAAACTTTTCTACAAAACATGCATTGGGATAGATTTGTACCTTTACAAATTTCTTCGTACCCTAACCTCTTTCCATTCATGTGATCCTAATCAAACTTTTCTACAAAACATGCATTGGGATAGATTTGTACCTTTACAAATTTCTTCGTACCCTAACCTCTTTCCATTCATGTGATCCTAATCAAACTGTTCTACAAAACCATGCATTGGGATAGCTTCGTGCTTTAAAAATTTCTTTGTACCCTAACCTCTTCCCATTCATGTGATCCTAATCAGAGTTTTCTACAAAACATGCATTGGGATAGATTTGTACCTTTACAAATTTCTTCGTACCCTAACCTCTTTCCATTCATGTGATCCTAATCAAACTTTTCTACAAAACATGCATTGGGATAGATTTGTACCTTTACAAATTTCTTCGTACCCTAACCTCTTTCCATTCATGTGATCCTAATCAAACTGTTCTACAAAACCATGCATTGGGATAGCTTCGTGCTTTAAAAATTTCTTTGTACCCTAACCTCTTCCCATTCATCTGATCCTAATCAGAGTTTTCTACAACACGTACGTTGGGCTAGATTTGTGCTTTTACAAATTTCTTCGTATCCTAACCTCTTTCCATTCATGTGATCCTAATCAAACTTTTCTATAAAACCATGCATTGGGATAGAATTGTACCTTTACAAATTTCTTCGTATCCTAGCCTCTTTCCATTCATGTGATCCTAATAAAACTTTTCTACAAAACATGCATTGGGATAGATTTGCACCTTTACAAATTTCTTCGTATCCTAACCTCTTTTCATTCATCTGATCCTAATCAGAGATTTCTACAAAACATGCGTTGGGATAGATTTGTGCTTTAAAAATTTCTTTGTACCCTAACCTCTTTCCATTCATGAGATCCTAATCAAAGTTTTCTATAAAACCATGCATTGGGATAGAATTGTACCTTTACAAATTTCTTCGTACCCTAACCTCTTTCCATTCATGTTATCCTAATCAAACTTTTCTACAAAACCATGAATTGGTTAATAATAACCTCTTTTCATTCATCTGATCCTAATCAGAGTTTTCTACATAACATGCGTTGGGATAGATTTGTGCTTTTACAAATTTCTTCCTACCCTAACCTCTTTCCATTAATGTGATCCTAATCAAAGTTTTCTACAAAACCATGCATTGGGATAGCTTCGTGATTTATAAATTTCTTTGTACCCTAACCTCTTCCCATTCATGTGATCCTAATCAGAGTTTTTTACAAAACGCATTGGGATAGATTTGTACCTTTACAAATTTCTTCGTATCCTAACCTCTTTCCATTCATGTGATCCTAATCAAACTTTTCTACAAAACATGCATTGGGATAGATTTGTACCTTTACAAATTTCTTCGTATCCTAGCCTCTTTCCATTCGTGTGATCCTAATCAGAGTTTTCTGCAAAACGTGTTTTGGGATAGATTTGTGCTTTTACAAATTTCTTCGTACCCTAACCTCTTTCCATACATGTGATCCTAATCACAGTTTTCTATAAAACCATGCATTGGGACAGATTTGTACCTTTACAAATTTCTTCGTAACCTCTTTCCATTCATGTGATCCTAATCGAACTTTTCTACAAAACATGCATTGGGATAGATTTGTAGCTTTACAAATTTCTTCGTATCCTAACCTCTTTCCATTCATGTGATACTAATTAGAGTTTTCTACAAAACGTGCGTTGGGATAGATTTATGCTTTTAGAAATTTCTTCGTACCTTAACCTCTTTCCATTCATGTGATCCTAATCAAACTTTTCTACAAAACCATGCATTGGGATAGATTTGTACCTTTACAAATTTCTTCGTATCCTAACCTCTTTCCATTCATGTGATCTTAATCACATTTTTCTACAACACGTGCGTTGGAATAGATTTGTGCTTTTACAAATTTCTTCCTTCCCTAACCTCTTTTCATTCATCTGATCCTAATCAGAGTTTTCTACAAAACGTGTGTTGGGATAGATTTGTGCTTTTACAAATATCTTCGTACCCTAACCTCTTTCCATTCATGTGATCCTAATCAAAGTTTTCTATAAAACCATGCATTGGGATAGATTTGTACCTTTACAAATTTCTTCGTATCCTAACCTCTTTCCATTCATGTGATCCTAATAAAACTATTCTACAAAACATGCATTGGGATAGATTTGCACCTTTACAAATTTCTTCGTATCCTAACCTCTTTTCATTCATCTGATCCTAATCAGAGATTTCTACAAAACATGCGTTGGGATAGATTTGTGCTTTAAAAATTTCTTTGTACCCTAACCTCTTCCCATTCATGTGATCCTAATCAGGGTTTTCTACAAAACACACGATGGGATAGATTGTGCTTTTACAAATTTCTTTGTATCCTAACTTCTTTCCATTCATGTGATCCTAGTCGGATTTTTCTACAAAAACGTGAGTTGGGATAGATTTGTGCTTTTACAAATTTCTTCGTATCCTAACCTCTTTTAATTTTTCTGATCCTAGAGTTATCTACAAAACATACGTTGGGATAGATTTGAACCTTTACAAATTTCTTCGTACCCTAACCTCTTTCCATTCATGTGATCCTAATCAAACTTTTCTACAAAACCATGAATTGGGATAGATTTGTACCTTTACAAATTTCTTCGTATCCTAACCTTTTTCCATTCATGTGATCCTAATCAAACTTTTCTACAAAACATGCATTGGGATAGATTTGTACCTTTACAAATTTCTTCGTATCCTAGCCTCTTTCCATTCATGTGATCCTAATCAGAGTTTTCTGCAAAACGTGCGTTGGGATAGATTTGTGCTTTTACAAATTTCTTCGTACCCTAACCTCTTTCCATACATGCGATCCTAATCACAGTTTTCTATAAAACCATGCATTGGGACAGATTTGTACCTTTACAAATTTCTTCGTAACCTCTTTCCATTCATGTGATCCTAATCGAACTTTTCTACAAAACATGCATTGGGATAGATTTGTAGCTTTACAAATTTCTTCGTATCCTAACCTCTTTCCATTCATGTGATACTAATTAGAGTTTTCAACAAAACGTGCGTTGGGATAGATTTATGATTTTACAAATTTCTTCGTACCCTAACCTCTTTCCATTCATGTGATCCTAATCAAACTTTTCTACAAAACCATGCATTGGGACAGATTTGTACCTTTACAAATTTCTTCGTAACCTCTTTCCATTCAGGTGATCCTAATCAAACTTTTCTACAAAACATGCATTGGGATAGATTTGTAGCTTTACAAATTTCTTCGTATCCTAACCTCTTTCCATACATGTGATACTAATTAGAGTGTTCAACAAAACGTGCATTGGGATAGATTTGTAGCTTTACAGATTTCTTCGTATACTAACCTCTTTCCATTCATGTGATACTAATTAGAGTTTTCTACAAAACGTGCGTTGGGATAGATTTATGCTTTTACAAATTTCTTCGTACCCTAACGTCTTTCCATTCATGTGATCCTAATCAAAGTTTTCTATAAAACCATGCATTGGGATAGATTTGTACCTTTACAAATTTCTTCGTTTCCTAACCTCTTTCCATTCATATGATCCTAATAAAACTTTTCTATAAAACATGCATTGGGATAGATTTGCACCTTTACAAATTTCTTCGTATCCTAACCTCTTTTCATTCATCTGATCCTAATCAGAGATTTCGACAAATCATGCGTTGGGATAGATTTGTGCTTTAAAAATTTCTTTGTACCCTAACCTCTTCCCATTCATGTGATCCTAATCAGAGTTTTCTACAAAACATGCATTGGGATAGATTTGTACCTTTACAAACTTCTTCGTACCCTAACCTCTTTCCATTCATGTGATCCTAATCAAACTTTTCTACAAAACATGCATTGGGATAGATTTGTACCTTTACAAATTTCTTCGTACCCTAACCTCTGTCCATTCATGTGCTCCTAATTAAACTTTTCTACAAAAACATGCGTTGGGATAGCTTCGTGCTTTAAAAATTTCTTCGTACCCTAACCTCTGTCCATTCATGTGATCCTAATCAAAATTTTCTACAAAACCATGCGTTGGGATAGCTTCGTGCTTTAAAAATTTCTTCGTACCCTAACCTCTTTCCATTCATGTGATCCTAATCAACCTTTTCTACAAAAAATGCTTTGGGATAGATTTGTACCTTTACAAATTTCTTCGTAAACTAACCTCTTTCCAATCATGTAATCCTAATCAAACTTTTCTACAAAACCATGCGTTGGGATAGCTTCGTGCTATAAAAATTTCTTCGTACCCTAACCTCTTTCCATTCATGTGATCCTAATCAAACTCTTCTACAAAACAAGCATTGAGATAGATTTGTACCTTTACAAATTTCTTCGTATCCTAACCTCTTTCCATTCATGTGATCCTAATCAAACTTTTCTACAAAACCATGCGTTGGGATAGCTTCGTGCTTTAAAAATTTCTTCGTACCCTAACCTCTTTCCATTCATGTGATCCTAATCAAACTCTTCTACAAAACATGCATTGAGATAGATTTGTACCTTTACAAATTTCTTCGTATCCTAACCTCTTTCCATTCCCGTCATCCTAATCAAACTTTTCTACAAAACATGCATTGGGATAGATTTGTACCTTTACAAATTTCTTCGTATCGTAACCTCTTTTCATTAATCTGATCCTAATCAGAGTTTTCTACAAAACATGTGTTGGGATAGATTTGTGCTTTTACAAATTTTTTCATACCCTAACATCTTTTCCTTCATGTGATCCTAATCAGAGTTTTTACAAAACACACGTTGGGATAAATTTGTGCTTTTACAAATTTCTTTGTATCCTAACCTATTTCCATTCATGTGATCATAATCAGAGTTTTCTACAAAACGTGCGTTCGATAGATTTGTGCTTTTACAAATTTCATAGTACCCTAACCTCTTTCAATTCATGTGATCCTAATCAAACTTTTCTACAAAACATGCATTGGGATAGATTTGTACCTTTACAAATTTCTTCGTATCCTAACCTCTTTTCATTCATCTGACCCTAATCAGAGTTTTCTACAAAACATGTGTTGGGATAGATTTGTGCTTTTACAAATTTTTTCATACCCTAACCTCTTTTCATTCATGTGATCCTAATCAGAGTTTTTACAAAACACACGATGGGATAGATTTGTGCTTTTACAAATATCTTTGTATCCTAACTTCTTTCCATTCATGTGATCCTAGTCGGATTTTTCTACATAAACGTGCGTTGGGATAGATTTGTGCTTTTACAAATTTCTTCGTATCCTAACCTCTTTTAATTTTTCTGATCCTAGAGTTATCTACAAAACATACGTTGGGATAGATTTGTTCCTTTACAAATTTCTTCGTACCCTAACCTCTTTCCATTCATGTGATCCTAATCAAACTTTTCTACAAAACCATGAATTGGGATAGATTTGTACCTTTACAAATTTCTTCGTACCCTAACCTCTTTCCATTCATGTGATCCTAATCAAACTTTTCTACAAAACCATGAATTGGGATAGATTTGTACCTTTACAAATTTCTTCGTACCCTAACCTCTTTCCATTCCTGTGATCCTAATCAAACTTTTCTACAAAACCATGAATTGGGATAGATTTGTACCTTTACAAATTTCTTCGTATCCTAACCTCTTTCCATTCATGTGATCCTGATCAAACTTTTCTACAAAACCATGCGTTGGGATAGCTTCGTTCTTTAAAAATTTCTTCGTACCCTAACCTCTTTCCATTCATGTGATCCTAATCAAACTTTTCTACAAAACCATGCATTGGGATAGCTTTTTGCTAAAAAATTTCTTAGTACCCTAACCTCTTTCCATTAGCGTGATCCTAATCAAAGTTTTCTATAAAACCATGCATTGGGACAGATTTGTACTGTTACAAATTTATTCGTATCCTAACCTCTTTCCATTCATGAGATCCTAATCAAACTTTTCTACAACACCATGCATTGAGATAGCTTCGTGCTTTAAAAATTTTTTTGTACCCTAACCTCTTCCCATTCATCTGATCCTAATCAGAGTTTTCTACAAAACGTGCGTTGGGCTAGATTTGTGCTTTTACAAATTTCTTCCTACCCTAACCTCTTTCCATTAATGTGATGCTAATCAAAGTTTTCTACAAAACCATGCATTGGGATAGCTTCGTGGTTTAAAAATTTCATTGCACCCTAACCTCTTCCCATTCATGTGCTCCTAATCAAACTTTTCTACAAAAACATGCGTTGGGATAGCTTCGTGCTTTAAAAATTTCTTCGTACCCTAACCTCTGCCCATTCATGTGATCCTAATCAAAATTTTCTTCAAAACCATGCGTTGGGATAGCTTCGTGCTTTAGAAATTTCTTCGTACCCTAACCTCTTTCCATTCATGTGATCCTAACCAAACTTTTCTATTAAACATGCATTGGGATAGATTTGTACCTTTACTAATTTCTTCGTAAACTAACCTCTTTCCAATCATGTGATCCTAATCAAACTTTTCTACAAAACATGCATTGAGATAGATTTGTACCTTTACAAATTTCTTCGTATCCTAACCTCTTTCCATTCATGTGATCCTAATCAAACTTTTCTACAAAACCATGCGTTGGGATAGCTTCGTGCTTTAAAAATTTCTTCGTATCCCAGCTTCTTTCCATTCATGTGATCCTAATCAGAGTTTTCTACAAAACGTGCGTTGGGTTAAATTTGTGCTTTTACAAACTTCATAGTAGCCTAACCTCTTTCCATTCCCGTCATCCTAATCAAACTTTTCTACAAAACATGCATTGGGATAGATTTTTACCTTTACAAATTTCTTCGTATCCTAACCTCTTTTCATTCATCTGAGCCTAATCAGAGTTTTCTACAAAACATGCGTTGGGATAGATTTGTGCTTTTACAAATTTCTTTGTATCCTAACCTCTTTTAATTTTTCTGATCCTAGAGTTATCTACAAAACATACGTTTGGATAGATTTGTACCTTTACAAATTTCTTCGTACCCTAACCTCTTTCCATTCATGTGATCCTAATCAAACTTTTCTACAAAACCATGAATTGGGATAGATTTGTACCTTTACAAATTTCTTCGTACCCTAACCTCTTTCCATTCCTGTGATCCTAATCAAACTTTTCTACAAAACCATGAATTGGGATAGATTTGTACCTTTACAAATTTCTTCGTATCCTAACCTCTTTCCATTCATGTGATCCTGATCAAACTTTTATACAAAACCATGCGTTGGGATAGCTTCTTTCTTTAAAAATTTCTTCTTACCCTAACCTCTTTCCATTCATGTGATCCTAATCAAACTTTTCTACAAAACCATGCATTGGGATAGCTTTTTGCTAAAAAATTTCTTCGTACCCTAACCTCTTTCCATTCACGTGATCCTAATCAAAGTTTTCTATAAAACCATGCATTGGGACAGATTTGTACCTTTACAAATTTCTTCGTATCCTAACCTCTTTCCATTCATGAGATCCTAATCAAACTTTTCTACAAAACCATCCATTGGGATAGCTTCGTGCTTTAAAAATTTCTTTGTACCCTAACCTCTTCCCATTCATCTGATCCTAATCAGAGTTTTCTACAAAACGTGCGTTGGGCTAGATTTGTGCTTTTACAAATTTCTTCGTATTCTAACCTCTTTCCATTCATGTGATCCTAATCAAAGTTTTCTATAAAACCATGCATTGGGATAGAATTGTACCTTTACAAATTTCTTCGTACTCTAACCTCTTTCCATTCATGTGATCCTAATCAAACTTTTCTACAAAACCATGAATTGGTTAATAATAACCTCTTTTCATTCATCTGATCCTAATCAGAGTTTCCTACAAAACATGCGTTGGGATAGATTTGTGCTTTTACAAATTTCTCCCTACCCTAACCTCTTACCATTAATGTTATCCTAATCAAAGTTTTCTACAAAACCATGCATTGGGATAGCTTCGTGGTTTAAAAATTTCTTTGTACCCTAACCTCTTCCCATTCATGTGGTCCTAATCAGAGTTTTCTACAAAACGCATTGGGATAGATTTGTACCTTTACAAATTTCTTCGTATCCTAACCTCTTTCCATTCATGTGATCCTAATCAAACTTTTCTACAAAACATGCATTGGGATAGATTTGTACCTTTACAAATTTTTTCGTTTCCTAACCTCTTTCCATTCATATGATCCTAATAAAACTTTTCTATAAAACATGCATTGGGATAGATTTGCACCTTTACAAATTTCTTCGTATCCTAACCTCTTTTCATTCATCTGATCCTAATCAGAGATTTCGACAAATCATGCGTTGGGATAGATTTGTGCTTTAAAAATTTCTTTGTACCCTAACCTCTTCCCATTCATGTGATCCTAAACAGAGTTTTCTACAAAACATGCATTGGGATAGTTTTGTACCTTTACAAATTTCTTCGTATCCTAACCTCTTTTCATTAATCTGATCCTAATCAGAGTTTTCTACAAAACATGTGTTGGGATAGATTTGTGCTTTTACAAATTTTTTCATACCCTAACCTCTTTTCCTTCATGTGATCCTAATCAGAGATTTTACAAAACACACGATGGGATAGATTTGTGCTTTTACAAATTTCTTTGTATCCTAACCTATTTCCATTCATGGGATCCTAATCAGAGTTTTCTACAAAACGTGCGTTCGATAGATTTGTGCTTTTACGAATTTCATAGTACCCTAACCTCTTTCCATTCATGTGATCCTAATCAAACTTTTCTACAAAACATGCATTGGGATAGATTTGTACCTTTACAAATTTCTTCGTATCCTAACCTCTTTTCATTCATCTGAGCCTAATCAGAGTTTTCTACAAAACATGCGTTGGGATAGATTTGTGCTTTTACAAATTTTTTCATACCCTAACCTCTTTTCATTCATGTGATCCTAATTAGAGTTTTTACAAAACACACGATGGGATAGATTTGTGCTTTTACAAATTTCTTTGTATCCTAACTTCTTTCCATTGATGTGATCCTAGTCGGATTTTTCTACAAAAACGTACGTTGGGATATATTTGTGCTTTTACAAATTTCTTCGTATCCTAACCTCTTATAATTTTTCTGATCCTAGACTTATCTACAAAACATACGTTCGGATAGATTTGTACCTTTACAAATTTCTTCGTATCCTAACCTCTTTTCATTAATCTGATACTAATCAGAGTTTTCTACAAAACATGTGTTGGGATAGATTTGTGCTTTTACAAATTTTTTCATACCCTAACCTCTTTTCCTTCATGTGATCCTAATCAGAGTTTTTACAAAACACACGATGGGATATATTTGTGCTTTTACTTGGGCTTACTTAGATTTGGGTTTCCATTCCCGTCACCCTAATCAAACTTTTCTACAAAACATGCATTGGGTTAGATTTGTACCTTTACAGATTTCTTCGTATCCTAACCTCTTTTCATTAATCTGATCCTAATCAGAGTTTTCTACAAAACATGTGTTGGGATAGATTTGTGCTTTTACAAATTTTTTCATACCCTAACCTCTTTTCCTTCATGTGATCCTAATCAGAGTTTTTACAAAACAAACGATGGTATAGATTTGTGCTTTTACAAATTTCTTTGTATCCTAACCTATTACCATTCATGTGATCCTAATCAGAGTTTTCAACAAAACGTGCGTTCGATAGATTTGTGCTTTTACAAATTTCATAGTACCCTAACCTCTTTCCATTCATGTGATCCTAATCAAACTTTTCTACAAAACATGCATTGGGATAGATTTGTGCTTTTACAAATTTCTTCGTACCCTAACCTCTTTCCATACATGTGATCCTAATCACAGTTTTCTATAAAACCATGCATTGGGACAGAATTATACCTTTACAAATTTCTTCGTAACCTCTTTCCATTCATGTGATCCTAATCGAACTTTTCTACAAAACATGCATTGGGATAGATTTGTAGCTTTACAAATTTCTTCGTATCCTAACCTCTTTCCATTCATGTGATACTAATTAGAGTACCCATTGGGATAGCTTTGTGCTAAAAAATTTCTTCGTACCCTAACCTCTTTCCATTCACGTGATCCTAATCAAAGTTTTCTATAAAACCATGCATTGGGACAGATTTGTACTTTTACAAATTTCTTCGTATCCTAACCTCTTTTCATTAATCTGATCCTAATCAGAGTTTTCTACAAAACATGTGTTGGGATAGATTTGTGCTTTTACAAATTTTTTCATACCCTAACCTCTTTTCCTTCATGTGATCCTAATCAGAGTTTTTACAAACACACGATGGGATAGATTTGTGCTTTTACAAATTTCTTTGTATCCTAGCTTCTTTCCATTCATGTGATCCTAGTCGGATTTTTCTACAAAAACATGCATTGGGATAGATTTGTACCTTTACAAATTTCTTCCTATCCTAACCTCTTTTAATTTTTCTGATCCTAGAGTTATCTACAAAACATACGTTGGGATAGATTTGTACCTTTACAAATTTCTTCGTACCCTAACCTCTTTCCATTCATGTGATCCTAATCAAACTTTTCTACAAAACCATGAATTGAGATAGATTTGTACCTTTACAAATTTCTTCGTATCCTAACCTCTTTCCATTCATGTTATCCTAATCAAACTTTTCTACAAAACCAAGCTTTGGGATAGCTTCGTGCTTTAAAAATTTCTTTGTACCCTAACCTCTTCCCATTCATCTGATCCTAATCAGAGTTTTCTACAACACGTGCGTTGGGCTAGATTTGTGCTTTTACAAATTTCTTCGTATCCTAACCTCTTTCCATTCATGTGATCCTAATCTAACTTTTCTATAAAACCATGCATTGGGATAGAATTGTACCTTTACAAATTTCTTCGTATCCTAGCCTCTTTCCATTCATGTGATCCTAATCAGAGTTTTCTGCAAAACGTGCGTGGGATAGATTTGTGCTTTTACAAATTTCTTCGTATCCTAACCTCTTTCCATTCATGTGATCCTAATAAAACTTTTCTACAAAACATGCAAATGGATAGATTTGCACCTTTACAAATTTCTTCGTATCCTAACCTCTTTTCATTCATCTGATCCTAATCAGAGATTTCTACAAAACATGCGTTGGGATAGATTTGTGCTTTAAAAATTTCTTTGTACCCTAACCTCTTCCCATTCATGTGCTCCTAATCAGAGTTTTCTACAAAACATGCATTGGGATAGATTTGTACCTTTACAAATTTCTTCGTACCCTAACCTCTTTCCATTCATGTGATCCTAATCAAACTTTTCTACAAAACATGCTTTGGGATAGATTTGTACCTTTACAAATTTCTTCGTAAACTATCCTCTTTCCAATCATGTGAACCTAATCAAACTTTTCTACAAAACCATGCCTTGGGATAGCTTCGTGCTTTAATAATTTCTTCGTACCCTAACCTCTTTCTATTCATGTGATCCTAATCAAACTCTTCTACAAAACATGCATTGAGATAGATTTGCACCTTTACAAATTTCTTCGTATCCTAACCTCTTTTCATTCATCTGATCCTAATCAGAGATTTCTACAAAACATGCGTTGGGATAGATTTGTGCTTTAAAAATTTCTTTGTACACTAACCTCTTCCCATTCATGTGATCCTAATCAGAGTTTTCTACAAAACAAACGATGTGATAGATTTGTGCTTTTACAAATTTCTTTGTATCCTAACTTCTTTCCATTCATGTGATCCTAATCACATTTTTCTACAACACGTGCGTTGGAATAGATTTGTGCTTTTACAAATTTCTTCCTACCCTAACCTCTTTTCATTCATCTGATCTTAATCAGAGTTTTCTACAAAACGTGCGTTGGGATAGATTTGTGCTTTTACAAATATCTTCGTACCCTAACCTCTTTCCATTCATGTGATCCTAATCAAAGTTTCCTATAAAACCATGCATTGGGATAGATTTGTACCTTTACAAATTTCTTCGTATCCTAACCTCTTTCCATTCATGTGATCCTAATAAAACTTTTCTACAAAACATGCATTGGGATAGATTTGCACCTTTACAAATTTCTTCGTATCCTAACCTCTTTTCATTCATCTGATCCTAATCAGAGATTTCTACAAAACATGCGTTGGGATAGATTTGTGCTTTAAAAATTTCTTTGTACCCTAACCTCTTCCCATTCATGTGATCCTAATCAGGGTTTTCTACAAAACACACGATGGGATAGATTGTGCTTTTACAAATTTCTTTGTATCCTATCTTCTTTTCATTCATCTGATCCTAATCAGAGATTTCTACAAAACATGCATTGGGATAGCTTCGTGCTTTAAAAATTTCTTTGTACCCTAACCTCTTCCCATTCATCTGATCCTAATCAGAGTTTTCTACAAAACGTGCGTTGGGCTAGATTTGTGCTTTTACAAATTCTTCGTATCCTAACCTCTTTCCATTCATGTGATCCTAATCAAAGTTTTCTATAAAACCATGCATTGGGATAGAATTGTACCTTTACAAATTTCTTCGTACCCTAACCTCTTTCCATTCATGTGATCCTAATCAAAGTTTTCTATAAAACAATGCATTGGGATAGACTTGTACCTTTACAAATTTCTTCGTATCCTAGCCTCTTTCCATTCATGTGATCCTAATCATAGTTTTCTGCAAAACGAGCGTTGGGATAGATTTGTGCTTTTACAAATTTCTTCGTACCCTAACCTCTTTCCATACATGTGATCCTAATCACAGATTTCTATAAAACCATGCATTGGGAAAGATTTGTACCTTAACAAATTTCTTCGTAACCTCTTTCCATTCATGTGATCCTAATCGAACTTTTCTACAAAAATGCATTCGGTTAGAATTGTACCTTTACAAATTTCTTCGTACCCTAACCTCTTTCCATTCATGTGATCCTAATCACATTTTTCTACAACACGTGCGTTGGAATAGATTTGTGCTATTACAAATTTCTTCCTACCCTAACCTCTTTTCATTCATCTGAATCTAATCAGAGTTTTCTACAAAACGTGCGTTGGGATAGATTTGTGCTTTTACAAATATCTTCGTACCCTAACCTCTTTCCATTCATGTGATCCTAATCAAAGTTTTCTATAAAACCATGCATTGAGATAGATTTGTACCTTTACAAATTTCTTCGTATCCTAACCTCTTTCCATTCATGTGATCCTAATAAAACTTTTCTACAAAACATGCAAATGGATAGATTTGCACCTTTACAAATTTCTTCGTATCCTAACCTCTTTTCATTCATCTGATCCTAATCAGAGATTTCTACAAAACATGCGTTGGGATAGATTTGTGCTTTAAAAATTTCTTTGTACCCTAACCTCTTCCCATTCATGTGATCCTAACCAGAGTTTTCTACAAAACATGCATTGGGATAGTTTTGTACCTTTACAAATTTCTTCGTACCCTAACCTCTTTCCATTCATGTGATCCTAATCAAACTTTTCTACAAAACATGCATTGGGATAGATTTGTACCTTTACAAATTTCTTCGTACCCTAACCTCTTTCCATTCATGTGATCCTAATCAAACTGTTCTAAAAAACCATGCATTGGGATAGCTTCGTGCTTTAAAAATTTCTTTGTACCCTAACCTCTTCCCATTCATCTGATCCTAATCAGAGTTTTCTACAACACGTGCGTTGGGCTAGATTTGTGCTTTTACAAATTTCTTCGTATCCTAACCTCTTTCCATTCATGTGATCCTAATCTAAGTTTTCTATAAAACCATGCATTGGGATAGAATTGTACCTTTACAAATTTCTTCGTATCCTAGCCTCTTTCCATTCATGTGATCCTAATCAGAGTTTTCTGCAAAACGTGCGTTGGGATAGATCTGTGCTTTTACAAATTTCTTCGTACCCTAACCTCTTTCCATACATGTGATCCTAATCACAGTTTTCTATAAAACCATGCATTGGGACAGATTTGTACCTTTACAAATTTCTTCGTAACCTCTTTCCATTCATGTGATCCTAATCGAACTTTTCTACAAAACATGCATTGGGATAGATTTGTAGATTTACAAATTTCTTCGTATCCTAACCTCTTTCCATTCATGTGATACTAATTAGAGTTTTCTACAAAACGTGCGTTGGGATAAATTTATGCTTTTACAAATTTCTTCGTACCCTAACCTCTTTCCATTCATGTGATCCTAATCAAACTTTTCTACAAAACCATGCATTGGGATAGATTTGTACCTTTACAAATTTCTTCGTATCCTAACCTCTTTCCATTCATGTGATCCTAATTACATTTTTCTACAACACGTGCGTTGGAATAGATTTGTGCTTTTACAAATTTCTTCCTACCCTAACCTCTTTTCATTCATCTGATCCTAATCAGAGTTTTCTACAAAACGTGCGTTGGGATAGATTTGTGCTTTTACAAATATCTTCGTACCCTAACCTCTTTACATTCATGTGATCCTAATCAAAGTTTTCTATAAAACCACGCATTGGGATAGATTTGTACCTTTACAAATTTCTTCGTATCCTAACCTCTTTCCATTCATGTGATCCTAATAAAACTTTTCTACAAAACATGCATTGGGATAGATTTGCACCTTTACAAATTTCTTCGTATCCTAACCTCTTTTCATTCATCTGATCCTAATCAGAGATTTCTACAAAACATGCGTTGGGATAGATTTGTGCTTTAAAAATTTCTTTGTACACTAACCTCTTCCCATTCATGTGATCCTAATCAGAGTTTTCTACAAAACAAACGATGTGATAGATTTGTGCTTTTACAAATTTCTTTGTATCCTAACTTCTTTCCATTCATGTGATCCTAATCACATTTTTCTACAACACGTGCGTTGGAATAGATTTGTGCTTTTACAAATTTCTTCCTACCCTAACCTCTTTTCATTCATCTGATCTTAATCAGAGTTTTCTACAAAACGTGCGTTGGGATAGATTTGTGCTTTTACAAATATCTTCGTACCCTAACCTCTTTCCATTCATGTGATCCTAATCAAAGTTTCCTATAAAACCATGCATTGGGATAGATTTGTACCTTTACAAATTTCTTCGTATCCTAACCTCTTTCCATTCATGTGATCCTAATAAAACTTTTCTACAAAACATGCATTGGTATAGATTTGCACCTTTACAAATTTCTTCGTATCCTAACCTCTTTTCATTCATCTGATCCTAATCAGAGATTACTACAAAACATGCGTTGGGATAGATTTGTGCTTTAAAAATTTCTTTGTACCCTAACCTCTTCCCATTCATGTGATCCTAATCAGGGTTTTCTACAAAACACACGATGGGATAGATTGTGCTTTTACAAATTTCTTTGTATCCTATCTTCTTTTCATTCATCTGATCCTAATCAGAGATTTCTACAAAACATGCATTGGGATAGCTTCGTGCTTTAAAAATTTCTTTGTACCCTAACCTCTTCCCATTCATCTGATCCTAATCAGAGTTTTCTACAAAACGTGCGTTGGGCTAGATTTGTGCTTTTACAAATTCTTCGTATCCTAACCTCTTTCCATTCATGTGATCCTAATCAAAGTTTTCTATAAAACCATGCATTGGGATAGAATTGTACCTTTACAAATTTCTTCGTACCCTAACCTCTTTCCATTCATGTGATCCTAATCAAAGTTTTCTATAAAACAATGCATTGGGATAGATTTGTACCTTTACAAATTTCTTCGTATCCTAGCCTCTTTCCATTCATGTGATCCTAATCATAGTTTTCTGCAAAACGAGCGTTGGGATAGATTTGTGCTTTTACAAATTTCTTCGTACCCTAACCTCTTTCCATACATGTGATCCTAATCACAGTTTTCTATAAAACCATGCATTGGGAAAGATTTGTACCTTAACAAATTTCTTCGTAACCTCTTTCCATTCATGTGATCCTAATCGAACTTTTCTACAAAAATGCATTCGGTTAGAATTGTAGCTTTAAAAATTTCTTCGTACCCTAACCTCTTTCCATTCATGTGATCCTAATCAAAGTTTTCTATAAAACAATGCATTGGGATAGATTTGTACCTTTACAAATTTCTTCGTATCCTAGCCTCTTTCCATTCATGTGATCCTAATCATAGTTTTCTGCAAAACGAGCGTTGGGATAGATTTGTGCTTTTACAAATTTCTTCGTACCCTAACCTCTTTCCATACATGTGATCCTAATCACAGTTTTCTATAAAACCATGCATTGGGAAAGATTTGTACCTTAACAAATTTCTTTGTAACCTCTTTCCATTCATGTGATCCTAATCGAACTTTTCTACAAAAATGCATTTGGTTAGAATTGTACCTTTACAAATTTCTTCGTACCCTAACCTCTTTCCATTGATGTGATCCTAATCACATTTTTCTACAACACGTGCGTTGGAATAGATTTGTGCTATTACAAATTTCTTCCTACCCTAACCTCTTTTCATTCATCTGAATCTAATCAGAGTTTTCTACAAAACGTGCGTTGGGATAGATTTGTGCTTTTACAAATATCTTCGTACCCTAACCTCTTTCCATTCATGTGATCCTAATCAAAGTTTTCTATAAAACCATGCATTGAGATAGATTTGTACCTTTACAAATTTCTTCGTATCCTAACCTCTTTCCATTCATGTGATCCTAATAAAACTTTTCTACAAAACATGCAAATGGATAGATTTGCACCTTTACAAATTTCTTCGTATCCTAACCTCTTTTCATTCATCTGATCCTAATCAGAGATTTCTACAAAACATGCGTTGGGATAGATTTGTGCTTTAAAAATTTCTTTGTACCCTAACCTCTTCCCATTCATGTGATCCTAATCAGAGTTTTCTACAAAACATGCATTGGGATAGTTTTGTACCTTTACAAATTTCTTCGTACCCTAACCTCTTTCCATTCATGTGATCCTAATCAAACTTTTCTACAAAACATGCATTGGGATAGATTTGAACCTTTACAAATTTCTTCGTACCCTAACCTCTTTCCATTCATGTGATCCTAATCAAACTGTTCTAAAAAACCATGCATTGGGATAGCTTCGTGCTTTAAAAATTTCTTTGTACCCTAACCTCTTCCCATTCATCTGATCCTAATCAGAGTTTTCTACAACACGTGCGTTGGGCTAGATTTGTGCTTTTACAAATTTCTTCGTATCCTAACCTCTTTCCATTCATGTGATCCTAATCTAAGTTTTCTATAAAACCATGCATTGGGATAGAATTGTACCTTTACAAATTTCTTCGTATCCTAGCCTCTTTCCATTCATGTGATCCTAATCAGAGTTTTCTGCAAAACGTGCGTTGGGATAGATTTGTGCTTTTACAAATTTCTTCGTACCCTAACCTCTTTCCATACATGTGATCCTAATCACAGTTTTCTATAAAACCATGCATTGGGACAGATTTGTACCTTTACAAATTTCTTCGTAACCTCTTTCCATTCATGTGATCCTAATCGAACTTTTCTACAAAACATGCATTGGGATAGATTTGTAGATTTACAAATTTCTTCGTATCCTAACCTCTTTCCATTCATGTGATACTAATTAGAGTTTTCTACAAAACGTGCGTTGGGATAAATTTATGCTTTTACAAATTTCTTCGTACCCTAACCTCTTTCCATTCATGTGATCCTAATCAAACTTTTCTACAAAACCATGCATTGGGATAGATTTGTACCTTTACAAATTTCTTCGTATCCTAACCTCTTTCCATTCATGTGATCCTAATCTAATTTTTCTACAACACGTGCGTTGGAATAGATTTGTGCTTTTACAAATTTCTTCCTACCCTAACCTCTTTTCATTCATCTGATCCTAATCAGAGTTTTCTACAAAACGTGCGTTGGGATAGATTTGTGCTTTTACAAATATCTTCGTACCCTAACCTCTTTACATTCATGTGATCCTAATCAAAGTTTTCTATAAAACCATGCATTGGGATAGATTTGTACCTTTACAAATTTCTTCGTATCCTAACCTCTTTCCATTCATGTGATCATAATAAAGCTTTTCTACAAAACATGCATTGGGATAGATTTGCACCTTTACAAATTTCTTCGTATCCTAACCTCTTTTCATTCATCTGATCCTAATCAGAGATTTCTACAAAACATGCGTTGGGATAGATTTGTGCTTTAAAAATTTCTTTGTACACTAACCTCTTCCCATTCATGTGATCCTAATCAAACTTTTCTACAAAACCATGCATTGGGATAGCTTTGTGCTAAAAAATTTCTTCGTACCCTAACCTCTTTCCATTCATGTGATCCTAATCACATTTTTCTACAACACGTGCGTTGGAATAGATTTGTGCTTTTACAAATTTCTTCCTACCCTAACCTCTTTTCATTCATCTGATCCTAATCAGAGTTTTCTACAAAACGTGCGTTGGGATAGATTTGTACTTTCACAAATTTCTTCCTACCCTAACCTCTTTTCATTAATCTGATCCTAATCAAATTGTTCTATAAAACCATGCATTGGGATATATTTGTACCTTTACAAATTTCTTCGTATCCTAACCTCTTTCCATTCATGTGATCCTAATCAAACTTTTCTACAAAACATGCATTGTGATAGATTTGTACCTTTACAAATTTCTTCGTATCCTAACCTCTTTCCATTCATGTGATCCTAATCAGCGTTTTCTACATAACGTGTGTTGGGATAGCTTCGTGCTTTAAAAATTCCTTCGTACCCTAACCTCTGTCCATTCATGTGATCCTAATCAAAATTTTCTACAAAACCATGCGTTGGGATAGCTTAGTGCTTTAAAAATTTCTTCGTACCCTAACCTCTTTCCATTCATGTGATCCTAATCAAATTTTTCTACAAAACATGCTTTGGGATAGATTTGTACCTTTACAAATTTCTTCGTAAACTACCCTCTTTCCAATCATGTGAACCTAATCAAACTTTTCTACAAAACCATGCCTTGGGATAGCTTCGTGCTTTAATAATTTCTTCGTACCCTAACCTCTTTCTATTCATGTGATCCTAATTAAACTCTTCTACAAAACATGCATTGAGATAGATTTCTACCTTTACAAATTTCATCGTATCCTAACCTCTTTCCATTCATGTGATCCTAATCAAACTTTTCTACAAAACCATGCGTTGGGATAGCTTCGTGCTTTAAAAATTTCTTCGTACCCTAACCTCTTTCCATTCACGTGATCCTAATCAAACTTTTCTAAAAAACCATGAATTGGGATAGATTTGTACCTTTAAAAATTTCTTCGTATCCTAACCTCTTTCCATTCATGAGATCCTAATCAAACTTTCCTACAAAACCATGCATTGGGATAGCTTCGTGTTTTAAAAATTTCTTTGTACCCTAACCTCTTCCCATTCATCTGATCCTAATCAGAGTTTTCTACAAAACGTGCGTTGGGCTAGATTTGTGCTTTTACAAATTTCTTCGTATCCTAACCTCTTTCCATTCATGTGATCCTAATCAAAGTTTTCTATAAAACCATGCATTGGGATAGAATTGCACCTTTACAAATTTCTTCGTACCCTAACCTCTTTCCATTCATGTGATCCTAATCAAAGTTTTCTACAAAACCATGCATTGGGATAGCTTCGTGGTTAAAAAATTTCTTTGTACCCTAACCTCTTCCCATTCATGTGATCCTAATCAGAGTTTTCTACAAAACGCATTGGGATAGATTTGTACCTTTACAAATTTCTTCGTATCCTAACCTCTTTCCATTCATGTGATCCTAATTGAACTTTTCTACAAAAATGCATTGGGTTAGATTTGTGGCTTTACAAATTTCTTCGTATCCAAACCTCTTTCCATTCATGTGATGCTAATTAGAGTTTTCTACAAAACGTGCGTTGGGATAGATTTATGCTTTTACAAATTTCTTCGTACCCTAACCTCTTTCCATTCATGTGATCCTAATCAAACTTTTCTACAAAACCATGCATTGGGATAGATTTGTACCTTTACAATTTCTTCGTATCCTAACCTCTTTCCATTCATGTGATCCTAATCACATTTTTCTACAACACGTGCGTTGGAATAGATTTGTGGTTTTACAAATTTCTTCCTACCCTAACCTCTTTTCATTCATCTGATCCTAATCAGAGTTTTCTACAAAACGTGCGTTGGGATAGATTTGTGCTTTTACAAATATCTTCGTACCCTAACCTCTTTCCATTCATGTGATCCTAATCAAAGTTTTCTATAAAACCATGCATTGGGATAGATTTGTACCTTTACAAATTTCTTCGTATCCTAACCTCTTTCCATTCATGTGATCCTAATAAAACTTTTCTACAAAACATGCATTGGGATAGATTTGCACCTTTACAAATTTCTTCGTATCCTAACCTCTTTTCATTCATCTGATCCTAATCAGAGATTTCTACAAAACATGCGTTGGGATAGATTTGTGCTTTAAAAATTTCTTTGTACACTAACCTCTTCCCATTCATGTGATCCTAATCAGAGTTTTCTACAAAACACACGATGTGATAGATTTGTGCTTTTACAAATTTCTTTGTATCCTAACTACTTTCCATTCATGTGATCCTAATCACATTTTTCTACAACACGTGCGTTGGAATAGATTTGTGCTTTTACAAATTTCTTCCTACCCTAACCTCTTTTCATTCATCTGATCTTAATCAGAGTTTTCTACAAAACGTGCGTTGGGATAGATTTGTGCTTTTACAAATATCTTCGTACCCTAACCTCTTTCCATTCATGTGATCCTAATCAAAGTTTCCTATAAAACCATGCATTGGGATAGATTTGTACCTTTACAAATTTCTTCGTATCCTAACCTCTTTCCATTCATGTGATCCTAATAAAACTTTTCTACAAAACATGCATTGGGATAGATTTGCACCTTTACAAATTTCTTCGTATCCTAACCTCTTTTCATTCATCTGATCCTAATCAGAGATTTCTACAAAACATGCGTTGGGCTAGATTTGTGCTTTTACAAATATCTTCGTACCCTAACCTCTTTCCATTCATGTGATCCTAATCAAAGTTTCCTATAAAACCATGCATTGGGATAGATTTGTACCTTTACAAATTTCTTCGTATCCTAGCCTCTTTCCATTCATGTGATCCTAATCATAGTTTTCTGCAAAACGAGCGTTGGGATAGATTTGTGCTTTTACAAATTTCTTCGTACCCTAACCTCTTTCCATAAATGTGATCCTAATCACAGTTTTCTATAAAACCTTGCATTGGGAAAGATTTGTACCTTAACAAATTTCTTCGTAACCTCTTTCCATTCATGTGATCCTAATCGAACTTTTCTACAAAAATGCATTCGGTTAGAATTGTAGCTTTACAAATTTCTTCGTATCCAAACCTCTTTCCATTCATGTGATACTAATTAGAGTTTTCTACAAAACGTGCGTTGGGATAGATTTGTACCTTTACAAATTTCTTCGTAACCTCTTTCCATTCATGTGATCCTAATCGAACTTTTCTACAAAAATGCATTGGGTTAGATTTGTAGCTTTACAAATTTCTTCGTATCCAAACCTCTTTCCATTCATGTGATACTAATTAGAGTTTTCTACAAAACGTGCGTTGGGATAGATTTATGCTTTTACAAATTTCTTCGTACCCTAACCTATTTCCATTCATGTGATTCTAATCAAACTTTTCTACAAAACCATGCATTGGGATAGATTTGTACCTTTACAAATTTCTTCGTACCCTAACCTCTTTCCATTCATGTGATCCTAATCACATTTTTCTACAACACGTGCGTTGGAATAGATTTGTGCTATTACAAATTTCTTCCTACCCTAACCTCTTTTCATTCATCTGAATCTAATCAGAGTTTTCTACAAAACGTGCGTTGGGATAGATTTGTGCTTTTACAAATATCTTCGTACCCTAACCTCTTTACATTCATGTGATCCTAATCAAAGTTTTCTATAAAACCATGCATTGGGATAGATTTGTACCTTTACAAATTTCTTCGTATCCTAACCTCTTTCCATTCATGTGATCCTAATAAAACTTTTCTACAAAACATGCATTGGGATAGATTTGCACCTTTACAAATTTCTTTGTATCCTAACCTCTTTTCATTCAACTGATCCTAATCAGAGATTTCTACAAAACATGCGTTGGGATAGATTTGTGCTTTAAAAATTTCTTTGTACCCTAACCTCTTCCCATTCATGTGATCCTAATCAGAGTTTTCTACAAAACATGCATTGGGATAGATTTGTACCTTTACAAATTTCTTCGTACCCTAACCTCTTTCCATTCATGTGATCCTAATCAAACTTTTCTACAAAACATGCATTGGGATAGATTTGTACCTTTACAAATTTCTTCGTACCCTAACCTCTTTCCATTCATGTGATCCTAATCAAACTGTTCTACAAAACCATGCATTGGGATAGCTTCGTGCTTTAAAAATTTCTTTGTACCCTAACCTCTTCCCATTCATCTGATCCTAATCAGAGTTTTCTACAACACGTACGTTGGGCCAGATTTGTGCTTTTACAAATTTCTTCGTATCCTAACCTCTTTCCATTCATGTGATCCTAATAAAAGTTTTCTATAAAACCATGCATTGGGATAGAATTGTACCTTTACAAATTTCTTCGTATCCTAGCCTCTTTCCATTCATGTGATCCTAATAAAACTTTTCTACAAAACATGCATTGGGATAGATTTGCACCTTTACAAATTTCTTAGTATCCTAACCTCTTTTCATTCATCTGATCCTAATCAGAGTTTTCTACAAAACATGCGTTGGGATAGATTTGTGCTTTAAAAATTTCTTTGTACCCTAACCTCTTTCCATTCACGTGATCCTAATCAAAGTTTTCTATAAAACCATGCATTGGGATAGAATTGTACCTTTACAAATTTCTTCGTACCCTAACCTCTTTCCATTCATGTTATCCTAATCAAACTTTTCTACAAAACCATGAATTGGTTAATAATAACCTCTTTTCATTCATCTGATCCTAATCAGAGTTTTCTACATAACATGCGTTGGGATAGATTTGTGCTTTTACAAATTTCTTCCTACCCTAACCTCTTTCCATTAATGTGATCCTAATCAAAGTTTTCTACAAAACCATGCATTGGGATAGCTTCGTGATTTATAAATTTCTTTGTACCCTAACCTCTTCCCATTCATGTGATCCTAATCAGAGTTTTTTACAAAACGCATTGGGATAGATTTGTACCTTTACAAATTTCTTCGTATCCTAACCTCTTTCCATTCATGTGATCCTAATCAAACTTTTCTACAAAACATGCATTGGGATAGATTTGTACCTTTACAAATTTCTTCGTATCCTAGCCTCTTTCCATTCGTGTGATCCTAATCAGAGTTTTCTGCAAAACGTGTTTTGGGATAGATTTGTGCTTTTACAAATTTCTTCGTACCCTAACCTCTTTCCATACATGTGATCCTAATCACAGTTTTCTATAAAACCATGCATTGGGACAGATTTGTACCTTTACAAATTTCTTCGTAACCTCTTTCCATTCATGTGATCCTAATCGAACTTTTCTACAAAACATGCATTGGGATAGATTTGTAGCTTTACAAATTTCTTCGTATCCTAACCTCTTTCCATTCATGTGATACTAATTAGAGTTTTCTACAAAACGTGCGTTGGGATAGATTTATGCTTTTAGAAATTTCTTCGTACCTTAACCTCTTTCCATTCATGTGATCCTAATCAAACTTTTCTACAAAACCATGCATTGGGATAGATTTGTACCTTTACAAATTTCTTCGTAACCTAACCTCTTTCCATTCATGTGATCCTAATCACATTTTTCTACAACACGTGCGTTGGAATAGATTTGTGCTTTTACAAATTTCTTCCTTCCCTAACCTCTTTTCATTCATCTGATCCTAATCAGAGTTTTCTACAAAACGTGTGTTGGGATAGATTTGTGCTTTTACAAATATCTTCGTACCCTAACCTCTTTCCATTCATGTGATCCTAATCAAAGTTTTCTATAAAACCATGCATTGGGATAGATTTGTACCTTTACAAATTTCTTCGTATCCTAACCTCTTTCCATTCATGTGATCCTAATAAAACTATTCTACAAAACATGCATTGGGATAGATTTGCACCTTTACAAATTTCTTCGTATCCTAACCTCTTTTCATTCATCTGATCCTAATCAGAGATTTCTACAAAACATGCGTTGGGATAGATTTGTGCTTTAAAAATTTCTTTGTACCCTAACCTCTTCCCATTCATGTGATCCTAATCAGGGTTTTCTACAAAACACACGATGGGATAGATTGTGCTTTTACAAATTTCTTTGTATCCTAACTTCTTTCCATTCATGTGATCCTAGTCGGATTTTTCTACAAAAACGTGAGTTGGGATAGATTTGTGCTTTTACAAATTTCTTCGTATCCTAACCTCTTTTAATTTTTCTGATCCTAGAGTTATCTACAAAACATACGTTGGGATAGATTTGAACCTTTACAAATTTCTTCGTACCCTAACCTCTTTCCATTCATGTGATCCTAATCAAACTTTTCTACAAAACCATGAATTGGGATAGATTTGTACCTTTACAAATTTCTTCGTACCCTAACCTCTTTCCATTCATGTGATCCTAATCAAACTTTTCTACAAAACATGCATTGGGATAGATTTGTACCTTTACAAATTTCTTCGTATCCTAACCTCTTTCCATTCATGTGATCCTAATCAGAGTTTTCTGCAAAACGTGCGTTGGGATAGATTTGTGCTTTTACAAATTTCTTCGTACCCTAACCTCTTTCCATACATGTGATCCTAATCACAGTTTTCTATAAAACCATGCATTGGGACAGATTTGTACCTTTACAAATTTCTTCGTAACCTCTTTCCATTCATGTGATCCTAATCGAACTTTTCTACAAAACATGCATTGGGATAGATTTGTAGCTTTACAAATTTCTTCGTATCCTAACCTCTTTCCATTCATGTGATACTAATTAGAGTTTTCAACAAAACGTGCGTTGGGATAGATTTATGATTTTACAAATTTCTTCGTACCCTAACCTCTTTCCATTCATGTGATCCTAATCAAACTTTTCTACAAAACCATGCATTGGGACAGATTTGTACCTTTACAAATTTCTTCGTAACCTCTTTCCATTCATGTGATCCTAATCAAACTTTTCTACAAAACATGCATTGGGATAGATTTGTAGCTTTACAAATTTCTTCGTATCCTAACCTCTTTCCATACATGTGATACTAATTAGAGTGTTCAACAAAACGTGCATTGGGATAGATTTGTAGCTTTACAGATTTCTTCGTATACTAACCTCTTTCCATTCATGTGATACTAATTAGAGTTTTCTACAAAACGTGCGTTGGGATAGATTTATGCTTTTACAAATTTCTTCGTACCCTAACCTCTTTCCATTCATGTGATCCTAATCAAAGTTTTCTATAAAACCATGCATTGGGATAGATTTGTACCTTTACAAATTTCTTCGTTTCCTAACCTCTTTCCATTCATATGATCCTAATAAAACTTTTCTATAAAACATGCATTGGGATAGATTTGCACCTTTACAAATTTCTTTGTATCCTAACCTCTTTTCATTCATCTGATCCTAATCAGAGATTTCGACAAATCATGCGTTGGGATAGATTTGTGCTTTAAAAATTTCTTTGTACCCTAACCTCTTCCCATTCATGTGATCCTAATCAGAGTTTTCTACAAAACATGCATTGGAATAGATTTGTACCTTTACAAACTTCTTCGTACCCTAACCTCTTTCCATTCATGTGATCCTAATCAAACTTTTCTACAAAACATGCATTGGGATAGATTTGTACCTTTACAAATTTCTTCGTACCCTAACCTCTGTCCATTCATGTGCTCCTAATTAAACTTTTCTACAAAAACATGCGTTGGGATAGCTTCGTGCTTTAAAAATTTCTTCGTACCCTAACCTCTGTCCATTCATGTGATCCTAATCAAAATTTTCTACAAAACCATGCGTTGGGATAGCTTCGTGCTTTAAAAATTTCTTCGTACCCTAACCTCTTTCCATTCATGTGATCCTAATCAACCTTTTCTACAAAAAATGCTTTGGGATAGATTTGTACCTTTACAAATTTCTTCGTAAACTAACCTCTTTCCAATCATGTAATCCTAATCAAACTTTTCTACAAAACCATGCGTTGGGATAGCTTCGTGCTATAAAAATTTCTTCGTACCCTAACCTCTTTCCATTCATGTGATCCTAATCAAACTCTTCTACAAAACATGCATTGAGATAGATTTGTACCTTTACAAATTTCTTCGTATCCTAACCTCTTTCCATTCATGTGATCCTAATCAAACTTTTCTACAAAACCATGCGTTGGGATAGCTTCGTGCTTTAAAAATTTCTTCGTACCCTAACCTCTTTCCATTCATGTGATCCTAATCAAACTCTTCTACAAAACATGCATTGAGATAGATTTGTACCTTTACAAATTTCTTCGTATCCTAACCTCTTTCCATTCCCGTCATCCTAATCAAACTTTTCTACAAAACATGCATTGGGATAGATTTGTACCTTTACAAATTTCTTCGTATCCTAACCTCTTTTCATTAATCTGATCCTAATCAGAGTTTTCTACAAAACATGTGTTGGGATAGATTTGTGCTTTTACAAATTTTTTCATACCCTAACATCTTTTCCTTCATGTGATCCTAATCAGAGTTTTTACAAAACACACGTTGGGATAAATTTGTGCTTTTACAAATTTCTTTGTATCCTAACCTATTTCCATTCATGTGATCATAATCAGAGTTTTCTACAAAACGTGCGTTCGATAGATTTGTGCTTTTACAAATTTCATAGTACCCTAACCTCTTTCAATTCATGTGATCCTAATCAAACTTTTCTACAAAACATGCATTGGGATAGATTTGTACCTTTACAAATTTCTTCGTATCCTAACCTCTTTTCATTCATCTGACCCTAATCAGAGTTTTCTACAAAACATGCGTTGGGATAGATTTGTGCTTTTACAAATTTTTTCATACCCTAACCTCTTTTCATTCATGTGATCCTAATCAGAGTTTTTACAAAACACACGATGGGATAGATTTGTGCTTTTACAAATTTCTTTGTATCCTAACTTCTTTCCATTCATGTGATCCTAGTCGGATTTTTCTACAAAAACGTGCGTTGGGATAGATTTGTGCTTTTACAAATTTCTTTGTATCCTAACTTCTTTCCATTCATGTGATCCTAGTCGGATTTTTCTACAAAAACGTGCGTTGGGATAGATTTGTGCTTTTACAAATTTCTTCGTATCCTAACCTCTTTTAATTTTTCTGATCCTAGAGTTATCTACAAAACATACGTTGGGATAGATTTGTTCCTTTACAAATTTCTTCGTACCCTAACCTCTTTCCATTCATGTGATCCTAATCAAACTTTTCTACAAAACCATGAATTGGGATAGATTTGTACCTTTACAAATTTCTTCGTACCCTAACCTCTTTCCATTCATGTGATCCTAATCAAACTTTTCTACAAAACCATGAATTGGGATAGATTTGTACCTTTACAAATTTCTTCGTACCCTAACCTCTTTCCATTCCTGTGATCCTAATCAAACTTTTCTACAAAACCATGAATTGGGATAGATTTGTACCTTTACAAATTTCTTCGTATCCTAACCTCTTTCCATTCATGTGATCCTGATCAAACTTTTCTACAAAACCATGCGTTGGGATAGCTTCGTTCTTTAAAAATTTCTTCGTACCCTAACCTCTTTCCATTCATGTGATCCTAATCAAACTTTTCTACAAAACCATGCATTGGGATAGCTTTTTGCTAAAAAATTTCTTAGTACCCTAACCTCTTTCCATTCACGTGATCCTAATCAAAGTTTTCTATAAAACCATGCATTGGGACAGATTTGTACTGTTACAAATTTCTTCGTATCCTAACCTCTTTCCATTCATGAGAACCTAATCAAACTTTTCTACAACACCATGCATTGAGATAGCTTCGTGCTTTAAAAATTTTTTTGTACCCTAACCTCTTCCCATTCATCTGATCCTAATCAGAGTTTTCTACAAAACGTGCGTTGGGCTAGATTTGTGCTTTTACAAATTTCTTCCTACCCTAACCTCTTTCCATTAATGTGATGCTAATCAAAGTTTTCTACAAAACCATGCATTGGGATAGCTTCGTGGTTTAAAAATTTCATTGCACCCTAACCTCTTCCCATTCATGTGCTCCTAATCAAACTTTTCTACAAAAACATGCGTTGGGATAGCTTCGTGCTTTAAAAATTTCTTCGTACCCTAACCTCTGCCCATTCATGTGATCCTAATCAAAATTTTCTTCAAAACCATGCGTTGGGATAGCTTCGTGCTTTAGAAATTTCTTCGTACCCTAACCTCTTTCCATTCATGTGATCCTAACCAAACTTTTCTATTAAACATGCATTGGGATAGATTTGTACCTTTACTAATTTCTTCGTAAACTAACCTCTTTCCAATCATGTGATCCTAATCAAACTTTTCTACAATTCCATGCGTTGGGATAGCTTCGTGCTTTAAAACTTTCTTCGTACCCTAACCTCTTTCCATTCATGTGATCCTAATCAAACTTTTCTACAAAACATGCATTGAGATAGATTTGTACCTTTACAAATTTCTTCGTATCCTAACCTCTTTCCATTCATGTGATCCTAATCAAACTTTTCTACAAAACCATGCGTTGGGATAGCTTCGTGCTTTAAAAATTTCTTCGTATCCCAGCTTCTTTCCATTCATGTGATCCTAATCAGAGTTTTCTACAAAACGTGCGTTGGGATAAATTTGTGCTTTTACAAACTTCATAGTAGCCTAACCTCTTTCCATTCCCGTCATCCTAATCAAACTTTTCTACAAAACATGCATTGGGATAGATTTTTACCTTTACAAATTTCTTCGTATCCTAACCTCTTTTCATTCATCTGAGCCTAATCAGAGTTTTCTACAAAACATGCGTTGGGATAGATTTGTGCTTTTACAAATTTCTTTGTATCCTAACTTATTTCCATTCATGTGATCCTTGTCGGATTTTTCTACAAAAACGTGCGTTGGGATAGATTTGTGCTTTTACAAATTTCTTCGTATCCTAACCTCTTTTAATTTTTCTGATCCTAGAGTTATCTACAAAACATACGTTTGGATAGATTTGTACCTTTACAAATTTCTTCGTACCCTAACCTCTTTGCATTCATGTGATCCTAATCAAACTTTTCTACAAAACCATGAATTGGGATAGATTTGTACCTTTACAAATTTCTTCGTACCCTAACCTCTTTCCATTCCTGTGATCCTAATCAAACTTTTCTACAAAACCATGAATTGGGATAGATTTGTACCTTTACAAATTTCTTCGTATCCTAACCTCTTTCCATTCATGTGATCCTGATCAAACTTTTATACAAAACCATGCGTTGGGATAGCTTCTTTCTTTAAAAATTTCTTCTTACCCTAACCTCTTTCCATTCATGTTATCCTAATCAAACTTTTCTACAAAACCATGCATTGGGATAGCTTTTTGCTAAAAAATTTCTTCGTACCCTAACCTCTTTCCATTCACGTGATCCTAATCAAAGTTTTCTATAAAAACATGCATTGGGATAGAATTGTACCTTTACAAATTTCTTCGTACTCTAACCTCTTTCCATTCATGTGATCCTAATCAAACTTTTCTACAAAACCATGAATTGGTTAATAATAACCTCTTTTCATTCATCTGATCCTAATCAGAGTTTCCTACAAAACATGCGTTGGGATAGATTTGTGCTTTTACAAATTTCTCCCTACCCTAACCTCTTCCCATTCATGTGATCCTAATCAGAGTTTTCTACAAAACGCATTGGGATAGATTTGTACCTTTACAAATTTCTTCGTATCCTAACCTCTTTCCATTCATGTGATCCTAATCAAACTTTTCTACAAAACATGCATTGGGATAGATTTGTACCTTTACAAATTTCTTCGTTTCCTAACCTCTTTCCATTCATATGATCCTAATAAAACTTTTCTATAAAACATGCATTGGGATAGATTTGCACCTTTACAAATTTCTTCGTATCCTAACCTCTTTTCATTCATCTGATCCTAATCAGAGATTTCGACAAATCATGCGTTGGGATAGATTTGTGCTTTAAAAATTTCTTTGTACCCTAACCTCTTCCCATTCATGTGATCCTAAACAGAGTTTTCTACAAAACATGCATTGGGATAGTTTTGTACCTTTACAAATTTCTTCGTATCCTAACCTCTTTTCATTAATCTGATCCTAATCAGAGTTTTCTACAAAACATGTGTTGGGATAGATTTGTGCTTTTACAAATTTTTTCATACCCTAACCTCTTTTCCTTCATGTGATCCTAATCAGAGATTTTACAAAACACACGATGGGATAGATTTGTGCTTTTACAAAATTCTTTGTATCCTAACCTATTTCCATTCATGTGATCCTAATCAGAGTTTTCTACAAAACGTGCGTTCGATAGATTTGTGCTTTTACGAATTTCATAGTACCCTAACCTCTTTCCATTCATGTGATCCTAATCAAACTTTTCTACAAAACATGCATTGGGATAGATTTGTACCTTTACAAATTTCTTCGTATCCTAACCTCTTTTCATTCATCTGAGCCTAATCAGAGTTTTCTACAAAACATGCGTTGGGATAGATTTGTGCTTTTACAAATTTTTTCATACCCTAACCTCTTTTCATTCATGTGATCCTAATCAGAGTTTTTACAAAACACACGATGGGATAGATTTGTGCTTTTACAAATTTCTTCGTATCCTAACCTCTTATAATTTTTCTGATCCTAGACTTATCTACAAAACATACGTTCGGATAGATTTGTACCTTTACAAATTTCTTCGTATCCTAACATCTTTTCATTAATCTGATACTAATCAGAGTTTTCTACAAAACATGTGTTGGGATAGATTTGTGCTTTTACAAATTTTTTCATACCCTAACCTCTTTTCCTTCATGTGATCCTAATCAGAGTTTTTACAAAACACACGATGGGATATATTTGTGCTTTTACTTGGGCTTACTTGGGTTTCCATTCCCGTCACCCTAATCAAACTTTTCTACAAAACATGCATTGGGTTAGATTTGTACCTTTACATATTTCTTCGTATCCTAACCTCTTTTCATTAATCTGATCCTAATCAGAGTTTTCTACAAAACATGTGTTGGGATAGATTTGTGCTTTTACAAATTTTTTCATACCCTAACCTCTTTTCCTTCATGTGATCCTAATCAGAGTTTTTACAAAACAAACGATGGTATAGATTTGTGCTTTTACAAATTTCTTTGTATCCTAACCTATTACCATTCATGTGATCCTAATCAGAGTTTTCAACAAAACGTGCGTTCGATAGATTTGTGCTTTTACAAATTTCATAGTACCCTAACCTCTTTCCATTCATGTGATCCTAATCAAACTTTTCTACAAAACATGCATTGGGATAGATTTGTGCTTTTACAAATTTCTTCGTACCCTAACCTCTTTCCATACATGTGATCCTAATCACAGTTTTCTATAAAACCATGCATTGGGACAGAATTATACCTTTACAAATTTCTTCGTAACCTCTTTCCATTCATGTGATCCTAATCGAACTTTTCTACAAAACATGCATTGGGATAGATTTGTAGCTTTACAAATTTCTTCGTATCCTAACCTCTTTCCATTCATGTGATACTAATTAGAGTACCCATTGGGATAGCTTTGTGCTAAAAAATTTCTTCGTACCCTAACCTCTTTCCATTCACGTGATCCTAATCAAAGTTTTCTATAAAACCATGCATTGGGACAGATTTGTACTTTTACAAATTTCTTCGTATCCTAACCTCTTTTCATTAATCTGATCCTAATCAGAGTTTTCTACAAAACATGTGTTGGGATAGATTTGTGCTTTTACAAATTTTTTCATACCCTAACCTCTTTTCCTTCATGTGATCCTAATCAGAGATTTTACAAAACACACGATGGGATAGATTTGTGCTTTTACAAATTTCTTTGTATCCTAACCTATTTCCATTCATGTGATCCTAATCAGAGTTTTCTACAAAACGTGCGTTCGATAGATTTGTGCTTTTACGAATTTCATAGTACCCTAACCTCTTTCCATTCATGTGATCCTAATCAAACTTTTCTACAAAACATGCATTGGGATAGATTTGTACCTTTACAAATTTCTTCGTATCCTAACCTCTTTTCATTCATCTGAGCCTAATCAGAGTTTTCTACAAAACATGCGTTGGGATATATTTGTGCTTTTACAAATTTTTTCATACCCTAACCTCTTTTCATTCATGTGATCCTAATCAGAGTTTTTACAAAACACACGATGGGATAGATTTGTGCTTTTACAAATTTCTTCGTATCCTAACCTCTTATAATTTTTCTGATCCTAGACTTATCTACAAAACATACGTTCGGATAGATTTGTACCTTTACAAATTTCTTCGTATCCTAACATCTTTTCATTAATCTGATACTAATCAGAGTTTTCTACAAAACATGTGTTGGGATAGATTTGTGCTTTTACAAATTTTTTCATACCCTAACCTCTTTTCCTTCATGTGATCCTAATCAGAGTTTTTACAAAACACACGATGGGATATATTTGTGCTTTTACTTGGGCTTACTTAGATTTGGGTTTCCATTCCCGTCACCCTAATCAAACTTTTCTACAAAACATGCATTGGGTTAGATTTGTACCTTTACATATTTCTTCGTATCCTAACCTCTTTGCATTAATCTGATCCTAATCAGAGTTTTCTACAAAACATGTGTTGGGATAGATTTGTGCTTTTACAAATTTTTTCATACCCTAACCTCTTTTCCTTCATGTGATCCTAATCAGAGTTTTTACAAAACAAACGATGGTATAGATTTGTGCTTTTACAAATTTCTTTGTATCCTAACCTATTACCATTCATGTGATCCTAATCAGAGTTTTCAACAAAACGTGCGTTCGATAGATTTGTGCTTTTACAAATTTCATAGTACCCTAACCTCTTTCCATTCATGTGATCCTAATCAAACTTTTCTACAAAACATGCATTGGGATAGATTTGTGCTTTTACAAATTTCTTCGTACCCTAACCTCTTTCCATACATGTGATCCTAATCACAGTTTTCTATAAAACCATGCATTGGGACAGATTTATACCTTTACAAATTTCTTCGTAACCTCTTTCCATTCATGTGATCCTAATCGAACTTTTCTACAAAACATGCATTGGGATAGATTTGTAGCTTTACAAATTTCTTCGTATCCTAACCTCTTTCCATTCATGTGATACTAATTAGAGTACCCATTGGGATAGCTTTGTGCTAAAAAATTTCTTCGTACCCTAACCTCTTTCCATTCACGTGATCCTAATCAAAGTTTTCTATAAAACCATGCATTGGGACAGATTTGTACTTTTACAAATTTCTTCGTATCCTAACCTCTTTTCATTAATCTGATCCTAATCAGAGTTTTCTACAAAACATGTGTTGGGATAGATTTGTGCTTTTACAAATTTTTTCATACCCTAACCTCTTTTCCTTCATGTGATCCTAATCAGAGTTTTTACAAACACACGATGGGATAGATTTGTGCTTTTACAAATTTCTTTGTATCCTAGCTTCTTTCCATTCATGTGATCCTAGTCGGATTTTTCTACAAAAACATGCATTGGGATAGATTTTTACCTTTACAAATTTCTTCCTATCCTAACCTCTTTTAATTTTTCTGATCCTAGAGTTATCTACAAAACATACGTTGGGATAGATTTGTACCTTTACAAATTTCTTCGTACCCTAACCTCTTTCCATTCATGTGATCCTAATCAAACTTTTCTACAAAACCATGAATTGAGATAGATTTGTACCTTTACAAATTTCTTCGTATCCTAACCTCTTTCCATTCATGTGATCCTAATCAAACTTTTCTACAAAACATGCATTGGGATAGATTTGTACCTTTACAAATTTCTTCGTATCCTAGCCTCTTTCCATTCATGTGATCCTAATCAGAGTTTTCTGCAAAACGTGCGTTGGGATAGATTTGTGCTTTTACAAATTTCTTCGTACCCTAACCTCTGTCCATACATGTGATCCTAATCACAGTTTTCTATAAAACCATGCATTGGGACAGATTTATACCTTTACAAATTTCTTCGTAACCTCTTTCCATTCATGTGATCCTAATCGAACTTTTCTACAAAACATGCATTGGGATAGATTTGTAGCTTTACAAATTTCTTCGTATCCTAATCTCTTTTCATTCATCTGATCCTAATCAGAGATTTCTACAAAACATGCGTTGGGATAGATTTGTGCTTTAAAAATTTCTTTGTACCCTAACCTCTTTCCATTCATGAGATCCTAATCAAAGTTTTCTATAAAACCATGCATTGGGATAGAATTGTACCTTTACAAATTTCTTCGTACCCTAACCTCTTTCCATTCATGTTATCCTAATCAAACTTTTCTACAAAACCATGAATTGGTTAATAATAACCTCTTTTCATTCATCTGATCCTAATCAGAGTTTTCTACAAAACATGCGTTGGGATAGATTTGTGCTTTTACAAATTTCTTCCTACCCTAACCTCTTTCCATTAATGTGATCCTAATCAAAGTTTTCTACAAAACCATGCATTGGGATAGCTTCGTGATTTATAAATTTCTTTGTACCCTAACCTCTTCCCATTCATGTGATCCTAATCAGAGTTTTTTACAAAACGCATTGGGATAGATTTGTACCTTTACAAATTTCTTCGTATCCTAACCTCTTTCCATTCATGTGATCCTAATCAAACTTTTCTACAAAACATGCATTGGGATAGATTTGTACCTTTACAAATTTCTTCGTATCCTAGCCTCTTTCCATTCGTGTGATCCTAATCAGAGTTTTCTGCAAAACGTGTTTTGGGATAGATTTGTGCTTTTACAAATTTCTTCGTACCCTAACCTCTTTCCATACATGTGATCCTAATCACAGTTTTCTATAAAACCATGCATTGGGACAGATTTGTACCTTTACAAATTTCTTCGTAACCTCTTTCCATTCATGTGATCCTAATCGAACTTTTCTACAAAACATGCATTGGGATAGATTTGTAGCTTTACAAATTTCTTCGTATCCTAACCTCTTTCCATTCATGTGATACTAATTAGAGTTTTCTACAAAACGTGAGTTGGGATAGATTTATGCTTTTAGAAATTTCTTCGTACCTTAACCTCTTTCCATTCATGTGATCCTAATCAAACTTTTCTACAAAACCATGCATTGGGATAGATTTGTACCTTTACAAATTTCTTCGTATCCTAACCTCTTTCCATTCAAGTAATCCTAATCACATTTTTCTACAACACGTGCGTTGGAATAGATTTGTGCTTTTACAAATTTCTTCCTTCCCTAACCTCTTTTCATTCATCTGATCCTAATCAGAGTTTTCTACAAAACGTGTGTTGGGATAGATTTGTGCTTTTACAAATATCTTCGTACCCTAACCTCTTTCCATTCATGTGATCCTAATCAAAGTTTTCTATAAAACCATGCATTGGGATAGATTTGTACCTTTACAAATTTCTTCGTATCCTAACCTCTTTCCATTCATGTGATCCTAATAAAACTATTCTACAAAACATGCATTGGGATAGATTTGCACCTTTACAAATTTCTTCGTATCCTAACCTCTTTTCATTCATCTGATCCTAATCAGAGATTTCTACAAAACATGCGTTGGGATAGATTTGTGCTTTAAAAATTTCTTTGTACCCTAACCTCTTCCCATTCATGTGATCCTAATCAGGGTTTTCTACAAAACACACGATGGGATAGATTGTGCTTTTACAAATTTCTTCGTATCCTAACCTCTTTTAATTTTTCTGATCCTAGAGTTATCTACAAAACCAACGTTGGGATAGATTTGAACCTTTACAAATTTCTTCGTACCCTAACCTCTGTCCATTCATGTGATCCTAATCAAAATTTTCTACAAAACCATGCGTTGGGATAGCTTAGTGCTTTAAAAATTTCTTCGTACCCTAACCTCTTTCCATTCATGTGATCCTAATCAAATTTTTCTACAAAACATGCTTTGGGATAGATTTGTACCTTTACAAATTTCTTCGTAAACTATCCTCTTTCCAATCATGTGAACCTAATCAAACTTTTCTACAAAACCATGCCTTGGGATAGCTTCGTGCTTTAATAATTTCTTCGTACCCTAACCTCTTTCTATTCATGTGATCCTAATCAAACTCTTCTACAAAACATGCATTGAGATAGATTTCTACCTTTACAAATTTCATCGTATCCTAACCTCTTTCCATTCATGTGATCCTAATCAAACTTTTCTACAAAACCATGCGTTGGGATAGCTTCGTGCTTTAAAAATTTCTTCGTATCCCAACTTCTTTCCATTCATGTGATCCTAATCAGAGTTTTCTACAAAACGTGCGTTGGGATAGATTTGTGCTTTTACAAACTTCATAGTAGCCTAACCTCTTTCCATTCCCGTCATCCTAATCAAACTTTTCTAAAAACATGCCTTGGGATAGATTTGTACCTCTACAAATTTCTTCGTATACTAACCTCTTTTCATTAATCTGATCCTAATCAGAGTTTTCTACAAAACATGTGTTGGGATAGATTTGTGCTTTTACAAATTTTTTCATACCCTAACCTCTTTTCCTTCATGTGATCCTAGTCGGATTTTTCTACAAAAACGTGCGTTGGGATAGATTTGTGCTTTTACAAATTTCTTCTTATCCTAACCTCTTTTAATTTTTCTGATCCTAGAGTTATCTACAAAACATACGTTGGGATAGATTAGTACCTTTACAAATTTCTTCGTACCCTAACCTCTTTCCATTCATGTGATCCTAATCAAACTTTTCTACAAAACCATGAATTGGGATAGATTTGTACCTTTACAAATTTCTTCGTACCCTAACCTCTTTCCATTCATGTAATCCTAATCAAACTTTTATACAAAACCATGCATTTGGGATAGCTTTGTGCTAAAAAATTTCTTCGTACCCTAACCTCTTTCCATTCACGTGATCCTAATCAAACTTTTCTAAAAAACCATGAATTGGGATAGATTTGTACCTTTAAAAATTTCTTCGTATCCTAACCTCTTTCCATTCATGAGATCCTAATCAAACTTTCCTACAAAACCATGCATTGGGATAGCTTCGTGTTTTAAAAATTTCTTTGTACCCTAACCTCTTCCCATTCATCTGATCCTAATCAGAGTTTTCTACAAAACGTGCGTTGGGCTAGATTTGTGCTTTTACAAATTTCTTCGTATCCTAACCTCTTTCCATTCATGTGATCCTAATCAAAGTTTTCTATAAAACCATGCATTGGGATAGAATTGCACCTTTACAAATTTCTTCGTACCCTAACCTCTTTCCATTCATGTGATCCTAATCAAAGTTTTCTACAAAACCATGCATTGGGATAGCTTCGTGGTTTAAAAATTTCTTTGTACCCTAACCTCTTCCCATTCATGTGATCCTAATCAGAGTTTTCTACAAAACGCATTGGGATAGATTTGTACCTTTACAAATTTCTTCGTATCCTAACCTCTTTCCATTCATGTGATCCTAATCGAACTTTTCTACAAAACATGCATTGTGATAGATTTGTACCTTTACAAATTTCTTCGTATCCTAGCCTCTTTCCATTCATGTGATCCTAATCAGAATTTTCTGCAAAACGTGCGTTGGGATAGATTTGTGCTTCTACAAATTTCTTCGTACCCTAACCTCTTTCCATACATGTGATCCTAATCACATTTTTCTATAAACCCATGCATTGGGAAAGATTTGTACCTTTACAAATTTCTTCGTAACCTCTTTCCATTCATGTGATCCTAATTGAACTTTTCTACAAAAATGCATTGGGTTAGATTTGTAGCTTTACAAATTTCTTCGTATCCAAACCTCTTTCCATTCATGTGATACTAATTAGAGTTTTCTACAAAACGTGCGTTGGGATAGATTTATGCTTTTACAAATTTCTTCGTACCCTAACCTCATTCCATTCATGTGATCCTAATCAAACTTTTCTACAAAACCATGCATTGGGATAGATTTGTACCTTTACAATTTCTTCGTATCCTAACCTCTTTCCATTCATGTGATCCTAATCACATTTTTCTACAACACGTGCGTTGGAATAGATTTGTGGTTTTACAAATTTCTTCCTACCCTAACCTCTTTTCATTCATCTGATCATAATCAGAGTTTTCTACAAAACGTGCGTTGGGATAGATTTGTGCTTTTACAAATATCTTCGTACCCTAACCTCTTTCCATTCATGTGATCCTAATCAAAGTTTTCTATAAAACCATGCAATGGGATAGATTTGTACCTTTACAAATTTCTTCGTATCCTAACCTCTTTCCATTCATGTGATCCTAATAAAACTTTTCTACAAAACATGCATTGGGATAGATTTGCACCTTTACAAATTTCTTCGTATCCTAACCTCTTTTCATTCATCTGATCCTAATCAGAGATTTCTACAAAACATGCGTTGGGATAGATTTGTGCTTTAAAAATTTCTTTGTACACTAACCTCTTCCCATTCATGTGATCCTAATCAGAGTTTTCTACAAAACACACGATGTGATAGATTTGTGCTTTTACAAATTTCTTTGTATCCTAACTTCTTTCCATTCATGTGATCCTAATCACATTTTTCTACAACACGTGCGTTGGAATAGATTTGTGCTTTTACAAATTTCTTCCTACCCTAACCTCTTTTCATTCATCTGATCTTAATCAGAGTTTTCTACAAAACGTGCGTTGGGATAGATTTGTGCTTTTACAAATATCTTCGTACCCTAACCTCTTTCCATTCATGTGATCCTAATGAAAGTTTCCTATAAAACCATGCATTGGGATAGATTTGTACCTTTACAAATTTCTTCGTATCCTAACCTCTTTCCATTCATGTGATCCTAATAAAACTTTTCTACAAAACATGCATTGGGATAGATTTGCACCTTTACAAATTTCTTCGTATCCTAACCTCTTTTCATTCATCTGATCCTAATCAGAGATTTCTACAAAACATGCGTTGGGATAGATTTGTGCTTTAAAAATTTCTTTGTACCCTAACCTCTTCCCATTCATCTGATCCTAATCAGAGTTTTCTACAAAACGTGTGTTGGGCTAGATTTGTGCTTTTACAAATATCTTCGTACCCTAACCTCTTTCCATTCATGTGATCCTAATCAAAGTTTCCTATAAAACCATGCATTGGGATAGATTTGTACCTTTACAAATTTCTTCGTATCCTAGCCTCTTTCCATTCATGTGATCCTAATCATAGTTTTCTGCAAAACGAGCGTTGGGATAGATTTGTGCTTTTACAAATTTCTTCGTACCCTAACCTCTTTCCATACATGTGATCCTAATCACAGTTTTCTATAAAACCATGCATTGGGAAAGATTTGTACCTTAACAAATTTCTTCGTAACCTCTTTCCATTCATGTGATCCTAATCGAACTTTTCTACAAAAATGCATTCGGTTAGAATTGTAGCTTTACAAATTTCTTCGTATCCAAACCTCTTTCCATTCATGTGATACTAATTAGAGTTTTCTACAAAACGTGCGTTGGGATAGATTTATGCTTTTACAAATTTCTTCGTTCCCTAACCTATTTCCATTCATGTGATTCTAATCAAACTTTTCTACAAAACCATGCATTGGGATAGATTTGTACCTTTACTAATTTCTTCGTACCCTAACCTCTTTCCATTCATGTGATCCTAATCACATTTTTCTACAACACGTGCGTTGGAATAGATTTGTGCTATTACAAATTTCTTCCTACCCTAACCTCTTTTCATTCATCTGAATCTAATCAGAGTTTTCTACAAAACGTGCGTTGGGATAGATTTGTGCTTTTACAAATATCTTCGTACCCTAACCTCTTTCCATTCATGTGATCCTAATCAAAGTTTTCTATAAAACAATGCATTGGGATAGATTTGTACCTTTACAAATTTCTTCGTATCCTAACCTCTTTCCATTCATGTGATCCTAATAAAACTTTTCTACAAAACATGCAAATGGATAGATTTGCACCTTTACAAATTTCTTCGTATCCTAACCTCTTTTCATTCATCTGATCCTAATCAGAGATTTCTACAAAACATGCGTTGGGATAGATTTGTGCTTTAAAAATTTCTTTGTACCCTAACCTCTTCCCATTCATGTGATCCTAATCAGAGTTTTCTACAAAACATGCATTGGGATAGATTTGTACCTTTACAAATTTCTTCGTACCCTAACCTCTTTCCATTCATGTGATCCTAATCAAACTTTTCTACAAAACATGCATTGGGATAGATTTGTGCTTTTACAAATTTCTTCGTATCCTAACCTCTTTCCATTCATGTGATCCTAATCTAGGTTTTCTATAAAACCATGCATTGGGATAGAATTGTACCTTTACAAATTTCTTCGTATCCTAGCCTCTTTCCATTCATGTGATCCTAATCAGAGTTTTCTGCAAAACGTGCGTTGGGATAGATTTGTGCTTTTACAAATTTCTTCGTACCCTAACCTCTTTCCATACATGTGATCCTAATCACAGTTTTCTATAAAACAATGCATTGGGACAGATTTGTACCTTTACAAATTTCTTCGTAACCTCTTTCCATTCATGTGATCCTAATCGAACTTTTCTACAAAACATGCATTGGGATAGATTTGTAGATTTACAAATTTCTTCGTATCCTAACCTCTTTCCATTCATGTGATACTAATTAGAGTTTTCTACAAAACGTGCGTTGGGATAAATTTATGCTTTTACAAATTTCTTCGTACCCTAACCTCTTTCCATTCATGTGATCCTAATCAAACTTTTCTACAAAACCATGCATTGGGATAGATTTGTACCTTTACAAATTTCTTCGTATCCTAACCTCTTTCCATTCATGTGATCCTAATAACATTTTTCTACAACACGTGCGTTGGAATAGATTTGTGCTTTTACAAATTTCTTCCTACCCTAACCTCTTTTCATTCATCTGATCCTAATCAGAGTTTTCTACAAAACGTGCGTTGGGATAGATTTGTGCTTTTACAAATATCTTCGTACCCTAACCTCTTTACATTCATGTGATCCTAATCAAAGTTTTCTATAAAACCACGCATTGGGATAGATTTGTACCTTTACAAATTTCTTCGTATCCTAACCTCTTTCCATTCATGTGATCATAATAAAGCTTTTCTACAAAACATGCATTGGGATAGATTTGCACCTTTACAAATTTCTTCGTATCCTAACCTCTTTTCATTCATCTGATCCTAATCAGAGATTTCTACAAAACATGCGTTGGGATAGATTTGTGCTTTAAAAATTTCTTTGTACACTAACCTCTTCCCATTCATGTGATCCTAATCAGATTTTTCTACAAAACACACGATGGGATAGATTTGTGCTTTTACAAATTTCTTTGTATCCTAACTTCTTTACATTCATGTGATCCTAGTCGGATTTTTCTACAAAAACGTGCGTTGGGATAGATTTGTGCTTTTACAAATTTCTTCGTATCCTAACCTCTTTTAATTTTTCTGATCCTAGAGTTATCTACAAAACATACGTTGGGATAGATTTGTACCTTTACAAATTTCTTCGTACCCTAACCTCTTTCCATTCATGTGATCCTAATCAAACTTTTCTACAAAACCATGCATTGGGATAGATTTGTACCTTTAAAAATTTCTTCGTACCCTAACCTCTTTCCATTCATGTGATCCTAATCAAACTTTTCTACAAAACCATGCATTGGGATAGCTTTGTGCTAAAAAATTTCTTCGTACCCTAACCTCTTTCCATTCACGTGATCTTAATCAAAGTTTTCTATAAAACCATGCATTGGGACAGATTTGCACCTTTACAAATTTCTTCGTACCCTAACCTCTTTCCATTCATGTGATCCTAATCACATTTTTCTACAACACGTGCGTTGGAATAGATTGTGCTTTTACAAATTTCTTCCTACCCTAACCTCTTTTCATTCATCTGATCCTAATCAGAGTTTTCTACAAAACGTGCGTTCGGATAGATTTGTGCTTTTACAAATATCTTCGTACCCTAACCTCTTTCTATTCATGTGATCCTAATCAAAGTTTTCTATAAAACAATGCATTGGGATAGATTTGTACCTTTACAAATTTCTTCGTATCCTAGCCTCTTTCCATTCATGTGATCCTAATCAGAGTTTTCTGCAAAACGTGCGTTGGGATAGATTTGTGCTTTTACAAATTTCTTCGTACCCTAACCTCTTTCCATACATGTGATCCCAATCACAGTTTTCTATAAAACCTTGCATTGGGAAAGATTTGTACCTTTACAAATTTCTTCGTAACCTCTTTCCATTCATGTGATCCTAATCGAACTTTTCTACAAAAATGCATTGGGTTAGATTTGTAGCTTTACAAATTTCTTCGTATCCAAACCTCTTTCCATTCATGTGATACTAATTAGAGTTTTCTACAAAACGTGCGTTGGGATAGATTTATGCTTTTACAAATTTCTTCGTACCCTAACCTATTTCCATTCATGTGATTCTAATCAAACTTTTCTACAAAACCATGCATTGGGATAGATTTGTACCTTTACAAATTTCTTCGTACCCTAACCTCTTTCCATTCATGTGATCCTAATCACATTTTTCTACAACACGTGCGTTGGAATAGATTTGTGCTATTACAAATTTCTTCCTACCCTAACCTCTTTTCATTCATCTGAATCTAATCAGAGTTTTCTACAAAACGTGCGTTGGGATAGATTTGTGCTTTTACAAATATCTTCGTACCCTAACCTCTTTCCATTCATGTGATCCTAATCAAAGTTTTCTATAAAACCATGCATTGAGATAGATTTGTACCTTTACAAATTTCTTCGTATCCTAACCTCTTTCCATTCATGTGATCCTAATAAAACTTTTCTACAAAACATGCAAATGGATAGATTTGCACCTTTACAAATTTCTTCGTATCCTAACCTCTTTTCATTCATCTGATCCTAATCAGAGATTTCTACAAAACATGCGTTGGGATAGATTTGTGCTTTAAAAATTTCTTCGTACCCTAACCTCTTTCCATTCATGTGATCCTAATCAAACTTTTCTACAAAACATGCATTGGGATAGATTTGTACCTTTACAAATTTCTTCGTACCCTAACCTCTTTCCATTCATGTGATCCTAATCAAACTGTTCTAAAAAACCATGCATTGGGATAGCTTCGTGCTTTAAAAATTTCTTTGTACCCTAACCTCTTCCCATTCATCTGATCCTAATCAGAGTTTCTACAACACGTGCGTTGGGCTAGATTTGTGCTTTTACAAATTTCTTCGTATCCTAACCTCTTTCCATTCATGTGATCCTAATCTAAGTTTTCTATAAAACCATGCATTGGGATAGAATTGTACCTTTACAAATTTCTTCGTATCCTAGCCTCTTTCCATTCATGTGATCCTAATCAGAGTTTTCTGCAAAACGTGCGTTAGGATAGATTTGTGCTTTTACAAATTTCTTCGTACCCTAACCTCTTTCCATACATGTGATCCTAATCACAGTTTTCTATAAAACCATGCATTGGGACAGATTTGTACCTTTACAAATTTCTTCGTAACATCTTTCCATTCATGTGATCCTAATCGAACTTTTCTACAAAACATGCATTGGGATAGATTTGTAGATTTACAAATTTCTTCGTATCCTAACCTCTTTCCATTCATGTGATCCTAATTACATTTTTCTACAACACGTGCGTTGGAATAGATTTGTGCTTTTACAAATTTCTTCCTACCCTAACCTCTTTTCATTCATCTGATCCTAATCAGAGTTTTCTACAAAATGTGCGTTGGGATAGATTTGTGCTTTTACAAATATCTTCGTACCCTAACCTCTTTACATTCATGTGATCCTAATCAAAGTTTTCTATAAAACCATGCATTGGGATAGATTTGTACCTTTACAAATTTCTTCGTATCCTAACCTCTTTCCATTCATGTGATCATAATAAAGCTTTTCTACAAAACATGCATTGGGATAGATTTGCACCTTTACAAATTTCTTCGTATCCTAACCTCTTTTCATTCATCTGATCCTAATCAGAGATTTCTACAAAACATGCGTTGGGATAGATTTGTGCTTTAAAAATTTCTTTGTACACTAACCTCTTCCCATTCATGTGATCCTAATCAAACTTTTCTACAAAACCATGCATTGGGATAGCTTTGTGCTAAAAAATTTCTTCGTACCCTAACCTCTTTCCATTCACGTGATCTTAATCAAAGTTTTCTATAAAACCATGCATTGGGACAGATTTGCACCTTTACAAATTTCTTCGTACCCTAACCTCTTTCCATTCATGTGATCCTAATCACATTTTTCTACAACACGTGCGTTGGAATAGATTTGTGCTTTTACAAATTTCTTCCTACCCTAACCTCTTTTCATTCATCTGATCCTAATCAGAGTTTTCTACAAAACGTGCGTTGGGATAGATTTGTACTTTCACAAATTTCTTCCTACCCTAACCTCTTTTCATTAATCTGATCCTAATCAAATTGTTCTATAAAACCATGCATTGGGATATATTTGTACCTTTACAAATTTCTTCGTATCCTAACCTCTTTCCATTCATGTGATCCTAATCAAACTTTTCTACAAAACATGCATTGGGATAGTTTTGTACCTTTACAAATTTCTTCGTATCCTAACCTCTTTCCATTCATGTGATCCTAATCAGCGTTTTCTACATAACGTGTGTTGGGATAGCTTCGTGCTTTAAAAATTCCTTCGTACCCTAACCTCTGTCCATTCATGTGATCCTAATCAAAATTTTCTACAAAACCATGCGTTGGGATAGCTTAGTGCTTTAAAAATTTCTTCGTACCCTAACCTCTTTCGATTCATGTGATCCTAATCAAATTTTTCTACAAAACATGCTTTGGGATAGATTTGTACCTTTACAAATTTCTTCGTAAACTATCCTCTTTCCAATCATGTGAACCTAATCATACTTTTCTACAAAACCATGCGTAGGGATAGCTTCGTGCTTTAAAAATTTCTTCGTACCCTAACCTCTTTCCATTCACGTGATCCTAATCAAACTTTTCTAAAAAACCATGAATTGGGATAGATTTGTACCTTTAAAAATTTCTTCGTATCCTAACCTCTTTCCATTCATGAGATCCTAATCAAACTTTCCTACAAAACCATGCATTGGGATAGCTTCGTGTTTTAAAAATTTCTTTGTACCCTAACCTCTTCCCATTCATCTGATCCTAATCAGAGTTTTCTACAAAACGTGCGTTGGGCTAGCTTTGTGCTTTTACAAATTTCTTCGTATCCTAACCTCTTTCCATTCATGTGATCCTAATCAAAGTTTTCTATAAAACCATGCATTGGGATAGAATTGCACCTTTACAAATTTCTTCGTACCCTAACCTCTTTCCATTCATGTGATCCTAATCAAAGTTTTCTACAAAACCATGCATTGGGATAGCTTCGTGGTTTAAAAATTTCTTTGTACCCTAACCTCTTCCCATTCATGTGATCCTAATCAGAGTTTTCTACAAATCGCATTGGGATAGATTTGTACCTTTACAAATTTCTTCGTATCCTAACCTCTTTCCATTCATGTGATCCTAATCGAACTTTTCTACAAAACATGCATTGTGATAGATTTGTACCTTTACAAATTTCTTCGTATCCTAGCCTCTTTCCATTCATGTGATCCTAATCAGAGTTTTCTGCAAAACGTGCGTTGGGATAGATTTGTGCTTTTACAAATTTCTTCGTACCCTAACCTCTTTCCATACATGTGATCCTAATCACAGTTTTCTATAAACCCATGCATTGGGAAAGATTTGTACCTTTACAAATTTCTTCGTAACCTCTTTCCATTCATGTGATCCTAATTGAACTTTTCTACAAAAATGCATTGGGTTAGATTTGTAGCTTTACAAATTTCTTCGTATCCAAACCTCTTTCCATTCATGTGATACTAATTAGAGTTTTCTACAAAACGTGCGTTGGGATAGATTTATGCTTTTACAAATTTCTTCGTACCCTAACCTCTTTCCATTCATGTGATCCTAATCAAACTTTTCTACAAAACCATGCATTGGGATAGATTTGTACCTTTACAAATTTCTTCGTATCCTAACCTCTTTCCATTCATGTGATCCTAATAAAACTTTTCTACAAAACATGCATTGGGATAGATTTGCACCTTTACAAATTTCTTCGTATCCTAACCTCTTTTCATTCATCTGATCCTAATCAGAGATTTCTACAAAACATGCGTTGGGATAGATTTGTGCTTTAAAAATTTCTTTGTACACTAACCTCTTCCCATTCATGTGATCCTAATCAGAGTTTTCTACAAAACACACGATGTGATAGATTTGTGCTTTTACAAATTTCTTTGTATCCTAACTTCTTTCCATTCATGTGATCCTAATCACATTTTTCTACAACACGTGCGTTGGAATAGATTTGTGCTTTTACAAATTTCTTCCTACCCTAACCTCTTTTCATTCATCTGATCTTAATCAGAGTTTTCTACAAAACGTGCGTTGGGATAGATTTGTGCTTTTACAAATATCTTCGTACCCTAACCTCTTTCCAGTCATGTGATCCTAATCAAAGTTTCCTATAAAACCATGCATTGGGATAGATTTGTACCTTTACAAATTTCTTCGTATCCTAACCTCTTTCCATTCATGTGATCCTAATAAAACTTTTCTACAAAACATGCATTGGGATAGATTTGCACCTTTACAAATTTCTTCGTATCCTAACCTCTTTTCATTCATCTGATCCTAATCAGAGATTTCTACAAAACATGCGTTGGGCTAGATTTGTGCTTTTACAAATATCTTCGTACCCTAACCTCTTTCCATTCATGTGATCCTAATCAAAGTTTCCTATAAAACCATGCATTGGGATAGATTTGTACCTTTACAAATTTCTTCGTATCCTAGCCTTTTTCCATGCATGTGATCCTAATCATAGTTTTCTGCAAAACGAGCGTTGGGATAGATTTGTGCTTTTACAAATTTCTTCGTACTCTAACCTCTTTCCATAAATGTGATCCTAATCACAGTTTTCTATAAAACCATGCATTGGGAAAGATTTGTACCTTAACAAATTTCTTCGTAACCTCTTTCCATTCATGTGATCCTAATCGAACTTTTCTACAAAAATGCATTCGGTTAGAATTGTAGCTTTACAAATTTCTTCGTATCCAAACCTCTTTCCATTCATGTGATTCTAATCAAACTTTTCTACAAAACCATGCATTGGGATAGATTTGTACCTTTACTAATTTCTTCGTACCCTATTCCATTCATGTGATCCTAATCACATTTTTCTACAACACGTGCGTTGGAATAGATTTGTGCTATTACAAATTTCTTCCTACCCTAACCTCTTTTCATTCATCTGAATCTAATCAGAGTTTTCTACAAAACGTGCGTTGGGATAGATTTGTGCTTTTACAAATATCTTCGTACCCTAACCTCTTTCCATTCATGTGATCCTAATCAAAGTTTTCTATAAAACCATGCATTGGGATAGATTTGTACCTTTACAAATTTCTTCGTATCCTAAACTCTTTCCATTCATGTGATCCTAATAAAACTTTTCTACAAAACATGCAAATGGATAGATTTGCACCTTTACAAATTTCTTCGTATCCTAACCTCTTTTCATTCATCTGATCCTAATCAGAGATTTCTACAAAACATGCGTTGGGATAGATTTGTGCTTTAAAAATTTCTTTGTACCCTAACCTCTTCCCATTCATGTGATCCTAATCAGAGTTTTCTACAAAACATGCATTGGGATAGATTTGTACCTTTACAAATTTCTTCGTACCCTAACCTCTTTCCATTCATGTGATCCTAATCAAACTTTTCTACAAAACATGCATTGGGATAGATTTGTACCTTTACAAATTTCCTCGTACCCTAACCTCTTTCCATTCATGTGATCCTAATCAAACTGTTCTAAAAAACCATGCATTGGGATAGCTTCGTGTTTTAAAAATTTCTTTGTACCCTAACCTCTTCCCATTCATCTTATCCTAATCAGAGTTTTCTACAACACTTGCGTTGGGCTAGATTTGTGCTTTTACAAATTTCTTCGTATCCTAACCTCTTTCCATTCATGTGATCCTAATCTAAGTTTTCTATAAAACCATGCATTGGGATAGAATTGTACCTTTACAAATATCTTCGTATCCTAGCCTCTTTCCATTCATGTGATCCTAATCAGAGTTTTCTGCAAAACGTGCGTTGGGATAGATTTGTGCTTTTACAAATTTCTTCGTACCCTAACCTCTTTCCATTCATGTGATCCTAATCAAAGTTTTCTATAAAACCATGCATTGGGATAGAATTGTACCTTTACAAATTTCTTCGTATCCTAACCTCTTTCCATACATGTGATCCTAATCACAGTTTTCTATAAAACAATGCATTGGGACAGATTTGTACCTTTACAAATTTCTTCGTAACCTCTTTCCATTCATGTGATCCTAATCGAACTTTTCTACAAAACATGCATTGGGATAGATTTGTAGATTTACAAATTTCTTCGTACCCTAACCTCTTTCCATTCATGTGATCCTAATCAAACTTTTCTACAAAACCATGCATTGGGATAGATTTGTACCTTTACAAATTTCTTCGTATCCTAACCTCTTTCCATTCATGTGATCCTAATCACATTTTTCTACAACACGTGCGTTGTAATAGATTTGTGCTTTTACAAATTTCTTCCTACCCTAACCTCTTTTCATTCATCTGATCCTAATCAGAGTTTTCTACAAAACGTGCGTTGGGATAGATTTGTGCTTTTACAAATATCTTCGTACACTAACCTCTTTACATTCATGTGATCCTAATCAAAGTTTTCTATAAAACCATGCATTGGGATAGATTTGTACCTTTACAAATTTCTTCGTATCCTAACCTCTTTCCATTCATGTGATCATAATAAAGCTTTTCTACAAAACATGCATTGGGATAGATTTGCACCTTTACAAATTTCTTCGTATCCTAACCTCTTTTCATTCATCTGATCCTAATCAGAGATTTCTACAAAACATGCGTTGGGATAGATTTGTGCTTTAAAAATTTCTTTGTACACTAACCTCTTCCCATTCATGTGATCCTAATCAGATTTTTCTACAAAACACACGATGGGATAGATTTGTGCTTTTACAAATTTCTTTGTATCCTAACTTCTTTCCATTCATGTGATCCTAGTCGGATTTTTCTACAAAAACGTGCGTTGGGATAGATTTGTGCTTTTACAAATTTCTTCGTATCCTAACCTCTTTTAATTTTTCTGATCCTAGAGTTATCTACAAAACATACGTTGGGATAGATTTGTACCTTTACAAATTTCTTCGTACCCTAACCTCTTTCCATTCATGTGATCCTAATCAAACTTTTCTACAAAACCATGAATTGGGATAGATTTGTACCTTTACAAATTTCTTCGTACCCTAACCTCTTTCCATTCATGTGATCCTAATCACATTTTTCTACAACACGTGCGTTGGAATAGATTTGTGCTTTTACAAATTTCTTCCTACCCTAACCTCTTTTCATTCATCTGATCCTAATCAGAGTTTTCTACAAAACGTGCGTTGGGATAGATTTGTGCTTTTACAAATATCTTCGTACCCTAACCTCTTTCTATTCATGTGATCCTAATCAAAGTTTTCTATAAAACAATGCATTGGGATAGATTTGTACCTTTACAAATTTCTTCGTATCCTAGCCTCTTTCCATTCATGTGATCCTAATCAGAGTTTTCTGCAAAACGTGCGTTGGGATAGATTTGTGCTTTTACAAATTTCTTCGTACCCTAACCTCTTTCCATACATGTGATCCTAATCACAGTTTTCTATAAAACCATGCATTGGGAAAGATTTGTACCTTTACAAATTTCTTCGTAACCTCTTTCCATTAATGTGATCCTAATCGAACTTTTCTACAAAAATGCATTGGGTTAGATTTGTAGCTTTACAAATTTCTTCGTATCCAAACCTCTTTCCATTCATGTGATACTAATTAGAGTTTTCTACAAAACGTGCGTTGGGATAGATTTATGCTTTTACAAATTTCTTCGTACCCTAACCTATTTCCATTCATGTGATTCTAATCAAACTTTTCTACAAAACCATGCACTGGGATAGATTTGTACCTTTACAAATTTCTTCGTACCCTAACCTCTTTCCATTCATGTGATCCTAATCACATTTTTCTACAACACGTGCGTTGGAATAGATTTGTGCTATTACAAATTTCTTCCTACCCTAACCTCTTTTCATTCATCTGAATCTAGTCAGAGTTTTCTACAAAACGTGCGTTGGGATAGATTTGTGCTTTTACAAATATCTTCGTACCCTAACCTCTTTCCATTCATGTGATCCTAATCAAAGTTTTCTATAAAACCATGCATTGGGATAGATTTGTACCTTTACAAATTTCTTCGTATCCTAACCTCTTTCCATTCATGTGATCCTAATAAAACTTTTCTACAAAACATGCATTGGGATAGATTTGCACCTTTACAAATTTCTTTGTATCCTAACCTCTTTTCATTCATCTGATCCTAATCAGAGATTTCTACAAAACATGCGTTGGGATAGATTTGTGCTTTAAAAATTTCTTTGTACCCTAACCTCTTCCCATTCATGTGATCCTAATCAGAGATTTCTACAAAACATGCGTTGGGATAGATTTGTGCTTTAAAAATTTCTTTGTACCCTAACCTCTTCCCATTCATGTGATCCTAATCAAACTTTTCTACAAAACATGCATTGGGATAGATTTGTACCTTTACAAATTTCTTCGTACCCTAACCTCTTTCCATTCATGTGATCCTAATCAAACTGTTCTACAAAACCATGCATTGGGATAGCTTCGTGCTTTAAAAATTTCTTTGTACCCTAACCTCTTCCCATTCATCTGATCCTAATCAGAGTTTTCTACAACACGTACGTTGGGCTAGATTTGTGCTTTTACAAATTTCTTCGTATCCTAACCTCTTTCCATTCATGTGATCCTAATAAAAGTTTTCTATAAAACCATGCATTGGGATAGAATTGTACCTTTACAAATTTCTTCGTATCCTAGCCTCTTTCCATTCATGTGATCCTAATAAAACTTTTCTACAAAACATGCATTGGGATAGATTTGCACCTTTACAAATTTCTTCGTATCCTAACCTCTTTTCATTCATCTGATCCTAATCAGAGATTTCTACAAAACATGCGTTGGGATAGATTTGTGCTTTAAAAATTTCTTTGTACCCTAACCTCTTTCCATTCATGAGATCCTAATCAACGTTTTCTATAAAACCATGCATTGGGATAGAATTGTACCTTTACAAATTTCTTCGTACCCTAACCTCTTTCCATTCATGTTATCCTAATCAAACTTTTCTACAAAACCATGAATTGGTTAATAATAACCTCTTTTCATTCATCTGATCCTAATCAGAGTTTTCTACATAACATGCGTTGGGATAGATTTGTGCTTTTACAAATTTCTTCCTACCCTAACCTCTTTCCATTAATGTGATCCTAATCGAAGTTTTCTACAAAACCATGCATTGGGATAGCTTCGTGATTTATAAATTTCTTTGTACCCTAACCTCTTCCCATTCATGTGATCCTAATCAGAGTTTTTTACAAAACGCATTGGGATAGATTTGTACCTTTACAAATTTCTTCGTATCCTAACCTCTTTCCATTCATGTGATCCTAATCAAACTTTTCTACAAAACATGACTTGGGATAGATTTGTACCTTTACAAATTTCTTCGTATCCTAGCCTCTTTCCATTCGTGTGATCCTAATCAGAGTTTTCTGCAAAACGTGTTTTGGGATATATTTGTGCTTTTACAAATTTCTTCGTACCCTAACCTCTTTCCATACATGTGATCCTAATCACAGTTTTCTATAAAACCATGCATTGGGACAGATTTGTACCTTTACAAATTTCTTCGTAACCTCTTTCCATTCATGTGATCCTAATCGAACTTTTCTACAAAACATGCATTGGGATAGATTTGTAGCTTTACAAATTTCTTCGTATCCTAACCTCTTTCCATTCATGTGATACTAATTAGAGTTTTCTACAAAACGTGCGTTGGGATAGATTTATGCTTTTAGAAATTTCTTCGTACCTTAACCTCTTTCCATTCATGTGATCCTAATCAAACTTTTCTACAAAACCATGCATTGGGATAGATTTGTACCTTTACAAATGTCTTCGTATCCTAACCTCTTTCCATTCATGTGATCCTAATCACATTTTTCTACAACACGTGCGTTGGAATAGATTTGTGCTTTTACAAATTTCTTCCTTCCCTAACCTCTTTTCATTCATCTGATCCTAATCAGAGTTTTCTACAAAACGTGTGTTGGGATAGATTTGTGCTTTTACAAATATCTTCGTACCCTAACCTCTTTCCATTCATGTGATCCTAATCAAAGTTTTCTATAAAACCATGCATTGGGATAGATTTGTACCTTTACAAATTTCTTCGTATCCTAACCTCTTTCCATTCATGTGATCCTAATAAAACTATTCTACAAAACATGCATTGGGATAGATTTGCACCTTTACAAATTTCTTCGTATCCTAACCTCTTTTCATTCATCTGATCCTAATCAGAGATTTCTACAAAACATGCGTTGGGATAGATTTGTGCTTTAAAAATTTCTTTGTACCCTAACCTCTTCCCATTCATGTGATCCTAATCAGGGTTTTCTACAAAACACACGATGGGATAGATTGTGCTTTTACAAATTTCTTTGTATCCTAACTTCTTTCCATTCATGTGATCCTAGTCGGATTTTTCTACAAAAACGTGAGTTGGGATAGATTTGTGCTTTTACAAATTTCTTCGTATCCTAACCTCTTTTAATTTTTCTGATCCTAGAGTTATCTACAAAACATACGTTGGGATAGATTTGAACCTTTACAAATTTCTTCGTACCCTAACCTCTTTCCATTCATGTGATCCTAATCAAACTTTTCTACAAAACCATGAATTGGGATAGATTTGTACCTTTACAAATTTCTTCGTATCCTAACCTCTTTCCATTCATGTGATCCTAATCAAACTTTTCTACAAAACATGCATTGGGATAGATTTGTACCTTTACAAATTTCTTCGTATCCTAGCCTCTTTCCATTCATGTGATCCTAATCAGAGTTTTCTGCAAAACGTGCGTTGGGATAGATTTGTGCTTTTACAAATTTCTTCGTACCCTAACCTCTTTCCATACATGTGATCCTAATCACAGTTTTCTATAAAACCATGCATTGGGACAGATTTGTACCTTTACAAATTTCTTCGTAACCTCTTTCCATTCATGTGATCCTAATCGAACTTTTCTACAAAACATGCATTGGGATAGATTTGTAGCTTTACAAATTTCTTCGTATCCTAACCTCTTTCCATTCATGTGATACTAATTAGAGTTTTCAACAAAACGTGCGTTGGGATAGATTTATGCTTTTACAAATTTCTTCGTACCCTAACCTCTTTCCATTCATGTGATCCTAATCAAACTTTTCTACAAAACCATGCATTGGGACAGATTTGTACCTTTACAAATTTCTTCGTAACCTCTTTCCATTCATGTGATCCTAATCGAACTTTTCTACAAAACATGCATTGGGATAGATTTGTAGCTTTACAAATTTCTTCGTATCCTAACCTCTTTCCATACATGTGATACTAATTAGAGTGTTCAACAAAACGTGCATTGGGATAGATTTGTAGCTTTACAGATTTCTTCGTATACTAACCTCTTTCCATTCATGTGATACTAATTAGAGTTTTCTACAAAACGTGCGTTGGGAAAGATTTATGCTTTTACAAATTTCTTCGTACCCTAACCTCTTTCCATTCATGTGATCCTAATCAAAGTTTTCTATAAAACCATGCATTGGGATAGATTTGTACCTTTACAAATTTCTTCGTTTCCTAACCTCTTTCCATTCATATGATCCTAATAAAACTTTTCTATAAAACATGCATTGGGATAGATTTGTACCTTTACAAACTTCTTCGTACCCTAACCTCTTTCCATTCATGTGATCCTAATCAAACTTTTCTACAAAACATGCATTGGGATAGATTTGTACCTTTACAAATTTCTTCGTACCCTAACCTCTGTCCATTCATATGCTCCTAATTAAACTTTTCTACAAAAACATGCGTTGGGATAGCTTCGTGCTTTAAAAATTTCTTCGTACCCTAACCTCTTTCCATTCATGTGATCCTAATCAACCTTTTCTACAAAAAATGCTTTGGGATAGATTTGCACCTTTACAAATTTCTTCGTAAACTAACCTCTTTCCAATCATGTAATCCTAATCAAACTTTTCTACAAAACCATGCGTTGGGATAGCTTCGTGCTTTAAAAATTTCTTCGTACCCTAACCTCTTTCCATTCATGTGATCCTAATCAAACTCTTCTACAAAACAAGCATTGAGATAGATTTGTACCTTTACAAATTTTTTCGTATCCTAACCTCTTTCCATTCATGTGATCCTAATCAAACTTTTCTACAAAACCATGCGTTGGGATAGCTTCGTGCTTTAAAAATTTCTTCGTACCCTAACCTCTTTCCATTCATGTGATCCTAATCAAACTCTTCTACAAAACATGCATTGAGATAGATTTGTACCTTTACAAATTTCTTCGTATCCTAACCTCTTTCCATTCCCGTCATCCTAATCAAACTTTTCTACAAAACATGCATTGGGATAGATTTGTACCTTTACAAATTTCTTCGTATCCTAACCTCTTTTCATTAATCTGATCCTAATCAGAGTTTTCTACAAAACATGTGTTGGGATAGATTTGTGCTTTTACAAATTTTTTCATACCCTAACATCTTTTCCTTCATGTGATCCTAATCAGAGTTTTTACAAAACACACGTTGGGATAAATTTGTGCTTTTACAAATTTCTTTGTATCCTAACCTATTTCCATTCATGTGATCATAATCAGAGTTTTCTACAAAACGTGCGTTCGATAGATTTGTGCTTTTACAAATTTCATAGTACCCTAACGTCTTTCAATTCATGTGATCCTAATCAAACTTTTCTACAAAACATGCATTGGGATAGATTTGTACCTTTACAAATTTCTTCGTATCCTAACCTCTTTTCATTCATCTGACCCTAATCAGAGTTTTCTACAAAACATGCGTTGGGATAGATTTGTGCTTTTACAAATTTTTTCATACCCTAACCTCTTTTCCTTCATGTGATCCTAATCAGAGTTTTTACAAAACACACGTTGGGATAGATTTGTGCTTTTACAAATTTCTTTGTATCCTAACTTCTTTCCATTCATGTGATCCTAGTCGGATTTTTCTACAAAAACGTGCGTTGGGATAGATTTGTGCTTTTACAAATTTCTTCGTATCCTAACCTCTTTTAATTTTTCTGATCCTAGAGTTATCTACAAAACATACGTTGGGATAGATTTGTTCCTTTACAAATTTCTTCGTACCCTAACCTCTTTCCATTCATGTCATCCTAATCAAACTTTTCTACAAAACCATGAATTGGGATAGATTTGTACCTTTACAAATTTCTTCGTACCCTAACCTCTTTCCATTCATGTGATCCTAATCAAACTTTTCTACAAAACCATGAATTGGGATAGATTTGTACCTTTACAAATTTCTTCGTACCCTAACCTCTTTCCATTCCTGTGATCCTAATCAAACTTTTCTACAAAACCATGCATTGGGATAGCTTTTTGCTAAAAAATTTCTTAGTACCCTAACCTCTTTCCATTCACGTGATCCTAATCAAAGTTTTCTATAAAACCATGCATTGGGACAGATTTGTACTGTTACAAATTTCTTCGTATCCTAACCTCTTTCCATTCATGAGATCCTAATCAAACTTTTCTACAACACCATGCATTGAGATAGCTTCGTGCTTTAAAAATTTTTTTGTACCCTAACCTCTTCCCATTCATCTGATCCTAATCAGAGTTTTCTACAAAACGTGCGTTGGGCTAGATTTGTGCTTTTACAAATTTCTTCCTACCCTAACCTCTTTCCATTAATGTGATGCTAATCAAAGTTTTCTACAAAACCATGCATTGGGATAGCTTCGTGGTTTAAAAATTTCATTGTACCCTAACCTCTTCCCATTCATGTGCTCCTAATCAAACTTTTCTACAAAAACATGCGTTGGGATAGCTTCGTGCTTTAAAAATTTCTTCGTACCCTAACCTCTGCCCATTCATGTGATCCTAATCAAAATTTTCTTCAAAACCATGCGTTGGGATAGCTTCGTGCTTTAGAAATTTCTTCGTACCCTAACCTCTTTACATTCATGTGATCCTAACCAAACTTTTCTATTAAACATGCATTGGGATAGATTTGTACCTTTACTAATTTCTTCGTAAACTAACCTCTTTCCAATCATGTGATCCTAATCAAACTTTTCTACAATTCCATGCGTTGGGATAGCTTCGTGCTTTAAAACTTTCTTCGTACCCTAACCTCTTTCCATTCATGTGATCCTAATCAAACTTTTCTACAAAACATGCATTGAGATATATTTGTACCTTTACAAATTTCTTCGTATCCTAACCTCTTTCCATTCATGTGATCCTAATCAAACTTTTCTACAAAACCATGCGTTGGGATAGCTTCGTGCTTTAAAAATTTCTTCGTATCCCAGCTTCTTTCCATTCATGTGATCCTAATCAGAGTTTTCTACAAAACGTGCGTTGGGATAAATTTGTGCTTTTACAAACTTCATAGTAGCCTAACCTCTTTCCATTCCCGTCATCCTAATCAAACTTTTCTACAAAACATGCATTGGGATAGATTTTTACCTTTACAAATTTCTTCGTATCCTAACCTCTTTTCATTCATCTGAGCCTAATCAGAGTTTTCTACAAAACATGCGTTGGGATAGATTTGTGCTTTTACAAATTTCTTTGTATCCTAACTTATTTCCATTCATGTGATCCTAGTCGGATTTTTCTACAAAAACGTGCGTTGGGATAGATTTGTGCTTTTACAAATTTCTTCGTATCCTAACCTCTTTTAATTTTTCTGATCCTAGAGTTATCTACAAAACATACGTTTGGATAGATTTGTACCTTTACAAATTTCTTCGTACCCTAACCTCTTTCCATTCATGTGATCCTAATCAAACTTTTCTACAAAACCATGAATTGGGATAGATTTGTACCTTTACAAATTTCTTCGTACCCTAACCTCTTTCCATTCCTGTGATCCTAATCAAACTTTTCTACAAAACCATGAATTGGGATAGATTTGTACCTTTACAAATTTCTTCGTATCCTAACCTCTTTCCATTCATGTGATCCTGATCAAACTTTTATACAAAACCATGCGTTGGGATAGCTTCTTTCTTTAAAAATTTCTTCTTACCCTAACCTCTTTCCATTCATGTGATCCTGATCAAACTTTTATACAAAACCATGCGTTGGGATAGCTTTTTGCTAAAAAATTTCTTCGTACCCTAACCTCTTTCCATTCACGTGATCCTAATCAAAGTTTTCTATAAAACCATGCATTGGGACAGATTTGTACCTTTACAAATTTCTTCGTATCCTAACCTCTTTCCATTCATGAGATCCTAATCAAACTTTTCTACAAAACCATGCATTGGGATAGCTTCGTGCTTTAAAAATTTCTTTGTACCCTAACCTCTTCCCATTCATCTGATCCTAATTAGAGTTTTCTGCAAAACGTGCGTTGGGCTAGATTTGTGCTTTTACAAATTTCTTCGTATTCTAACCTCTTTCCATTCATGTGATCCTAATCAAAGTTTTCTATAAAACCATGCATTGGGATAGAATTGTACCTTTACAAATTTCTTCGTACTCTAACCTCTTTCCATTCATGTGATCCTAATCAAACTTTTCTACAAAACCATGAATTGGTTAATAATAACCTCTTTTCATTCATCTGATCCTAATCAGAGTTTCCTACAAAACATGCGTTGGGATAGATTTGTGCTTTTACAAATTTCTCCCTACCCTAACCTCTTACCATTAATGTTATCCTAATCAAAGTTTTCTACAAAACCATGCATTGGGATAGCTTCGTGGTTTAAAAATTTCTTTGTACCCTAACCTCTTCCCATTCATGTGATCCTAATCAGAGTTTTCTACAAAACGCATTGGGATAGATTTGTACCTTTACAAATTTCTTCGTATCCTAACCTCTTTCCATTCATGTGATCCTAATCAAACTTTTCTACAAAACATGCATTGGGATAGATTTGTACCTTTACAAATTTCTTCGTTTCCTAACCTCTTTCCATTCATTTGATCCTAATAAAACTTTTCTATAAAACATGCATTGGGATAGATTTGCACCTTTACAAATTTCTTCGTATCCTAACCTCTTTTCATACATCTGATCCTAATCAGAGATTTCGACAAATCATGCGTTGGGATAGATTTGTGCTTTAAAAATTTCTTTGTACCCTAACCTCTTCCCATTCATGTGATCCTAAACAGAGTTTTCTACAAAACATGCATTGGGATAGTTTTGTACCTTTACAAATTTCTTCGTATCCTAACCTCTTTTCATTAATCTGATCCTAATCAGAGTTTTCTACAAAACATGTGTTGGGATAGATTTGTGCTTTAACAAATTTTTTCATACCCTAACCTCTTTTCCTTCATGTGATCCTAATCAGAGATTTTACAAAACACACGATGGGATAGATTTGTGCTTTTACAAATTTCTTTGTATCCTAACCTATTTCCATTCATGTGATCCTAATCAGAGTTTTCTACAAAACGTGCGTTCGATAGATTTGTGCTTTTACGAATTTCATAGTACCCTAACCTCTTTCCATTCATGTGATCCTAATCAAACTATTCTACAAAACATGCATTGGGATAGATTTGTACCTTTACAAATTTCTTCGTATCCTAACCTCTTTTCATTCATCTGAGCCTAATCAGAGTTTTCTACAAAACATGCGTTGGGATAGATTTGTGCTTTTACAAATTTTTTCATACCCTAACCTCTTTTCATTCATGTGATCCTAATCAGAGTTTTTACAAAACACACGATGGGATAGGTTTGTGCTTTTACAAATTTCTTTGTATCCTAACTTCTTTCCATTGATGTGATCCTAGTCGGATTTTTCTACAAAAACGTACGTTGGGATATATTTGTGCTTTTACAAATTTCTTCGTATCCTAACCTCTTATAATTTTTCTGATCCTAGACTTATCTACAAAACATACGTTCGGATAGATTTGTTCCTTTACAAATTTCTTCGTATCCTAACCTCTTTTCATTAATCTGATACTAATCAGAGTTTTCTACAAAACATGTGTTGGGATAGATTTGTGCTTTTACGAATTTCATAGTACCCTAACCTCTTTCCATTCATGTGATCCTAATCAAACTTTTCTACAAAACATGCATTGGGATAGATTTGTACCTTTACAAATTTCTTCGTATCCTAACCTCTTTTCATTCATCTGAGCCTAATCAGAGTTTTCTACAAAACATGCGTTGGGATAGATTTGTGCTTTTACAAATTTCTTCATACCCTAACCTCTTTTCATTCATGTGACCCTAATCAGAGTTTTTACAAAACACACGATGGGATAGATTTGTGCTTTTACAAATTTCTTCGTATCCTAACCTCTTATAATTTTTCTGATCCTAGACTTATCTACAAAACATACGTTCGGATAGATTTGTACCTTTACAAATTTCTTCGTATCCTAACCTCTTTTCATTAATCTGATACTAATCAGAGTTTTCTACAAAACATGTGTTGGGATAGATTTGTGCTTTTACAAATTTTTTCATACCCTAACCTATTTTCCTTCATGTGATCCTAATCAGAGTTTTTACAAAACACACGATGGGATATATTTGTGCTTTTACTTGGGCTTACTTAGATTTGGGTTTCCATTCCCGTCACCCTAATCAAACTTTTCTACAAAACATGCATTGGGTTAGATTTGTACCTTTACAGATTTCTTCGTATCCTAACCTCTTTTCATTAATCTGATCCTAATCAGAGTTTTCTACAAAACATGTGTTGGGATAGATTTGTGCTTTTACAAATTTTTTCATACCCTAACCTCTTTTCCTTCATGTGATCCTAATCAGAGTTTTTACAAAACAAACGATGGTATAGATTTGTGCTTTTACAAATTTCTTTGTATCCTAACCTATTACCATTCATGTGATCATAATCAGAGTTTTCAACAAAACGTGCGTTCGATAGATTTGTGCTTTTACAAATTTCGTAGTACCCTAACCTCTTTCCATTCATGTGATCCTAATCAAACTTTTCTACAAAACATGCATTGGGATAGATTTGTGCTTTTACAAATTTCTTCGTACCCTAACCTCTTTCCATACATGTGATCCTAATCACAGTTTTCTATAAAACCATGCATTGGGACAGATTTGTAATTTTACAAATTTCTTCGTATCCTAACCTCTTTTCATTAATCTGATCCTAATCAGAGTTTTCTACAAAACATGTGTTGGGATAGATTTGTGCTTTTACGAATTTCATAGTACCCTAACCTCTTTCCATTCATGTGATCCTAATCAAACTTTTCTACAAAACATGCATTGGGATAGATTTGTACCTTTACAAATTTCTTCGTATCCTAACCTCTTTTCATTCATCTGAGCCTAATCAGAGTTTTCTACAAAACATGCGTTGGGATAGATTTGTGCTTTTACAAATTTCTTCATACCCTAACCTCTTTTCATTCATGTGACCCTAATCAGAGTTTTTACAAAACACACGATGGGATAGATTTGTGCTTTTACAAATTTCTTCGTATCCTAACCTCTTATAATTTTTCTGATCCTAGACTTATCTACAAAACATACGTTCGGATAGATTTGTACCTTTACAAATTTCTTCGTATCCTAACCTCTTTTCATTAATCTGATACTAATCAGAGTTTTCTACAAAACATGTGTTGGGATAGATTTGTGCTTTTACAAATTTTTTCATACCCTAACCTCTTTTCCTTCATGTGATCCTAATCAGAGTTTTTACAAAACACACGATGGGATATATTTGTGCTTTTACTTGGGCTTACTTAGATTTGGGTTTCCATTCCCGTCACCCTAATCAAACTTTTCTACAAAACATGCATTGGGTTAGATTTGTACCTTTACAGATTTCTTCGTATCCTAACCTCTTTTCATTAATCTGATCCTAATCAGAGTTTTCTACAAAACATGTGTTGGGATAGATTTGTGCTTTTACAAATTTTTTCATACCCTAACCTCTTTTCCTTCATGTGATCCTAATCAGAGTTTTTACAAAACAAACGATGGTATAGATTTGTGCTTTTACAAATTTCTTTGTATCCTAACCTATTACCATTCATGTGATCATAATCAGAGTTTTCAACAAAACGTGCGTTCGATAGATTTGTGCTTTTACAAATTTCGTAGTACCCTAACCTCTTTCCATTCATGTGATCCTAATCAAACTTTTCTACAAAACATGCATTGGGATAGATTTGTGCTTTTACAAATTTCTTCGTACCCTAACCTCTTTCCATACATGTGATCCTAATCACAGTTTTCTATAAAACCATGCATTGGGACAGATTTGTAATTTTACAAATTTCTTCGTATCCTAACCTCTTTTCATTAATCTGATCCTAATCAGAGTTTTCTACAAAACATGTGTTGGGATAGATTTGTGCTTTTACAAATTTTTTCATACCCTAACCTCTTTTCCTTCATGTGATCCTAATCAGAGTTTTTACAAACACACGATGGGCTAGATTTGTGCTTTTACAAATTTCTTTGTATCCTAACTTCTTTCCATTCATGTGATCCTAGTCGGATTTTTCTACAAAAACATGCATTGGGATAGATTTGTACCTTTACAAATTTCTTCGTATCCTAACCTCTTTTCATTCATGTGATCCTAATCAGAGTTTTTACAAAACACACGATGGGATAGATTTGTGCTTTTACAAATTTCTTTGTATCCTAACTTCTTTCCATTCATGTGATCCTAGTCGGATTTTTCTACAAAAACGTGCGTTGGGATAGATTTGTGCTTTTACAAATTTCTTCCTATCCTAACCTCTTTTAATTTTTCTGATCCTAGAGTTATCTACAAAACATACGTTGGGATAGATTTGTACCTTTACAAATTTCTTCGTACCCTAACCTCTTTCCATTCATGTGATCCTAATCAAACTTTTCTACAAAACCATGAATTGAGATAGATTTGTACCTTTACAAATTTCTTCGTATCCTAACCTCTTTCCATTCATGTTATCCTAATCAAACTTTTCTACAAAACCAAGCTTTGGGATAGCTTCGTGCTTTAAAAATTTCTTTGTACCCTAACCTCTTCCCATTCATGTAATCCTAATCAGAGTTTTCTACAAAACGCATTGGGATAGATTGTACCTTTACAAATTTCTTCGTATCCTAACCTCTTTCCATTCATGTGATCCTAATCAAGCTTTTCTACAAAACATGCATTGGGATAGATTTGTACCTTTACAAATTTCTTCGTATCCTAGCCTCTTTCCATTCATGTGATCCTAATCAGAGTTTTCTGCAAAACGTGCGTTGGGATAGATTTGTGCTTTTACAAATTTCTTCGTACCCTAACCTCTGTCCATACATGTGATCCTAATCACAGTTTTCTATAAAACCATGCATTGGGACAGATTTATACCTTTACAAATTTCTTCGTAACCTCTTTCCATTCATGTGATCCTAATCGAACTTTTCTACAAAACATGCATTGGGATAGATTGGTAGCTTTACAAATTTCTACGTATCCTAACCTCTTTCCATTCATGTGATACTAATTAGAGTACCCATTGGGATAGCTTTGTGCTAAAAAATTTCTTCGTACCCTAACCTCTTTCCATTCACGTGATCCTAATCAAAGTTTTCTATAAAACCATGCATTGGGACAGATTTGTACTTTTACAAATTTCTTCATATCCTAACCTCTTTCCATTCATGAGATCCTAATCAAACTTTTCTACAAAACCATGCACTGGGATAGCTTCGTGCTTTAAAAATTTCTTTGTACCCTAACCTCTTCCCATTCATGTGATCCTAATCACATTTTTCTACAACACGTGCGTTGGAATATATTTGTGCTTTTACAAATTTCTTCCTACCCTAACCTCTTTTCATTCATCTGATCCTAATCAGAGTTTCCTACAAAACGTTCGTTGGGATAGATTTGTGCTTTTACAAATATCTTCGTACCCTTACTTCTTTCCATTCATGTGATCCTAATCAAAGTTTTCTATAAAACCATGCATTGGGATAGATTTGTACCTTTACAAATTTCTTCGTATCCTAACCTCATTCCATTCATGTTATCCTAATAAAACTTTTCTACAAAACATGCATTGGGATAGATTTGCACCTTTACAAATTTCTTCGTATCCTAACCTCTTTTCATTCATCTGATCCTAATCAGAGATTTCTACAAAACATGCGTTGGGATAGATTTGTGCTTTTACAACTTTCTTTGTACCCTAACCTTTTTCCATTCATGTGATCCTAATCAAACTTTTCTACAAAACCATGTATTGGGATGGATTTGTACCTTTACAAATTTCTTCGTACCCTAACCTCTTTCAATTCATGTGATCCTAATCAAAGTTTTCTATAAAACCATGCATTGGGATAGATTTGCACCTTTACAAATTTCTTCGTATCCTAACCTCTTTCCATTCATGTGATCCTAATCAAACTTTTCTACAAAACCATGCGTTGCGAAAGCTTCGTGCTTTAAAAAATTCTTCGTGTCCTAACCTCTTTCCATTCATGTGATCCTAATCAAACTTTTCTACAAAACCATGAATTGGGATAGATTTGTACCTTTATAAATTTCATCGTATCCTAACCTCTTTCCATTCATGTAATCCTAATCAAACTTTTCTACAAAACATGCATTGAGATAGATTTGTACCTTTACAAATTTCTTCGTATCCTAACCTCCTTCCATTCATGTGATCCTAATCAAACTTTTCCACAAAACCATGCGTTGCGATAGCTTCGTGCTTTAAAAATTTCTTCGTGTCCTTACCTCTTTCCATTCATGTGATCCTAATCAAACTTTTCTGCAAAACATGCATTGGGATAGATTTGTACCTTTACAAATTTCTTCGTACCCTAACCTCTTTCAATTCATGTGATCCTAATCAAACTTTTCTACAAAACCATGGGTTGGGATAGCTTCGTGCTTTAAAAATTTCTTCGTACCCTAACCTCTGTCCATTCATGTGATCCTAATCAAACTTTTCTACAAAACCATGCGTTGGGATAGCTTCGTGCTTTAAACATTTCTTCGTACCCTAACCTCTTTCCATTCACGTGATCCTAATCAAAGTTTTCTATAAAACCATGCATTGGGACAGATTTGTACCTTTAGAAATTTCTTCGTATCCTAACCTCTTTCCATTCATGTGATCCTAATCAAACTTTTCTACAAAACATGCAATGAGATAGATTTGTACCTTTACAAATTTCTTCGTATCCTAACCTCTTTCCATTCATGTGATCCTAATCAAACTTTTCTACAAAACCATGCGTTAGGATAGCTTCATGCTTTAAAAACTGCTTCGTACCCTAACCTCTTTCCATTCATGTGATCCTAATCAATCATTTCTACAAAAACATGCATTGGGATAGCTTCGTGCTTTAAAAATTTCTTCGTATCCTAACCTCTTTCCATTCATGTGATCCTAATCAAACTTTTCTACATAACATGCATTGGGATAGATTTGTACCTTTACAAATTTCTTCGTACCCTAACCTCTTTCCATTCATGTGATCCTAATCAAACTTTTCTACAAAACCATGCGTTAGGATAGCTTCATGCTTTAAAAACTGCTTCGTACCCTAACCTCTTTCCATTCATGTGATCCTAATCAATCATTTCTACAAAACCATGCATTGGGATAGCTTTGTGCTTTAAAAATTTCTTCGTATCCTAACCTCTTTCCATTCATGAGATCCTAATCAAAATTTTCTACAAAACCATGCATAGGGATAGCTTCGTGCTTTAAAAATTTCTTTGTACCCTAACCTCTTCCCATTCATCTGGTCCTAATCAGAGTTTTCTACAAAACGTGCCTTGCGATAGATTTGTGCTTTTACAAATTTCTTCGTATCCTAACCTCTTTCCATTCATGTGATCCTAATCAGAGTTTTCTACAAAACGTGCGTTGGAATAGATTTGTGCTTTAACAAATTTCTTCGTACCCTAACCTCTTTCCATTCATGTGATCCTATTCAAACTTTTCTACAAAACCATGAATTGGGATAGATTTGTACCTTTACAAATTTCATCGTATCCTAACCTCTTTCCATTCATGTGATCCTAATCAGAGTTTTCAGCAAAACGTGCGTTGGGATAGATTTGTGCTTTTACAAATTTCTTCGTACCCTAACCTCTTTCAAAACATGTGATCCTAATCACAGTTTTCTATAAAACCATGCATTGGGACAGATTTGTAGCTTTACATATTTCTTCGTAACCTCTTTCCATTCATGTGATCCTAATCGAGCTTTTCTACAAAACATGCATTGGGATAGATTTGTAGCTTTACAAATTTCTTCGTATTCTAACATCTTTCCATTCATGTGATACTAATTAGAGTTTTCTACAAAACGTGCGTTGGGATAGATTTGTGCTTTTACAAATTTCTTCGTACTCTAACCTCTTTCCATTCATGTGATCCTAATCAAACTTTTCTACAAAACCCTGCATTGGGATTGATTTGTACCTTTACAAATTTCTTCGTATCCTAACCTCTTTCAATGCATGTGATCCTAATCACATTTTTCTACAACACGTGCATTGGGATAGATTTGTGCTTTTACAAATTTCTTCGTACCCTAACCTCTTTCCATTCATGTGATCCTAATCAAACTTTTCTATTAAACCATGCATTGGGATAGAATTGTACCTTTACAAATTTCTTCGTACCCTAACCTCTTTCCATTCATGTGATCCTATTCAAACTTTTCTACAAAACCATGAATTGGGATAGATTTGTACCTTTACAAATTTCATCGTATCCTAACCTCTTTCCATTCATGTGATCCTAATCAAACTTTTCTACAAAACATGCATTGGGATAGATTTGTACCTTTACAAATTTCTTCGTATCCTAACCTCTTTTCATTAGTCTGATCCTAATCAGAGTTTTCTACAAAACATGCGTTGGGATAGATTTGTGCTTTTACAAATTTCTTTGTATCTTAACCTCTTTCCATTCATGTGATCCTAGTCGGAGTTTTCTACAAAAACGTGCGTGGGGATAGATTTGTGCTGTTACAAATTTCTTCGTATCCTAACCTCTTTTAATTTATCTGATCCTAGAGTTATCTACAAAACATGCGTTGGGATAGCTTCGTGCTTTAAAAATTTCTTCGTACCCTAACCTCTTTCCATTCATGTGATCCTAATCAGAGTTTTCTACAAAACGTGCGTTGGAATAGATTTGTGCTTTTACAAATTTCTTCGTACCCTAACCTCTTTCCATTCATGTGATCCTAATCAAACTTTTCTATTAAACCATGCATTGGGATAGAATTGTACCTTTACAAATTTCTTCGTACCCTAACCTCTTTCCATTCATGTGATCCTAATCAAACTTTTCTACAAAACCATGAATTGGGTTAGATTTGTACCTTTACAAATTTCTTCGTATCCTAACCTCTTTCCATTCATGTGATCCTAATCAAACTTTTCTACAAAACATGCATTGGGATAGATTTGTACCTTTATAAATTTCTTCGTATCCTAACCTCTTTTCATTAGTCTGATCCTAATCAGAGTTTTCTACAAAACATGCGTTGGGATAGATTTGTGCTTTTACAAATTTCTTTGTATCTTAACGTCTTTCCATTCATGTGATCCTAGTCGGAGTTTTCTACAAAAACGTGCGTTGGGATAGATTTGTGCTGTTACAAATTTCTTCGTATCCTAACCTCTTTTCATTAATCTGATCCTAATCAGAGTTTTCTACAAAACATGTGTTGGGATAGATTTGTGCTTTTACAAATTTTTTCATACCCTAACCTCTTTTCCTTCATGTGATCCTAATCAGAGTTTTTACAAACACACGATGGGCTAGATTTGTGCTTTTACAAATTTCTTTGTATCCTAACTTCTTTCCATTCATGTGATCCTAGTCGGATTTTTCTACAAAAACATGCATTGGGATAGATTTGTACCTTTACAAATTTCTTCGTATCCTAACCTCTTTTCATTCATGTGATCCTAATCAGAGTTTTTACAAAACACACGATGGGATAGATTTGTGCTTTTACAAATTTCTTTGTATCCTAACTTCTTTCCATTCATGTGATCCTAGTCGGATTTTTCTACAAAAACGTGCGTTGGGATAGATTTGTGCTTTTACAAATTTCTTCCTATCCTAACCTCTTTTAATTTTTCTGATCCTAGAGTTATCTACAAAACATACGTTGGGATAGATTTGTACCTTTACAAATTTCTTCGTACCCTAACCTCTTTCCATTCATGTGATCCTAATCAAACTTTTCTACAAAACCATGAATTGAGATAGATTTGTACCTTTACAAATTTCTTCGTATCCTAACCTCTTTCCATTCATGTTATCCTAATCAAACTTTTCTACAAAACCAAGCTTTGGGATAGCTTCGTGCTTTAAAAATTTCTTTGTACCCTAACCTCTTCCCATTCATGTAATCCTAATCAGAGTTTTCTACAAAACGCATTGGGATAGATTGTACCTTTACAAATTTCTTCGTATCCTAACCTCTTTCCATTCATGTGATCCTAATCAAGCTTTTCTACAAAACATGCATTGGGATAGATTTGCACCTTTACAAATTTCTTCGTATCCTAGCCTCTTTCCATTCATGTGATCCTAATCAGAGTTTTCTGCAAAACGTGCGTTGGGATAGATTTGTGCTTTTACAAATTTCTTCGTACCCTAACCTCTTTCCATACATGTGATCCTAATCACAGTTTTCTATAAAACCATGCATTGGGACAGATTTATACCTTTACAAATTTCTTCGTAACCTCTTTCCATTCATGTGATCCTAATCGAACTTTTCTACAAAACATGCATTGGGATAGATTGGTAGCTTTACAAATTTCTACGTATCCTAACCTCTTTCCATTCATGTGATACTAATTAGAGTACCCATTGGGATAGCTTTGTGCTAAAAAATTTCTTCGTACCCTAACCTCTTTCCATTCACGTGATCCTAATCAAAGTTTTCTATAAAACCATGCATTGGGACAGATTTGTACTTTTACAAATTTCTTCGTATACTAACCTCTTTCCATTCATGAGATCCTAATCAAACTTTTCTACAAAACCATGCACTGGGATAGCTTCGTGCTTTAAAAATTTCTTTGTACCCTAACCTCTTCCCATTCATGTGATCCTAATCACATTTTTCTACAACACGTGCGTTGGAATATATTTGTGCTTTTACAAATTTCTTCCTACCCTAACCTCTTTTCATTCATCTGATCCTAATCAGAGTTTCCTACAAAACGTTCGTTGGGATAGATTTGTGCTTTTACAAATATCTTCGTACCCTTACTTCTTTCCATTCATGTGATCCTAATCAAAGTTTTCTATAAAACCATGCATTGGGATAGATTTGTACCTTTACAAATTTCTTCGTATCCTAACCTCATTCCATTCATGTTATCCTAATAAAACTTTTCTACAAAACATGCATTGGGATAGATTTGCACCTTTACAAATTTCTTCGTATCCTAACCTCTTTTCATTCATCTGATCCTAATCAGAGATTTCTACAAAACATGCGTTGGGATAGATTTGTGCTTTTACAACTTTCTTTGTACCCTAACCTTTTTCCATTCATGTGATCCTAATCAAACTTTTCTACAAAACCATGAATTGGGATACATTTGTACCTTTACAAATTTCTTCGTACCCTAACCTCTTTCAATTCACGTGATCCTAATCAAAGTTTTCTATAAAACCATGCGTTGGGATAGATTTGCACCTTTACAAATTTCTTCGTATCCTAACCTCTTTCCATTCATGTGATCCTAATCAAACTTTTCTACAAAACCATGCGTTGCGAAAGCTTCGTGCTTTAAAAAATTCTTCGTGTCCTAACCTCTTTCCATTCATGTGATCCTAATCAAACTTTTCTACAAAACCATGAATTGGGATAGATTTGTACCTTTATAAATTTCTTCGTATCCTAACCTCTTTCCATTCATGTAATCCTAATCAAACTTTTCTACAAAACATGCATTGAGATAGATTTGTACCTTTACAAATTTCTTCGTATCCTAACCTCCTTCCATTCATGTGATCCTAATCAAACTTTTCCACAAAACCATGCGTTGCGATAGCTTCGTGCTTTAAAAATTTCTTCGTGTCCTTACCTCTTTCCATTCATGTGATCCTTATCAAACTTTTCTGCAAAACATGCATTGGGATAGATTTGTACCTTTACAAATTTCTTCGTACCCTAACCTCTTTCAATTCATGTGATCCTAATCAAACTTTTCTACAAAACCATGGGTTGGTATAGCTTCGTGCTTTAAAAATTTCTTCGTACCCTAACCTCTGTCCATTCATGTGATCCTAATCAAACTTTTCTACAAAACCATGCGTTGGGATAGCTTCGTGCTTTAAACATTTCTTCGTACCCTAACCTCTTTCCATTCACGTGATCCTAATCAAAGTTTTCTATAAAACCATGCATTGGGACAGATTTGTACCTTTAGAAATTTCTTCGTATCCTAACCTCTTTCCATTCATGTGATCCTAATCAAACTTTTCTACAAAACATGCATTGAGATAGATTTGTACCTTTACAAATTTCTTCGTATCCTAACCTCTTTCCATTCATGTGATCCTAATCAAACTTTTCTACAAAACCATGCGTTAGGATAGCTTCATGCTTTAAAAACTGCTTCGTACCCTAACCTCTTTGCATTCATGTGATCCTAATCAATCATTTCTACAAAAACATGCATTGGGATAGCTTCGTGCTTTAAAAATTTCTTCGTATCCTAACCTCTTTCCATTCATGTGATCCTAATCAAACTTTTCTACATAACATGCATTGGGATAGATTTGTACCTTTACAAATTTCTTCGTACCCTAACCTCTTTCCATTCATGTGATCCTAATCAAACTTTTCTACAAAACCATGCGTTAGGATAGCTTCATGCTTTAAAAACTGCTTCGTACCCTAACCTCTTTCCATTCATGTGATCCTAATCAATCATTTCTACAAAACCATGCATTGGGATAGCTTTGTGCTTTAAAAATTTCTTCGTATCCTAACCTCTTTCCATTCATGAGATCCTAATCAAAATTTTCTACAAAACCATGCATAGGGATAGCTTCGTGCTTTAAAAATTTCTTTGTACCCTAACCTCTTCCCATTCATCTGGTCCTAATCAGAGTTTTCTACAAAACGTGCCTTGCGATAGATTTGTGCTTTTACAAATTTCTTCGTATCCTAACCTCTTTCCATTCATGTGATCCTAATCAGAGTTTTCTACAAAACGTGCGTTGGAATAGATTTGTGCTTTAACAAATTTCTTCGTACCCTAACCTCTTTCCATTCATGTGATCCTATTCAAACTTTTCTACAAAACCATGAATTGGGATAGATTTGTACCTTTACAAATTTCATCGTATCCTAACCTCTTTCCATTCATGTGATCCTAATCAAACTTTTTTACAAAACATGCTTTGGGATAGATTTGTACCTTTACAAATTTCTTCGTATCCTAGCCTCTTTCCATTCATGTGATCCTAATCAGAGTTTTCAGCAAAACGTGCGTTGGGATAGATTTGTGCTTTTACAAATTTCTTCGTACCCTAACCTCTTTCAAAACATGTGATCCTAATCACAGTTTTCTATAAAACCATGCATTGGGACAGATTTGTAGCTTTACATATTTCTTCGTAACCTCTTTCCATTCATGTGATCCTAATCGAGCTTTTCTACAAAACATGCATTGGGATAGATTTGTAGCTTTACAAATTTCTTCGTATTCTAACATCTTTCCATTCATGTGATACTAATTAGAGTTTTCTACAAAACGTGCGTTGGGATAGATTTGTGCTTTTACAAATTTCTTCGTACCCTAACCTCTTTCCATTCATGTGATCCTAATCAAACTTTTCTACAAAACCCTGCATTGGGATTGATTTGTACCTTTACAAATTTCTTCGTATCCTAACCTCTTTCAATGCATGTGATCCTAATCACATTTTTCTACAACACGTGCATTGGGATAGATTTGTGCTTTTACAAATTTCTTCGTACCCTAACCTCTTTCCATTCATGTGATCCTAATCAAACTTTTCTATTAAACCATGCATTGGGATAGAATTGTACCTTTACAAATTTCTTCGTACCCTAACCTCTTTCCATTCATGTGATCCTATTCAAACTTTTCTACAAAACCATGAATTGGGATAGATTTGTACCTTTACAAATTTCATCGTATCCTAACCTCTTTCCATTCATGTGATCCTAATCAAACTTTTCTACAAAACATGCATTGGGATAGATTTGTACCTTTACAAATTTCTTCGTATCCTAACCTCTTTTCATTAGTCTGATCCTAATCAGAGTTTTCTACAAAACATGCGTTGGGATAGATTTGTGCTTTTACAAATTTCTTTGTATCTTAACCTCTTTCCATTCATGTGATCCTAGTCGGAGTTTTCTACAAAAACGTGCGTGGGGATAGATTTGTGCTGTTACAAATTTCTTCGTATCCTAACCTCTTTTAATTTATCTGATCCTAGAGTTATCTACAAAACATGCGTTGGGATAGCTTCGTGCTTTAAAAATTTCTTCGTACCCTAACCTCTTTCCATTCATGTGATCCTAATCAGAGTTTTCTACAAAACGTGCGTTGGAATAGATTTGTGCTTTTACAAATTTCTTCGTACCCTAACCTCTTTCCATTCATGTGATCCTAATCAAACTTTTCTATTAAACCATGCATTGGGATAGAATTGTACCTTTACAAATTTCTTCGTACCCTAACCTCTTTCCATTCATGTGATCCTAATCAAACTTTTCTACAAAACCATGAATTGGGTTAGATTTGTACCTTTACAAATTTCTTCGTATCCTAACCTCTTTCCATTCATGTGATCCTAATCAAACTTTTCTACAAAACATGCATTGGGATAGATTTGTACCTTTATAAATTTCTTCGTATCCTAACCTCTTTTCATTAGTCTGATCCTAATCAGAGTTTTCTACAAAACATGCGTTGGGATAGATTTGTGCTTTTACAAATTTCTTTGTATCTTAACGTCTTTCCATTCATGTGATCCTAGTCGGAGTTTTCTACAAAAACGTGCGTTGGGATAGATTTGTGCTGTTACAAATTTCTTCGTATCCTAACCTCTTTCCATTCATGTGATCCTAATCAAACTTTTCTACAAAACCATGCGTTGGGATAGCTGCATGCTTTAAAAATTTCTTCGTATCCTAACCTCTTTCCTTTCATGTGATCCTCATCAAAGTTTTCTATAAATCCATGCATTGCGACAGATTTGTACCTTTACAAATTTCTTCGTATCCTAACCTCTTTCCATTCATGTGATCCTAATCAAACTTTTCTACAAAACCATGCGTTGGGATAGCTTCGTGCTTTAAAAATTTTTTCGTACCCTAACCTCTTTCCATTCACGTGATCCTAATTAAAGTTTTCTATAAAACCATGCATTGGGACAGATTTGTACCTTTACAAATTTCTTCGTATCCTAACCTCTTTCCATTCATGTGATCCTAATCAAACTTTTCTACAAAACATGCATTGAGATAGATTTGTACCTTTACAAATTTCTTCGTATCCTAACCTCTTTCCATTCATGTGATCCTAATCAAACTTTTCTACAAAACCATGCGTTGGGATAGCTTCGTGCTTTAAAAATTTCTTCGTATCCTATCCTCTTTCCATTCATGTGATCCTAATCAAACTTTTCTACAAAACCATGCATTGGGATAGATTTGTACCTTTACAAATTTCTTCGTACCCTAACCTCTTTCCATTCATGTGATCCTAATCAAAGTTTTCTATAAAACCATGCGTTGGGATAGATTTTACCTTTACAAATTTCTTCGTATCCTAACCTCTTTCCATTCATGTGATCCTAATCAGAGTTTTCTACAAAACGTGCGTTGGGATAGATTTGTGCTTTTACAAATTTCTTCGTACCCTAACCTCTTTCCATTCATGTGATCCTAATCAAACTTTTCTATTAAACCATGCATTGGGATAGAATTGTACCTTTACAAATTTCTTCGTACCCTAACCTCTTTCCATTCATGTGATCCTAATCAAACTTTTCTACAAAACCATGAATTGGGATATATTTGTACCTTTACAAATTTCATCGTATCCTAACCTCTTTCCATTCATGTGATCCTAATCAAACTTTTCTACAAAACATGCTTTGGGATAGATTTGTACCTTTACAAATTTCTTCGTACCCTAACCTCTTTCCATTCATGTGATCCTAATCAAACTTTTCTACAAAACCATGAGTTGGGATAGCTTTGTGCTTTAAAAATTTCTTCGTACCCTAACCTCTTTCCATTCATGTGATCCTAATCAAACTTTTCTACAAAACCATGCATTGGGTTAGATTTGTACCTTTACAAATTTCTTCGTACCCTAACCTCTTTCCATTCATGTGATCCTAATCAAAGTTTTCTATAAAACCATGCATTGGGATAGATTTGTACCTTTACAAATTTTTTCGTATCCTAACCTCTTTCCATTCATGTGATGCTAATCAGAGTTTTCTACAAAACGTGCGTTCGGATAGATTTGTGCTTTTACAAATTTCTTCGTACCCTAACCTCTTTCCATTCATGTGATCCTAATCAAACTTTTCTACAAAACCATGAATTGGGATAGATTTGTACCTTTACAAATTTCATCGTATCCTAACCTCTTTCCATTCATGTGATCCTAATCAAACTTTTCTACAAAACATGCTTTGGGATAGATTTGTACCTTTACAAATTTCTTCGTACCCTAACCTCTTTCCATTCATGTGATCCTAATCAAACTTTTCTATAAAACCATGCATTGGGATAGATTTGTACCTTTACAAATTTCTTCGTATCCTAACCTCTTTCCATTCATGTGATCCTAATCAGAGTTTTCTACAAAACGTGCGTTCGGATAGATTTGTGCTTTTACAAATTTCTTCGCACCCTAACCTTTTTCCATTCATGTGATCCTAATCAAACTTTTCTACAAAACCATGAATTGGGATAGATTTGTACCTTTACAAATTTCATCGTATCCTAACCTCTTTCCATTCATGTGATCCTAATCAAACTTTTCTACAAAACCATGAATAGGGATAGATTTGTACCTTTACAAATTTCTTCGTATCCTAACCTCTTTTCATTAGTCTGATCCTAAACAGAGATTTCTACAAAACATGCGTTGGGATAGATTTGTGCTTTTACAAATTTCTTTGTATCTTAACCTCTTTCCATTCATGTGTTCCTAGTCGGAGTTTTCTACAAAAACGTGCGTGGGGATAGATTTGTGCTGTTACAAATTTCTTCGTATCCTAACCTCTTTCAATTTATCTGATCCCAGAGTTATCTACAAAACATGCGTTGGGATAGCTTCGTGCTTTAAAATTTCTTCGTATCCTAACCTCTTTCCATTCATGTGATCCTAATCAAACTTTTCTACAAAACATGCATTGAGATAGATTTGTACCTTTACAAATTTCTTCGTATCCTAACCTCTTTCCATTCATGTGATCCTAATCAAACTTTTCTACAAAACCATGCGTTGGGATAGCTTCGTGCTTTAAAAATTTCTTCGTATCCTATCCTCTTTCCATTCATGTGATCCTAATCAAACTTTTCTACAAAACCATGCATTGGGATAGATTTGTACCTTTACAAATTTCTTCGTACCCTAACCTCTTTCCATTCATGTGATCCTAATCAAAGTTTTCTATAAAACCATGCGTTGGGATAGATTTTACCTTTACAAATTTCTTCGTATCCTAACCTCTTTCCATTCATGTGATCCTAATCAGAGTTTTCTACAAAACGTGCGTTGGGATAGATTTGTGCTTTTACAAATTTCTTCGTACCCTAACCTCTTTCCATTCATGTGATCCTAATCAAACTTTTCTATTAAACCATGCATTGGGATAGAATTGTACCTTTACCAATTTCTTCGTACCCTAACCTCTTACCATTCTTGTGATCCTAATCAAACTTTTCTACAAAACCAAAAATTGGGTTAGATTTGTACCTTTACAAATTTCTTCGTACCCTAACCTCTTTCCATTCATGTGATCCTAATCAAACTTTTCTATTAAACCATGCATTGGGATATAATTGTACCTTTACCAATTTCTTCGTACCCTAACCTCTTACCATTCATGTGATCCTAATCAAACTTTTCTACAAAACCAAAAATTGGGTTAGATTTGTACCTTTAAAAATTTCTTCGTACCCTAACCTCTTTCCATTCATGTGATCCTAATCAAACTTTTCTACAAAACATGCATTGGGATAGATTTGTACTTTTACAAATTTCTTCGTACCCTAACCTCTTTCCAATCATGTGATCCTAATCAAACTTTTCTACAAAACCATGCGTTGGGATAGCTTCGCGCTTTAAAAATTTCTTCGTACCCTAACCTCTTTCCATTCACGTGATCCTAATCAAAGTTTTCTATAAAACCATGCGTTGGGATAGCTGCGTGCTTTAAAAATTTCTTCGTATCCTAACCTCTTTCCTTTCATGTGATCCTCATCAAAGTTTTCTATAAATCCATGCATTGCGACAGATTTGTACCTTTACAAATTTTTTCGTATCCTAACCTCTTTCCATTCATGTGATCCTAATCAAACTTTTCTACAAAACCATGCGTTGGGATAGCTTCGTGCTTTAAAAATTTTTTCGTACCCTAACCTCTTTCCATTCACGTGATCCTAATTAAAGTTTTCTATAAAACCATGCATTGGGACAGATTTGTACCTTTACAAATTTCTTCGTATCCTAACCTCTTTCCATTCATGTGATCCTAATCAAACTTTTCTACAAAACATGCATTGAGATAGATTTGTACCTTTACAAATTTCTTCGTATCCTAACCTCTTTCCATTCATGTGATCCTAATCAAACTTTTCTACAAAACCATGCGTTGGGATAGCTTCGTGCTTTAAAAATTTCTTCGTATCCTCTCCTCTTTCCATTCATGTGATCCTAATCAAACTTTTCTACAAAACCATGCATTGGGATAGATTTGTACCTTTACAAATTTCTTCGTACCCTAACCTCTTTCCATTCATGTGATCCTAATCAAAGTTTTCTATAAAACCATGCGTTGGGATAGATTTTACCTTTACAAATTTCTTCGTATCCTAACCTCTTTCCATTCATGTGATCCTAATCAGAGTTTTCTACAAAACGTGCGTTGGGATAGATTTGTGCTTTTACAAATTTCTTCGTACCCTAACCTCTTTCCATTCATGTGATCCTAATCAAACTTTTCTATTAAACCATGCATTGGGATAGATTTGTACCTTTACAAATTTCTTCGTACCCTAACCTCTTTCCATTCATGTGATCCTAATCAAACTTTTCTACAAAACCATGAATTGGGATATATTTGTACCTTTACAAATTTCATCGTATCCTAACCTCTTTCCATTCATGTGATCCTAATCAAACTTTTCTACAAAACATGCTTTGGGATAGATTTGTACCTTTACAAATTTCTTCGTACCCTAACCTCTTTCCATTCATGTGATCCTAATCAAACTTTTCTACAAAACCATGAGTTGGGATAGCTTCGTGCTTTAAAAATTTCTTCGTATCCTAACCTCTTTCCATTCATGTGATCCTAATCAAACTTTTCTACAAAACCATGCATTGGGTTAGATTTGTACCTTTACAAATTTCTTCGTACCCTAACCTCTTTCCATTCATGTGATCCTAATCAAACTTTTCTACAAAACCATGCGTTAGGATAGCTTCATGCTTTAAAAACTGCTTCGTACCCTAACCTCTTTCCATTCATGTGATCCTAATCAATCATTTCTACAAAACCATGCATTGGGATAGCTTTGTGCTTTAAAAATTTCTTCGTATCCTAACCTCTTTCCATTCATGAGATCCTAATCAAAATTTTCTACAAAACCATGCATAGGGATAGCTTCGTGCTTTAAAAATTTCTTTGTACCCTAACCTCTTCCCATTCATCTGGTCCTAATCAGAGTTTTCTACAAAACGTGCCTTGCGATAGATTTGTGCTTTTACAAATTTCTTCGTATCCTAACCTCTTTCCATTCATGTGATCCTAATCAGAGTTTTCTACAAAACGTGCGTTGGGATAGATTTGTGCTTTAACAAATTTCTTCGTACCCTAACCTCTTTCCATTCATGTGATCCTATTCAAACTTTTCTACAAAACCATGAATTGGGATAGATTTGTACCTTTACAAATTTCATCGTATCCTAACCTCTTTCCATTCATGTGATCCTAATCAAACTTTTTTACAAAACATGCTTTGGGATAGATTTGTACCTTTACAAATTTCTTCGTATCCTAGCCTCTTTCCATTCATGTGATCCTAATCAGAGTTTTCAGCAAAACGTGCGTTGGGATAGATTTGTGCTTTTACAAATTTCTTCGTACCCTAACCTCTTTCAAAACATGTGATCCTAATCACAGTTTTCTATAAAACCATGCATTGGGACAGATTTGTAGCTTTACATATTTCTTCGTAACCTCTTTCCATTCATGTGATCCTAATCGAGCTTTTCTACAAAACATGCATTGGGATAGATTTGTAGCTTTACAAATTTCTTCGTATTCTAACATCTTTCCATTCATGTGATACTAATTAGAGTTTTCTACAAAACGTGCGTTGGGATAGATTTGTGCTTTTACAAATTTCTTCGTACCCTAACCTCTTTCCATTCATGTGATCCTAATCAAACTTTTCTACAAAACCCTGCATTGGGATTGATTTGTACCTTTACAAATTTCTTCGTATCCTAACCTCTTTCAATGCATGTGATCCTAATCACATTTTTCTACAACACGTGCATTGGGATAGATTTGTGCTTTTACAAATTTCTTCGTACCCTAACCTCTTTCCATTCATGTGATCCTAATCAAACTTTTCTATTAAACCATGCATTGGGATAGAATTGTACCTTTACAAATTTCTTCGTACCCTAACCTCTTTCCATTCATGTGATCCTATTCAAACTTTTCTACAAAACCATGAATTGGGATAGATTTGTACCTTTACAAATTTCATCGTATCCTAACCTCTTTCCATTCATGTGATCCTAATCAAACTTTTCTACAAAACATGCATTGGGATAGATTTGTACCTTTACAAATTTCTTCGTATCCTAACCTCTTTTCATTAGTCTGATCCTAATCAGAGTTTTCTACAAAACATGCGTTGGGATAGATTTGTGCTTTTACAAATTTCTTTGTATCTTAACCTCTTTCCATTCATGTGATCCTAGTCGGAGTTTTCTACAAAAACGTGCGTTGGGATAGATTTGTGCTGTTACAAATTTCTTCGTATCCTAACCTCTTTTAATTTATCTGATCCTAGAGTTATCTACAAAACATGCGTTGGGATAGCTTCGTGCTTTAAAAATTTGTTCGTACCCTAACCTCTTTCCATTCATGTGATCCTAATCAGAGTTTTCTACAAAACGTGCGTTGGAATAGATTTGTGCTTTTACAAATTTCTTCGTACCCTAACCTCTTTCCATTCATGTGATCCTAATCAAACTTTTCTATTAAACCATGCATTGGGATAGAATTGTACCTTTACAAATTTCTTCGTATCCTAACCTCTTTCCATTCATGTGATCCTAATCAAACTTTTCTACAAAACATGCATTGGGATAGATTTGTACCTTTATAAATTTCTTCGTATCCTAACCTCTTTTCATTAGTCTGATCCTAATCAGAGTTTTCTACAAAACATGCGTTGGGATAGATTTGTGCTTTTACAAATTTCTTTGTATCTTAACGTCTTTCCATTCATGTGATCCTAGTCGGAGTTTTCTACAAAAACGTGCGTTGGGATAGATTTGTGCTGTTACAAATTTCTTCGTATCCTAACCTCTTTTAATTTATCTGATCCTAGAGTTATCTACAAAACATGCGTTGGGATAGCTTCGTGCTTTAAAAATTTCTTCGTACCCTAACCTCTTTCCATTCATGTGATCCTAATCAAACTTTTCTACAAAACCATGCGTTGGGATAGCTGCATGCTTTAAAAATTTCTTCGTATCCTAACCTCTTTCCTTTCATGTGATCCTAATCAAAGTTTCCTATAAATCCATGCATTGGGACAGATTTGTACCTTTACAAATTTCTTCGTATCCTAACCTCTTTCCATTCATGTGATCCTAATCAAACTTTTCTACAAAACCATGCGTTGGGATAGCTTCGTGCTTTAAAAATTTCTTCGTACCCTAACCTCTTTCCATTCACGTGATCCTAATTAAAGTTTTCTATAAAACCATGCATTGGGACAGATTTGTACCTTTACAAATTTCTTCGTATCCTAACCTCTTTCCATTCATGTGATCCTAATCAAACTTTTCTACAAAACATGCATTGAGATAGATTTGTACCTTTACAAATTTCTTCGTATCCTAACCTCTTTCCATTCATGTGATCCTAATCAAACTTTTCTACAAAACCATGCGTTGGGATAGCTTCGTGCTTTAAAAATTTCTTCGTATCCTATCCTCTTTCCATTCATGTGATCCTAATCAAACTTTTCTACAAAACCATGCATTGGGATAGATTTGTACCTTTACAAATTTCTTCGTACCCTAACCTCTTTCCATTCATGTGATCCTAATCAAAGTTTTCTATAAAACCATGCGTTGGGATAGATTTTATCTTTACAAATTTCTTCGTATCCTAACCTCTTTCCATTCATGTGATCCTAATCAGAGTTTTCTACAAAACGTGCGTTGGGATAGATTTGTGCTTTTACAAATTTCTTCGTACCCTAACCTCTTTCCATTCATGTGATCCTAATCAAACTTTTCTACAAAACCATGAATTGGGATATATTTGTACCTTTACAAATTTCATCGTATCCTAACCTCTTTCCATTCATGTGATCCTAATCAAACTTTTCTACAAAACATGCTTTGGGATAGATTTGTACCTTTACAAATTTCTTCGTACCCTAACCTCTTTCCATTTATGTGATCCTAATCAAACTTTTCTACAAAACCATGAGTTGGGATAGCTTCGTGCTTTAAAAATTTCTTCGTATCCTAACCTCTTTCCATTCATGTGATCCTAATCAAACTTTTCTACAAAACCATGCATTGGGTTAGATTTGTACCTTTACAAATTTCTTCGTATCCTAACATCTTTCCATTAATGTGATCCTAATCAAAGTTTTCTATAAAACCATGCATTGGGATAGATTTGTACCTTTACAAATTTTTTCGTATCCTAACCTCCTTCCATTCATGTGATGCTAATCAGAGTTTTCTACAAAACGTGCGTTCGGATAGATTTGTGCTTTTACAAATTTCTTCGTACCCTAACCTCTTTCCATTCATGTGATCCTAATCAAACTTTTCTACAAAACCATGAATTGGGATAGATTTGTACCTTTACAAATTTCATCGTATCCTAACCTCTTTCCATTCATGTGATCCTAATCAAACTTTTCTACAAAACATGCTTTGGGATAGATTTGTACCTTTACAAATTTCTTCGTACCCTAACCTCTTTCCATTCATGTGATCCTAATCAAACTTTTCTATAAAACCATGCATTGGGATAGATTTGTACCTTTACAAATTTCTTCGTATCCTAACCTCTTTCCATTCATGTGATCCTAATCAGAGTTTTCTACAAAACGTGCGTTCGGATAGATTTGTGCTTTTACAAATTTCTTCGCACCCTAACCTTTTTCCATTCATGTGATCCTAATCAAACTTTTCTACAAAACCATGAATTGGGATAGATTTGTACCTTTACAAATTTCATCGTATCCTAACCTCTTTCCATTCATGTGATCCTAATCAAACTTTTCTACAAAACCATGAATAGGGATAGATTTGTACCTTTACAAATTTCTTCGTATCCTAACCTCTTTTCATTAGTCTGATCCTAATCAGAGATTTCTACAAAACATGCGTTGGGATAGATTTGTGCTTTTACAAATTTCTTTGTATCTTAACCTCTTTCCATTCATGTGTTCCTAGTCGGAGTTTTCTACAAAAACGTGCGTGGGGATAGATTTGTGCTGTTACAAATTTCTTCGTATCCTAACCTCTTTCAATTTATCTGATCCTAGAGTTATCTACAAAACATGCGTTGGGATAGCTTCGTGCTTTAAAATTTCTTCGTACCCTAACCTCTTTCCATTCATGTGATCCTAATCAGAGTTTTCTACAAAACGTGCGTTGGAATAGATTTGTGCTTTTACAAATTTCTTCGTACCCTAACCTCTTTCCATTCATGTGATCCTAATCAAACTTTTCTATTAAACCATGCATTGGGATAGAATTGTACCTTTACCAATTTCTTCGTACCCTAACCTCTTACCATTCATGTGATCCTAATCAAACTTTTCTACAAAACCAAAAATTGGGTTAGATTTGTACCTTTACAAATTTCTTCGTACCCTAACCTCTTTCCATTCATGTGATCCTAATCAAACTTTTCTATTAAACCATGCATTGGGATATAATTGTACCTTTACCAATTTCTTCGTACCCTAACCTCTTACCATTCATGTGATCCTAATCAAACTTTTCTACAAAACCAAAAATTGGGTTAGATTTGTACCTTTAAAAATTTCTTCGTACCCTAACCTCTTTCCATTCATGTGATCCTAATCAAACTTTTCTACAAAACATGCATTGGGATAGATTTGTACTTTTACAAATTTCTTCGTACCCTAACCTCTTTCCAATCATGTGATCCTAATCAAACTTTTCTACAAAACCATGCGTTGGGATAGCTTCGCGCTTTAAAAATTTCTTCGTACCCTAACCTCTTTCCATTCACGTGATCCTAATCAAAGTTTTCTATAAAACCATGCGTTGGGATAGCTGCGTGCTTTAAAAATTTCTTCGTATCCTAACCTCTTTCCTTTCATGTGATCCTCATCAAAGTTTTCTATAAATCCATGCATTGCGACAGATTTGTACCTTTACAAATTTCTTCGTATCCTAACCTCTTTCCATTCATGTGATCCTCATCAAACTTTTTTACAAAACCATGCGTTGGGATAGCTTCGTGCTTTAAAAATTTTTTCGTACCCTAACCTCTTTCCATTCACGTGATCCTAATTAAAGTTTTCTATAAAACCATGCATTGGGACAGATTTGTACCTTTACAAATTTCTTCGTATCCTAACCTCTTTCCATTCATGTGATCCTAATCAAACTTTTCTACAAAACATGCATTGAGATAGATTTGTACCTTTACAAATTTCTTCGTATCCTAACCTCTTTCCATTCATGTGATCCTAATCAAACTTTTCTACAAAACCATGCGTTGGGATAGCTTCGTGCTTTAAAAATTTCTTCGTATCCTATCCTCTTTCCATTCATGTGATCCTAATCAAACTTTTCTACAAAACCATGCATTGGGATAGATTTGTACCTTTACAAATTTCTTCGTACCCTAACCTCTTTCCATTCATGTGATCCTAATCAAAGTTTTCTATAAAACCATGCGTTGGGATAGATTTTACCTTTACAAATTTCTTCGTATCCTAACCTCTTTCCATTCATGTGATCCTAATCAGAGTTTTCTACAAAACGTGCGTTGGGATAGATTTGTGCTTTTACAAATTTCTTCGTACCCTAACCTCTTTCCATTCATGTGATCCTAATCAAACTTTTCTATTAAACCATGCATTGGGATAGAATTGTACCTTTACCAATTTCTTCGTACCCTAACCTCTTACCATTCATGTGATCCTAATCAAACTTTTCTACAAAACCAAAAATTGGGTTAGATTTGTACCTTTACAAATTTCTTCGTACCCTAACCTCTTTCCATTCATGTGATCCTAATCAAACTTTTCTATTAAACCATGCATTGGGATATAATTGTACCTTTACCAATTTCTTCGTACCCTAACCTCTTACCATTCATGTGATCCTAATCAAACTTTTCTACAAAACCAAAAATTGGGTTAGATTTGTACCTTTACAAATTTCTTCGTACCCTAACCTCTTTCCATTCATGTGATCCTAATCAAACTTTTCTACAAAACATGCATTGGGATAGATTTGTACTTTTACAAATTTCTTCGTACCCTAACCTCTTTCCAATCATGTGATCCTAATCAAACTTTTCTACAAAACCATGCGTTGGGATAGCTTCGCGCTTTAAAAATTTCTTCGTACCCTAACCTCTTTCCATTCACGTGATCCTAATCAAAGTTTTCTATAAAACCATGCGTTGGGATAGCTGCGTGCTTTAAAAATTTCTTCGTATCCTAACCTCTTTCCTTTCATGTGATCCTCATCAAAGTTTTCTATAAATCCATGCATTGCGACAGATTTGTACCTTTACAAATTTCTTCGTATCCTAACCTCTTTCCATTCATGTGATCCTAATCAAACTTTTCTACAAAACCATGCGTTGGGATAGCTTCGTGCTTTAAAAATTTTTTCGTACCCTAACCTCTTTCCATTCACGTGATCCTAATTAAAGTTTTCTATAAAACCATGCATTGGGACAGATTTGTACCTTTACAAATTTCTTCGTATCCTAACCTCTTTCCATTCATGTGATCCTAATCAAACTTTTCTACAAAACATGCATTGAGATAGATTTGTACCTTTACAAATTTCTTCGTATCCTAACCTCTTTCCATTCATGTGATCCTAATCAAACTTTTCTACAAAACCATGCGTTGGGATAGCTTCGTGCTTTAAAAATTTCTTCGTATCCTCTCCTCTTTCCATTCATGTGATCCTAATCAAACTTTTCTACAAAACCATGCATTGGGATAGATTTGTACCTTTACAAATTTCTTCGTACCCTAACCTCTTTCCATTCATGTGATCCTAATCAAAGTTTTCTATAAAACCATGCGTTGGGATAGATTTTACCTTTACAAATTTCTTCGTATCCTAACCTCTTTCCATTCATGTGATCCTAATCAGAGTTTTCTACAAAACGTGCGTTGGGGTAGATTTGTGCTTTTACAAATTTCTTCGTACCCTAACCTCTTTCCATTCATGTGATCCTAATCAAACTTTTCTATAAAACCATGCATTGGGATAGAATTGTACCTTTACAAATTTCTTCGTACCCTAACCTCTTTCCATTCATGTGATCCTAATCAAACTTTTCTACAAAACCATGAATTGGGATATATTTGTACCTTTACAAATTTCATCGTATCCTAACCTCTTTCCATTCATGTGATCCTAATCAAACTTTTCTACAAAACATGCTTTGGGATAGATTTGTACCTTTACAAATTTCTTCGTACCCTAACCTCTTTCCATTCATGTGATCCTAATCAAACTTTTCTACAAAACCATGAGTTGGGATAGCTTCGTGCTTTAAAAATTTCTTCGTATCCTAACCTCTTTCCATTCATGTGATCCTAATCAAACTTTTCTACAAAACCATGCATTGGGTTAGATTTGTACCTTTACAAATTTCTTCGTACCCTAATCTCTTTCCATTCATGTGATCCTAATCAAAGTTTTCTATGAAACCATGCATTGGGATAGATTTGTACCTTTACAAATTTTTTCGTATCCTAACCTCTTTCCATTCATGTGATGCTAATCAGAGTTTTCTACAAAACGTGCGTTCGGATAGATTTGTGCTCTTACAAATTTCTTCGTACCCTAACCTCTTTCCATTCATGTGATCCTAATCAAACTTTTCTACAAAACCATGAATTGGGATAGATTTGTACCTTTACAAATTTCATCGTATCCTAACCTCTTTCCATTCATGTGATCCTAATCAAACTTTTCTACAAAACATGCTTTGGGATAGATTTGTACCTTTACAAATTTCTTCGTACCCTAACCTCTTTCAATTAATGTGATCCTAATCAAAGTTTTCTATAAAACCATGCATTGGGATAGATTTGTACCTTTACAAATTTCTTCGTATCCTAACCTCTTTCCATTCATGTGATCCTAATCAGAGTTTTCTACAAAACGTGCGTTCGGATAGATTTGTGCTTTTACAAATTTCTTCGCACCCTAACCTTTTTCCATTCATGTGATCCTAATCAAACTTTTCTACAAAACCATGAATTGGGATAGATTTGTACCTTTATAAATTTCTTCGTATCCTAACCTCTTTCCATTCATGTGATCCTAATCAAACTTTTCTACAAAACATGCATTGAGATAGATTTGTACCTTTATAAATTTCTTCGTATCCTAACATCTTTCCATTCATGTGATCCTAATCAGAGTTTTCAACATAACGTGTGTTGGGATAGATTAGTGCTTTAACAAATTTCTTCGTATCCTAACCTCCTTCCATTCATGTGATCGTAATCAAACTTTTCTACAAAACCATGCGTTGCGATAGCTTCGTGCTTTAAAAATTTCTTCGTGACCTAACCTCTTTCCATTCATGTGATCCTAATCAAACTTTTCTGCAAAACATGCATTGGGTTAGATTTGTACCTTTACAAATTTCTTCGTACCCTAACCTCTTTCAATTCATGTGATCCTAATCAAACTTTTCTACAAAACCATGCGTTGGGATAGCTTCGTGCTTTAAAAATTTCTTCGTACCCTAACCTCTTTCCATTCATGTGATCCTAATCAAACTTTTCTACAAAACCATGCGTTGGGATAGCTTCGTGCTTTAAACATTTCTTCGTACCCTAACCTCTTTCCATTCACGTGATCCTAATCAAAGTTTTCTATAAAACCATGCATTGGGACAGACTTGTACCTTTAGAAATTTCTTCGTATCCTAACCTCTTTCCATTCATGTGATCCTAATCAAACTTTTCTACAAAACATGCATTGAGATAGATTTGTACCTTTACAAATTTCTTCGTATCCTAACCTCTTTCCATTCATGTGATCCTAATCAAACTTTTCTACAAAACCATGCGTTGGGATAGCTTCGTGCTTTAAAAATTTCTTCGTATCCTAACCTCTTTCCATTCATGTGATCCTAATCAAACTTTTCTACAACACATGCATTGGGATAGATTTGTACCTTTACAAATTTCTTCGTATCCTAACCTCTTTCCATTCATGTGATCCTAATCAAACTTTTCTACAAAACCATGCGTTGTGAAAGCTTCGTTATTTAAAAATTTCTTCGTACCCTAACCTCTTTCCATTCATGTGATCCTAATCAAACTTTTCTACAAAAACCATGCGTTAGGATAGCTTCGTGCTTTAAAAACTGCTTCGTACCCTAACCTCTTTCCATTCATGTGATCCTAATCAAACTTTTCTATAAAACCATGCATTGGGATAGCTTTGTGCTTTAAAAATTTCTTCGTACCCTAACCTCTTTCCATTCATGTGATCCTAATCAGAGTTTTCTACAAAACGTGCGTTGGAATAGATTTGTGCTTTTACAAATTTCTTCGTACCCTAACCTCTTTCCATTCATGTGATCCTAATCAAACTTTTCTATTAAACCATGCATTGGGATAGAATTGTACCTTTACAAATTTCTTCGTACCCTAACCTCTTTCCATTCATGTGATCCTAATCAAACTTTTCTACAAAACCATGAATTGGGTTAGATTTGTACCTTTACAAATTTCTTCGTATCCTAACCTCTTTCCATTCATGTGATCCTAATCAAACTTTTCTACAAAACATGCATTGGGATAGATTTGTACCTTTATAAATTTCTTCGTATCCTAACCTCTTTTCATTAGTCTGATCCTTATCAGAGTTTTCTACAAAACATGCGTTGGGATAGATTTGTGCTTTTACAAATTTCTTTGTATCTTAACGTCTTTCCATTCATGTGATCCTAGTCGGAGTTTTCTACAAAAACGTGCGTTGGGATAGATTTGTGCTGTTACAAATTTCTTCGTATCCTAACCTCTTTCCATTCATGTGATCCTAATCAAACTTTTCTACAAAACCATGCGTTGGGATAGCTGCATGCTTTAAAAATTTCTTCGTAGCCTAACCTCTTTCCTTTCATGTGATCCTCATCAAAGTTTTCTATAAATCCATGCATTGCGACAGATTTGTACCTTTACAAATTTCTTCGTATCCTAACCTCTTTCCATTCATGTGATCCTAATCAAACTTTTCTACAAAACCATGCGTTGGGATAGCTTCGTGCTTTAAAAATTTTTTCGTACCCTAACCTCTTTCCATTCACGTGATCCTAATTAAAGTTTTCTATAAAACCATGCATTGGGACAGATTTGTACCTTTACAAATTTCTTCGTATCCTAACCTCTTTCCATTCATGTGATCCTAATCAAACTTTTCTACAAAACATGCATTGAGATAGATTTGTACCTTTACAAATTTCTTCGTATCCTAACCTCTTTCCATTCATGTGATCCTAATCAAACTTTTCTACAAAACCATGCGTTGGGATAGCTTCGTGCTTTAAAAATTTCTTCGTATCCTATCCTCTTTCCATTCATGTGATCCTAATCAAACTTTTCTACAAAACCATGCATTGGGATAGATTTGTACCTTTACAAATTTCTTCGTACCCTAACCTCTTTCCATTCATGTGATCCTAATCAAAGTTTTCTATAAAACCATGCGTTGGGATAGATTTTACCTTTACAAATTTCTTCGTATCCTAACCTCTTTCCATTCATGTGATCCTAATCAGAGTTTTCTACAAAACGTGCGTTGGGATAGATTTGTGCTTTTACAAATTTCTTCGTACCCTAACCTCTTTCCATTCATGTGATCCTAATCAAACTTTTCTATTAAACCATGCATTGGGATAGAATTGTACCTTTACAAATTTCTTCGTACCCTAACCTCTTTCCATTCATGTGATCCTAATCAAACTTTTCTACAAAACCATGAATTGGGATATATTTGTACCTTTACAAATTTCATCGTATCCTAACCTCTTTCCATTCATGTGATCCTAATCAAACTTTTCTACAAAACATGCTTTGGGATAGATTTGTACCTTTACAAATTTCTTCGTACCCTAACCTCTTTCCATTCATGTGATCCTAATCAAACTTTTCTACAAAACCATGAGTTGGGATAGCTTCGTGCTTTAAAAATTTCTTCGTATCCTAACCTCTTTCCATTCATGTGATCCTAATCAAACTTTTCTACAAAACCATGAATTGGGTTAGATTTGTACCTTTACAAATTTCTTCGTACCCTAACCTCTTTCCATTCATGTGATCCTAATCAAAGTTTTCTATAAAACCATGCATTGGGATAGATTTGTACCTTTACAAATTTCTTCGTATCCTAACCTCTTTCCATTCATGTGATCCTAATCAGAGTTTTCTTCAAAACGTGCGTTCGGATAGATTTGTGCTTTTACAAATTTCTTCGTACCCTAACCTCTTTCCATTCATGTGATCCTAATCAAACTTTTCTACAAAACCATGAATTGGGATAGATTTGTACCTTTACAAATTTCATCGTATCCTAACCTCTTTCCATTCATGTGATCCTAATCAAACTTTTCTACAAAACATGCTTTGGGATAGATTTGTACCTTTACAAATTTCTTCGTACCCTAACCTCTTTCCATTCATGTGATCCTAATCAAAGTTTTCTATAAAACCATGCATTGGGATAGATTTGTACCTTTACAAATTTCTTCGTATCCTAACCTCTTTCCATTCATGTGATCCTAATCAGAGTTTTCTACAAAACGTGCGTTCGGATAGATTTGTGCTTTTACAAATTTCTTCGCACCCTAACCTTTTTCCATTCATGTGATCCTAATCAAACTTTTCTACAAAACCATGAATTGGGATAGATTTGTACCTTTACAAATTTCATCGTATCCTAACCTCTTTCCATTCATGTGATCCTAATCAAACTTTTCTACAAAACCATGAATAGGGATAGATTTGTACCTTTACAAATTTCTTCGTATCCTAACCTCTTTTCATTAGTCTGATCCTAAACAGAGATTTCTACAAAACATGCGTTGGGATAGATTTGTGCTTTTACAAATTTCTTTGTATCTTAACCTCTTTCCATTCATGTGTTCCTAGTCGGAGTTTTCTACAAAAACGTGCGTGGGGATAGATTTGTGCTGTTACAAATTTCTTCGTATCCTAACCTCTTTCAATTTATCTGATCCCAGAGTTATCTACAAAACATGCGTTGGGATAGCTTCGTGCTTTAAAATTTCTTCGTATCCTAACCTCTTTCCATTCATGTGATCCTAATCAAACTTTTCTACAAAACATGCATTGAGATAGATTTGTACCTTTACAAATTTCTTCGTATCCTAACCTCTTTCCATTCATGTGATCCTAATCAAACTTTTCTACAAAACCATGCGTTGGGATAGCTTCGTGCTTTAAAAATTTCTTCGTATCCTATCCTCTTTCCATTCATGTGATCCTAATCAAACTTTTCTACAAAACCATGCATTGGGATAGATTTGTACCTTTACAAATTTCTTCGTACCCTAACCTCTTTCCATTCATGTGATCCTAATCAAAGTTTTCTATAAAACCATGCGTTGGGATAGATTTTACCTTTACAAATTTCTTCGTATCCTAACCTCTTTCCATTCATGTGATCCTAATCAGAGTTTTCTACAAAACGTGCGTTGGGATAGATTTGTGCTTTTACAAATTTCTTCGTACCCTAACCTCTTTCCATTCATGTGATCCTAATCAAACTTTTCTATTAAACCATGCATTGGGATAGAATTGTACCTTTACCAATTTCTTCGTACCCTAACCTCTTACCATTCTTGTGATCCTAATCAAACTTTTCTACAAAACCAAAAATTGGGTTAGATTTGTACCTTTACAAATTTCTTCGTACCCTAACCTCTTTCCATTCATGTGATCCTAATCAAACTTTTCTATTAAACCATGCATTGGGATATAATTGTACCTTTACCAATTTCTTCGTACCCTAACCTCTTACCATTCATGTGATCCTAATCAAACTTTTCTACAAAACCAAAAATTGGGTTAGATTTGTACCTTTAAAAATTTCTTCGTACCCTAACCTCTTTCCATTCATGTGATCCTAATCAAACTTTTCTACAAAACATGCATTGGGATAGATTTGTACTTTTACAAATTTCTTCGTACCCTAACCTCTTTCCAATCATGTGATCCTAATCAAACTTTTCTACAAAACCATGCGTTGGGATAGCTTCGCGCTTTAAAAATTTCTTCGTACCCTAACCTCTTTCCATTCACGTGATCCTAATCAAAGTTTTCTATAAAACCATGCGTTGGGATAGCTTCGTGCTTTAAAAATTTCTTCGTATCCTAACCTCTTTCCTTTCATGTGATCCTCATCAAAGTTTTCTATAAATCCATGCATTGCGACAGATTTGTACCTTTACAAATTTTTTCGTATCCTAACCTCTTTCCATTCATGTGATCCTAATCAAACTTTTCTACAAAACCATGCGTTGGGATAGCTTCGTGCTTTAAAAATTTTTTCGTACCCTAACCTCTTTCCATTCACGTGATCCTAATTAAAGTTTTCTATAAAACCATGCATTGGGACAGATTTGTACCTTTACAAATTTCTTCGTATCCTAACCTCTTTCCATTCATGTGATCCTAATCAAACTTTTCTACAAAACATGCATTGAGATAGATTTGTACCTTTACAAATTTCTTCGTATCCTAACCTCTTTCCATTCATGTGATCCTAATCAAACTTTTCTACAAAACCATGCGTTGGGATAGCTTCGTGCTTTAAAAATTTCTTCGTATCCTCTCCTCTTTCCATTCATGTGATCCTAATCAAACTTTTCTACAAAACCATGCATTGGGATAGATTTGTACCTTTACAAATTTCTTCGTACCCTAACCTCTTTCCATTCATGTGATCCTAATCAAAGTTTTCTATAAAACCATGCGTTGGGATAGATTTTACCTTTACAAATTTCTTCGTATCCTAACCTCTTTCCATTCATGTGATCCTAATCAGAGTTTTCTACAAAACGTGCGTTGGGATAGATTTGTGCTTTTACAAATTTCTTCGTACCCTAACCTCTTTCCATTCATGTGATCCTAATCAAACTTTTCTATTAAACCATGCATTGGGATAGAATTGTACCTTTACAAATTTCTTCGTACCCTAACCTCTTTCCATTCATGTGATCCTAATCAAACTTTTCTACAAAACCATGAATTGGGATATATTTGTACCTTTACAAATTTCATCGTATCCTAACCTCTTTCCATTCATGTGATCCTAATCAAACTTTTCTACAAAACATGCTTTGGGATAGATTTGTACCTTTACAAATTTCTTCGTACCCTAACCTCTTTCCATTCATGTGATCCTAATCAAACTTTTCTACAAAACCATGAGTTTGGATAGCTTCGTGCTTTAAAAATTTCTTCGTATCCTAACCTCTTTCCATTCATGTGATCCTAATCAAACTTTTCTACAAAACCATGCATTGGGTTAGATTTGTACCTTTACAAATTTCTTCGTACCCTAACCTCTTTCCATTCATGTGATCCTAATCAAACTTTTCTACAAAACCATGCGTTAGGATAGCTTCATGCTTTAAAAACTGCTTCGTACCCTAACCTCTTTCCATTCATGTGATCCTAATCAATCATTTCTACAAAACCATGCATTGGGATAGCTTTGTGCTTTAAAAATTTCTTCGTATCCTAACCTCTTTCCATTCATGAGATCCTAATCAAAATTTTCTACAAAACCATGCATAGGGATAGCTTCGTGCTTTAAAAATTTCTTTGTACCCTAACCTCTTTCCATTCATCTGGTCCTAATCAGAGTTTTCTACAAAACGTGCCTTGCGATAGATTTGTGCTTTTACAAATTTCTTCGTATCCTAACCTCTTTCCATTCATGTGATCCTAATCAGAGTTTTCTACAAAACGTGCGTTGGAATAGATTTGTGCTTTAACAAATTTCTTCGTACCCTAACCTCTTTCCATTCATGTGATCCTATTCAAACTTTTCTACAAAACCATGAATTGGGATAGATTTGTACCTTTACAAATTTCATCGTATCCTAACCTCTTTCCATTCATGTGATCCTAATCAAACTTTTTTACAAAACATGCTTTGGGATAGATTTGTACCTTTACAAATTTCTTCGTATCCTAGCCTCTTTCCATTCATGTGATCCTAATCAGAGTTTTCAGCAAAACGTGCGTTGGGATAGATTTGTGCTTTTACAAATTTCTTCGTACCCTAACCTCTTTCAAAACATGTGATCCTAATCACAGTTTTCTATAAAACCATGCATTGGGACAGATTTGTAGCTTTACATATTTCTTCGTAACCTCTTTCCATTCATGTGATCCTAATCGAGCTTTTCTACAAAACATGCATTGGGATAGATTTGTAGCTTTACAAATTTCTTCGTATTCTAACATCTTTCCATTCATGTGATACTAATTAGAGTTTTCTACAAAACGTGCGTTGGGATAGATTTGTGCTTTTACAAATTTCTTCGTACCCTAACCTCTTTCCATTCATGTGATCCTAATCAAACTTTTCTATTAAACCATGCATTGGGATAGAATTGTACCTTTACAAATTTCTTCGTACCCTAACCTCTTTCCATTCATGTGATCCTATTCAAACTTTTCTACAAAACCATGAATTGGGATAGATTTGTACCTTTACAAATTTCATCGTATCCTAACCTCTTTCCATTCATGTGATCCTAATCAAACTTTTCTACAAAACATGCATTGGGATAGATTTGTACCTTTACAAATTTCTTCGTATCCTAACCTCTTTTCATTAGTCTGATCCTAATCAGAGTTTTCTACAAAACATGCGTTGGGATAGATTTGTGCTTTTACAAATTTCTTTGTATCTTAACCTCTTTCCATTCATGTGATCCTAGTCGGAGTTTTCTACAAAAACGTGCGTGGGGATAGATTTGTGCTGTTACAAATTTCTTCGTATCCTAACCTCTTTTAATTTATCTGATCCTAGAGTTATCTACAAAACATGCGTTGGGATAGCTTCGTGCTTTAAAAATTTGTTCGTACCCTAACCTCTTTCCATTCATGTGATCCTAATCAGAGTTTTCTACAAAACGTGCGTTGGAATAGATTTGTGCTTTTACAAATTTCTTCGTACCCTAACCTCTTTCCATTCATGTGATCCTAATCAAACTTTTCTATTAAACCATGCATTGGGATAGAATTGTACCTTTACAAATTTCTTCGTATCCTAACCTCTTTCCATTCATGTGATCCTAATCAAACTTTTCTACAAAACATGCATTGGGATAGATTTGTACCTTTATAAATTTCTTCGTATCCTAACCTCTTTTCATTAGTCTGATCCTAATCAGAGTTTTCTACAAAACATGCGTTGGGATAGATTTGTGCTTTTACAAATTTCTTTGTATCTTAACGTCTTTCCATTCATGTGATCCTAGTCGGAGTTTTCTACAAAAACGTGCGTTGGGATAGATTTGTGCTGTTACAAATTTCTTCGTATCCTAACCTCTTTTAATTTATCTGATCCTAGAGTTATCTACAAAACATGCGTTGGGATAGCTTCGTGCTTTAAAAATTTCTTCGTACCCTAACCTCTTTCCATTCATGTGATCCTAATCAAACTTTTCTACAAAACCATGCGTTGGGATAGCTGCGTGCTTTAAAAATTTCTTCGTATCCTAACCTCTTTCCTTTCATGTGATCCTCATCAAAGTTTTCTATAAATCCATGCATTGCGACAGATTTGTACCTTTACAAATTTCTTCGTATCCTAACCTCTTTCCATTCATGTGATCCTAATCAAACTTTTCTACAAAACCATGCGTTGGGATAGCTTCGTGCTTTAAAAATTTTTTCGTACCCTAACCTCTTTCCATTCACGTGATCCTAATTAAAGTTTTCTATAAAACCATGCATTGGGACAGATTTGTACCTTTACAAATTTCTTCGTATCCTAACCTCTTTCCATTCATGTGATCCTAATCAAACTTTTCTACAAAACATGCATTGAGATAGATTTGTACCTTTACAAATTTCTTCGTATCCTAACCTCTTTCCATTCATGTGATCCTAATCAAACTTTTCTACAAAACCATGCGTTGGGATAGCTTCGTGCTTTAAAAATTTCTTCGTATCCTATCCTCTTTCCATTCATGTGATCCTAATCAAACTTTTCTACAAAACCATGCATTGGGATAGATTTGTACCTTTACAAATTTCTTCGTACCCTAACCTCTTTCCATTCATGTGATCCTAATCAAAGTTTTCTATAAAACCATGCGTTGGGATAGATTTTATCTTTACAAATTTCTTCGTATCCTAACCTCTTTCCATTCATGTGATCCTAATCAGAGTTTTCTACAAAACGTGCGTTGGGATAGATTTGTGCTTTTACAAATTTCTTCGTACCCTAACCTCTTTCCATTCATGTGATCCTAATCAAACTTTTCTACAAAACCATGAATTGGGATATATTTGTACCTTTACAAATTTCATCGTATCCTAACCTCTTTCCATTCATGTGATCCTAATCAAACTTTTCTACAAAACATGCTTTGGGATAGATTTGTACCTTTACAAATTTCTTCGTACCCTAACCTCTTTCCATTCATGTGATCCTAATCAAACTTTTCTACAAAACCATGCGTTGGGATAGCTTCGTGCTTTAAAAATTTCTTCGTATCCTAACCTCTTTCCATTCATGTGATCCTAATCAAACTTTTCTACAAAACCATGCATTGGGTTAGATTTGTACCTTTACAAATTTCTTCGTACCCTAACCTCTTTCCATTCATGTGATCCTAATCAAAGTTTTCTATAAAACCATGCATTGGGATAGATTTGTACCTTTACAAATTTCTTCGTATCCTAACCTCTTTCCATTCATGTGATCCTAATCAGAGTTTTCTACAAAACGTGCGTTCGGATAGATTTGTGCTTTTACAAATTTCTTCGTACCCTAACCTCTTTCCATTCATGTGATCCTAATCAAACTTTTCTACAAAACCATGAATTGGGATAGATTTGTACCTTTACAAATTTCTTCGTATCCTAACCTCTTTCCATTCATGTGATCCTAATCAAACTTTTCTACAAAACATGCTTTGGGATAGATTTGTACCTTTACAAATTTCTTCGTACCCTAACCTCTTTCCATTCATGTGATCCTAATCAAAGTTTTCTATAAAACCATGCATTGGGATAGATTTGTACCTTTACAAATTTCTTCGTATCCTAACCTCTTTCCATTCATGTGATCCTAATCAGAGTTTTCTACAAAACGTGCGTTCGGATAGATTTGTGCTTTTACAAATTTCTTCGCACCCTAACCTTTTTCCATTCATGTGATCCTAATCAAACTTTTCTACAAAACCATGAATTGGGATAGATTTGTACCTTTACAAATTTCATCGTATCCTAACCTCTTTCCATTCATGTGATCCTAATCAAACTTTTCTACAAAACCATGAATAGGGATAGATTTGTACCTTTACAAATTTCTTCGTATCCTAACCTCTTTTCATTAGTCTGATCCTAATCAGAGATTTCTACAAAACATGCGTTGGGATAGATTTGTGCTTTTACAAATTTCTTTGTATCTTAACCTCTTTCCATTCATGTGTTCCTAGTCGGAGTTTTCTACAAAAACGTGCGTGGGGATAGATTTGTGCTGTTACAAATTTCTTCGTATCCTAACCTCTTTCAATTTATCTGATCCTAGAGTTATCTACAAAACATGCGTTGGGATAGCTTCGTGCTTTAAAATTTCTTCGTACCCTAACCTCTTTCCATTCATGTGATCCTAATCAGAGTTTTCTACAAAACGTGCGTTGGAATAGATTTGTGCTTTTACAAATTTCTTCGTACCCTAACCTCTTTCCATTCATGTGATCCTAATCAAACTTTTCTATTAAACCATGCATTGGGATAGAATTGTACCTTTACCAATTTCTTCGTACCCTAACCTCTTACCATTCATGTGATCCTAATCAAACTTTTCTACAAAACCAAAAATTGGGTTAGATTTGTACCTTTACAAATTTCTTCGTACCCTAACCTCTTTCCATTCATGTGATCCTAATCAAACTTTTCTATTAAACCATGCATTGGGATATAATTGTACCTTTACCAATTTCTTCGTACCCTAACCTCTTACCATTCATGTGATCCTAATCAAACTTTTCTACAAAACCAAAAATTGGGTTAGATTTGTACCTTTAAAAATTTCTTCGTACCCTAACCTCTTTCCATTCATGTGATCCTAATCAAACTTTTCTACAAAACATGCATTGGGATAGATTTGTACTTTTACAAATTTCTTCGTACCCTAACCTCTTTCCAATCATGTGATCCTAATCAAACTTTTCTACAAAACCATGCGTTGGGATAGCTTCGCGCTTTAAAAATTTCTTCGTACCCTAACCTCTTTCCATTCACGTGATCCTAATCAAAGTTTTCTATAAAACCATGCGTTGGGATAGCTGCGTGCTTTAAAAATTTCTTCGTATCCTAACCTCTTTCCTTTCATGTGATCCTCATCAAAGTTTTCTATAAATCCATGCATTGCGACAGATTTGTACCTTTACAAATTTCTTCGTATCCTAACCTCTTTCCATTCATGTGATCCTAATCAAACTTTTTTACAAAACCATGCGTTGGGATAGCTTCGTGCTTTAAAAATTTTTTCGTACCCTAACCTCTTTCCATTCACGTGATCCTAATCAAACTTTTCTACAAAACATGCATTGAGATAGATTTGTACCTTTACAAATTTCTTCGTATCCTAACCTCTTTCCATTCATGTGATCCTAATCAAACTTTTCTACAAAACCATGCGTTGGGATAGCTTCGTGCTTTAAAAATTTCTTCGTATCCTATCCTCTTTCCATTCATGTGATCCTAATCAAACTTTTCTACAAAACCATGCATTGGGATAGATTTGTACCTTTACAAATTTCTTCGTACCCTAACCTCTTTCCATTCATGTGATCCTAATCAAAGTTTTCTATAAAACCATGCGTTGGGATAGATTTTACCTTTACAAATTTCTTCGTATCCTAACCTCTTTCCATTCATGTGATCCTAATCAGAGTTTTCTACAAAACGTGCGTTGGGATAGATTTGTGCTTTTACAAATTTCTTCGTACCCTAACCTCTTTCCATTCATGTGATCCTAATCAAACTTTTCTATTAAACCATGCATTGGGATAGAATTGTACCTTTACCAATTTCTTCGTACCCTAACCTCTTACCATTCATGTGATCCTAATCAAACTTTTCTACAAAACCAAAAATTGGGTTAGATTTGTACCTTTACAAATTTCTTCGTACCCTAACCTCTTTCCATTCATGTGATCCTAATCAAACTTTTCTATTAAACCATGCATTGGGATATAATTGTACCTTTACCAATTTCTTCGTACCCTAACCTCTTACCATTCATGTGATCCTAATCAAACTTTTCTACAAAACCAAAAATTGGGTTAGATTTGTACCTTTAAAAATTTCTTCGTACCCTAACCTCTTTCCATTCATGTGATCCTAATCAAACTTTTCTACAAAACATGCATTGGGATAGATTTGTACTTTTACAAATTTCTTCGTACCCTAACCTCTTTCCAATCATGTGATCCTAATCAAACTTTTCTACAAAACCATGCGTTGGGATAGCTTCGCGCTTTAAAAATTTCTTCGTACCCTAACCTCTTTCCATTCACGTGATCCTAATCAAAGTTTTCTATAAAACCATGCGTTGGGATAGCTGCGTGCTTTAAAAATTTCTTCGTATCCTAACCTCTTTCCTTTCATGTGATCCTCATCAAAGTTTTCTATAAATCCATGCATTGGGACAGATTTGTACCTTTACAAATTTCTTCGTACCCTAACCTCTTTCCATTCATGTGATCCTAATCAAAGTTTTCTATAAAACCATGCGTTGGGATAGCTTCGTGCTTTAAAAATTTCTTCGTACCCTAACCTCTTTCCATTCACGTGATCCTAATTAAAGTTTTCTATAAAACCATGCATTGGGACAGATTTGTACCTTTACAAATTTCTTCGTATCCTAACCTCTTTCCATTCATGTGATCCTAATCAAACTTTTCTACAAAACATGCATTGAGATAGATTTGTACCTTTACAAATTTCTTCGTATCCTAACCTCTTTCCATTCATGTGATCCTAATCAAACTTTTCTACAAAACCATGCGTTGGGATAGCTTCGTGCTTTAAAAATTTCTTCGTATCCTCTCCTCTTTCCATTCATGTGATCCTAATCAAACTTTTCTACAAAACCATGCATTGGGATAGATTTGTACCTTTACAAATTTCTTCGTACCCTAACCTCTTTCCATTCATGTGATCCTAATCAAAGTTTTCTATAAAACCATGCGTTGGGATAGATTTTACCTTTACAAATTTCTTCGTATCCTAACCTCTTTCCATTCATGTGATCCTAATCAGAGTTTTCTACAAAACGTGCGTTGGGGTAGATTTGTGCTTTTACAAATTTCTTCGTACCCTAACCTCTTTCCATTCATGTGATCCTAATCAAACTTTTCTATTAAACCATGCATTGGGATAGAATTGTACCTTTACAAATTTCTTCGTACCCTAACCTCTTTCCATTCATGTGATCCTAATCAAACTTTTCTACAAAACCATGAATTGGGATATATTTGTACCTTTACAAATTTCATCGTATCCTAACCTCTTTCCATTCATGTGATCCTAATCAAACTTTTCTACAAAACATGCTTTGGGATAGATTTGTACCTTTACAAATTTCTTCGTACCCTAACCTCTTTCCATTCATGTGATCCTAATCAAACTTTTCTACAAAACCATGAGTTGGGATAGCTTCGTGCTTTAAAAATTTCTTCGTATCCTAACCTCTTTCCATTCATGTGATCCTAATCAAACTTTTCTACAAAACCATGCATTGGGTTAGATTTGTACCTTTACAAATTTCTTCGTACCCTAACCTCTTTCCATTCATGTGATCCTAATCAAAGTTTTCTATGAAACCATGCATTGGGATAGATTTGTACCTTTACAAATTTTTTCGTATCCTAACCTCTTTCCATTCATGTGATGCTAATCAGAGTTTTCTACAAAACGTGCGTTCGGATAGATTTGTGCTCTTACAAATTTCTTCGTACCCTAACCTCTTTCCATTCATGTGATCCTAATCAAACTTTTCTACAAAACCATGAATTGGGATAGATTTGTACCTTTACAAATTTCATCGTATCCTAACCTCTTTCCATTCATGTGATCCTAATCAAACTTTTCTACAAAACATGCTTTGGGATAGATTTGTACCTTTACAAATTTCTTCGTACCCTAACCTCTTTCAATTCATGTGATCCTAATCAAAGTTTTCTATAAAACCATGCATTGGGATAGATTTGTACCTTTACAAATTTCTTCGTATCCTAACCTCTTTCCATTTATGTGATCCTAATCAGAGTTTTCTACAAAACGTGCGTTCGGATAGATTTGTGCTTTTACAAATTTCTTCGCACCCTAACCTTTTTCCATTCATGTGATCCTAATCAAACTTTTCTACAAAACCATGAATTGGGATAGATTTGTACCTTTATAAATTTCTTCGTATCCTAACCTCTTTCCATTCATGTGATCCTAATCAAACTTTTCTACAAAACATGCATTGAGATAGATTTGTACCTTTATAAATTTCTTCGTATCCTAACCTCTTTCCATTCATGTGATCCTAATCAGAGTTTTCAACATAACGTGTGTTGGGATAGATTAGTGCTTTAACAAATTTCTTCGTATCCTAACCTCCTTCCATTCATGTGATCGTAATCAAACTTTTCTACAAAACCATGCGTTGCGATAGCTTCGTGCTTTAAAAATTTCTTCGTGACCTAACCTCTTTCCATTCATGTGATCCTAATCAAACTTTTCTGCAAAACATGCATTGGGTTAGATTTGTACCTTTACAAATTTCTTCGTACCCTAACCTCTTTCAATTCATGTGATCCTAATCAAACTTTTCTACAAAACCATGCGTTGGGATAGCTTCGTGATTTAAAAATTTCTTCGTACCCTAACCTCTTTCCATTCATGTGATCCTAATCAAACTTTTCTACAAAACCATGCGTTGGGATAGCTTCGTGCTTTAAACATTTCTTCGTACCCTAACCTCTTTCCATTCACGTGATCCTAATCAAAGTTTTCTATAAAACCATGCATTGGGACAGACTTGTACCTTTAGAAATTTCTTCGTATCCTAACCTCTTTCCATTCATGTGATCCTAATCAAACTTTTCTACAAAACATGCATTGAGATAGATTTGTACCTTTACAAATTTCTTCGTATCCTAACCTCTTTCCATTCATGTGATCCTAATCAAACTTTTCTACAAAACCATGCGTTGGGATAGCTTCGTGCTTTAAAAATTTCTTCGTATCCTAACCTCTTTCCATTCATGTGATCCTAATCAAACTTTTCTACAACACATGCATTGGGATAGATTTGTACCTTTACAAATTTCTTCGTATCCTAACCTCTTTCCATTCATGTGATCCTAATCAAACTTTTCTACAAAACCATGCGTTGTGAAAGCTTCGTTATTTAAAAATTTCTTCGTACCCTAACCTCTTTCCATTCATGTGATCCTAATCAAACTTTTCTACAAAAACCATGCGTTAGGATAGCTTCGTGCTTTAAAAACTGCTTCGTACCCTAACCTCTTTCCATTCATGTGATCCTAATCAAACTTTTCTATAAAACCATGCATTGGGATAGCTTTGTGCTTTAAAAATTTCTTCGTATCCTAACCTCTTTCCATTCATGAGATCCTAATCAAAATTTTCTACAAAACCATTAATAGGGATAGCTTCGTGCTTTAAAAATTTCTTTGTACCCTAACCTCTTCCCATTCATCTGGTCCTAATCAGAGTTTTCTACAAAACATGCATTGGGATAGATTTGTGCTTTTACAAATTTCTTCGTACCCTAACCTCTATCCATTCATGTGATCCTAATCAGACTTTTCTACAAAACCATGAATTGGGATAGATTTGTATCTCTACAAATTTCTTCGTATCCTAACCTCTTTCCATTCATGTGATCCTAATCAGAGTTTTCTACAAAACGTGCGTTGGAATAGATTTGTGCTTTTACAAATTTCTTCGTACCCTAACCTCTTTCCATTCATGTGATCCTAATCAAACTTTTCTATTAAACCATGCATTGGGATAGAATTGTACCTTTACAAATTTCTTCGTACCCTAACCTCTATCCATTCATGTGATCCTATTCAAACTTTTCTACAAAACCATGAATTGGGATAGATTTGTATCTTTACAAATTTCTTCGTATCCTAACCTCTTTCCATTCATGTGATCCTAATCAGAGTTTTCTACAAAACGTGCGTTGGAATAGATTTGTGCTTTTACAAATTTCTTCGTACCCTAACCTCTTTCCATTCATGTGATCCTAATCAAACTTTTCTATTAAACCATGCATTGGGATAGAATTGTACCTTTACAAATTTCTTCGTATCCTAACCTCTTTCCATTCATGTGATCCTAATCAAACTTTTTTACAAAACATGCTTTGGGATAGATTTGTACCTTTACAAATTTCTTCGTACCCTAACCTCTTTCCATTCATGTGATCCTAATCAAACTTTTCTACAAAACCATGAATTGGGTTAGATTTGTACCTTTACAAATTTCTTCGTACCCTAACCTCTTTCCTTTCATGTGATCCCAATCAAACTTTTCTACAAAACCATGAATAGGGATAGATTTGTACCTTTACAAATTTCTTCGTATCCTAACCTCTTTCCATTCATGTGATCCTAATCAAACTTTTCTACAAAACCATGCGTTGGGATAGCTTCGTGCTTTAAACATTTCTTCGTACCCTAACCTCTTTCCATTCACGTGATCCTAATCAAAGTTTTCTATAAAACCATGCATTGGGACAGATTTGTACCTTTAGAAATTTCTTCGTATCCTAACCTCTTTCCATTCATGTGATCTTAATCAAACTTTTCTACAAAACATGCATTGAGATAGATTTGTACCTTTAGAAATTTCTTCGTATCCTAACCTCTTTCCACTCATGTGAGCCTAATCAAACTTTTCTACAAAACCATGCGTTGGGATAGCTTCGTGCTTTAAAAATTTCTTCGTATCCCAACCTCTTTCCATTCATGTGATCCTAATCAAACTTTTCTACAACACATGCATTGGGATAGATTTGTACCTTTACAAATTTCTTCGTATCCTAACCTTTTTCCATTCATGTGATCCTAATCAAACTTTTCTACAAAACCATGCGTTGGGATAGCTTCGTGATTTAAAAATTTCTTCGTACCCTAACCTCTTTCCATTCATGTGATCCTAATCAAACTTTTCTACAAAACCATGCGTTAGGATAGCTTCGTGCTTTAAAAACTGCTTCGTACCCTAACCTCTTTCCATTCATGTGATCCTAATCAAACTTTTCTACAAAACCATGCATTGGGATAGCTTTGTGCTTTAAAAATTTCATCGTATCCTAACCTCTTTCCATTCATGAGATCCTAATCAAAATTTTCTACAAAACCATTAATAGGGATAGCTTCGTGCTTTAAAAATTTCTTTGTACCCTAACCTCTTCCCATTCATCTGGTCCTAATCAGAGTTTTCTACAAAACGTGCGTTGGGATAGATTTGTGCTTTTACAAATTTCTTCGTACCCTAACCTCTATCCATTCATGTGATCCTAATCAGACTTTTCTATTAAACCATGCATTGGGATAGAATTGTACCTTTACAAATTTCTTCGTACCCTAACCTCTATCCATTCATGTGATCCTATTCAAACTTTTCTACAAAACCATGAATTGGGATAGATTTGTATCTTTACAAATTTCTTCGTATCCTAACCTCTTTCCATTCATGTGATCCTAATCAGAGTTTTCTACAAAACGTGCGTTGGAATAGATTTGTGCTTTTACAAATTTCTTCGTACCCTAACCTCTTTCCATTCATGTGATCCTAATCAAACTTTTCTATTAAACCATGCATTGGGATAGAATTGTACCTTTACAAATTTCTTCGTATCCTAACCTCTTTCCATTCATGTGATCCTAATCAAACTTTTTTACAAAACATGCTTTGGGATAGATTTGTACCTTTACAAATTTCTTCGTACCCTAACCTCTTTCCATTCATGTGATCCTAATCAAACTTTTCTACAAAACCATGAATTGGGTTAGATTTGTACCTTTACAAATTTCTTCGTACCCTAACCTCTTTCCATTCATGTGATCCTAATCAAACTTTTCTACAAAACCATGAATAGGGATAGATTTGTACCTTTACAAATTTCTTCGTATCCTAACCTCTTTCCATTCATGTGATCCTAATCAAACTTTTCTACAAAACCATGAATTGGGATAGATTGGTACCTTTACAAATTTCTTCGTATCCTAACCTCTTTCCATTCATGTGATCCTAATCAAACTTTTCTACAAAACCATGCGTTGGGATAGCTTCGTGCTTTAAAAATTTCTTCGTACCCTAACCTCTTTCCATTCATGTGATCCTAATCAAACTTTTCTACAAAACCATGCGTTGGGATAGCTTCGTGCTTTAAAAATTTCTTCGTACCCTAACCTCTTTCCATTCACGTGATCCTAATCAAAGTTTTCTATAAAACCATGCATTGGGACAGATTTGTACTTTTACAAATTTCTTCGTATCCTAAACTCTTTCCATTCATGAGATCCTAATCAAACTTTTCTACAAAACCATGCATTGGGATAGCTTCGTGCTTTAAAAATTTCTTTGTACCCTAACCTCTTCCCATTCATCTGATCCTAATCAGAGTTTTCTACAAAACGTGCGTTGGGATAGATTTGTGCTTTTACAAATTTCTTCGTATCCTAACCTCTTTCCATTCATGTGATCCTATTCAAAGTTTTCTATAAAACCATGCATTGGGATAGAATTGTACCTTTACAAATTTCTTCGTACCCTAACCTCTTTCCATTCATGTGATCCTAATCAAACTTTTCTACAAAACCATGAATTGGTTAATAATAACCTCTTTTCATTCATCTGATCCTAATCAGAGTTTTCTACAAAACATGCGTTGGGATAGATTTGTGCTTTTACAAATTTCTTCCTACCCTAACCTCTTTCCATTAATGTGATCCTAATCAAAGTTTTCTACAAAACCATGCATTGGGATAGCTTCGTGCTTTAAAAATTTCTTTGTACCCTAACCTCTTCCCATTCATGTGATCCTAATCAGAGTTTTCTACAAAACGCATATTGGGATAGATTTGTACCTTTACAAATTTCTTTGTATCCTAACCTCTTTCCATTAATGTGATCCTAATCAAACTTTTCTACAAAACATGCATTGGGATAGATTTGTACCTCTACAAATCTCTTCGTATCCTAGCCTCTTTCCATTCATGTGATCCTAATCAGAGTTTTCTGCAAAACGTGCGTTGGGATAGATTTGTGCTTTTACAAATTTCTTCGTACCCTAACCTCTTTCAAAACATGTGATCCTAATCACAGTTTTCTATAAAACCATGCATTGGGACAGATTTGTACCTTTACATATTTCTTCGTAACCTCTTTCCATTCATGTGATCCTAATCGAGCTTTTCTACAAAACATGCATTGGGATAGATTTGTAGCTTTACAAATTTCTTCGTATACTAACCTCTTTCCATTCATGTGATACTAATTAGAGTTTTCTAGAAAACGTGCGTTGGGATAGATTTGTGCTTTTACAAATTTCTTCGTACCCTAACCTCTTTCCATTCATATGATCCTAATCAAACTTTTCTACAAAACCATGCATTGGGATAGATTTGTAGCTTTACAAATTTCTTCGTATCCTAACCTCTTTCCATGCATGTGATCCTAATCACATTTTTCTACAACACGTGCATTGGGATAGATTTGTACCTTTACAAATTTCTTCGTATCCTAACCTCTTTCCATTCATGTGATCCTAATAAAACTTTTCTACAAAACATGCATTGGGATAGATTTGCACCTTTACAAAGTTCTTCGTATCCTAACCTCTTTTCATTCATCTGATCCTAATCTGAGTTTTCTACAAAACATGCGTTGGGATAGATTTGTGCTTTAAAAATTTCATTGTACCCTAACCTCTTCCCATTCATGTGATCCTAATCAGAGTTTTCTACAAAACATGCATTGGGATTGATTTGTACCTTTACAAATTTCTTCGTATCTTAACCTCTTCCCATTCATGTGATCCTAATCAGAGTTTTCTACAAAACGTGCGTTGGGATGGATTTGTACCTTTACAAATTTCTTCGTACCCTAACCTCTTTCCATTCATGTGATCCTAATCAAGGTTTTCTATAAAACCATGCATTGGGATAGATTTGTACCTTTACAAATTTCTTCGTATCCTAACCTCTTTCCATTCATGTGATCCTAATCAAACTTTTCTACAAAACATGCATTGGGATAGATTTGTACCTTTACAAATTTCATCCTACCCTAACCTCTTTTCATTCATGTGATCCTAATCAGAGTTTTCTACAAAACGTGCGTTGGGATAGATTTGTGCTTTTACAAATTTCTTCGTACCCTATCCTCTTTCCATTCATGTGATCCTAATAAAACTTCTCTACAAAACATGCATTGGGATACATTTTTACCTTTACAAATTTCTTCGTATTCTAACCTCTTTCCATTCATGTGATCCTAATCAGAGTTTTCTACAAAACATGCATTGGGATAGATTTGTACCTTTACAAATTTCTTCGTATCCTAACCTCTTTTCATTAGTCTGATCCTAATCAGAGTGTTCTACAAAACATGCGTTGGGATAGATTTGTGCTTTTACAAATTTTTTTTTACCCTAACCTCTTTTAATTCATGTGATCCTAATCAGAGTTTTTACAAAACACACGATGGGATAGATTTGTGCTTTTACAAATTTCTTTGTATCTTAACCTCTTTCCATTCATGTGATCCTAGTCGGAGTTTTCTACAAAAACGTGCGTTGGGATAGATTTGTGCTGTTACAAATTTCTTCGTATCCTAACCTCTTTTAATTTATCTGATCCTAGAGTTATCTACAAAACCTGCGTTGGGATAGCTTCGTGCTTTAAAAATTTCTTCGTACCCTAACCTCTTTCCATTCATGTGATCCTAATCAAACTTTTCTACAAAACATGCATTGGGATAGATTTGTACTTTTACAAATTTCTTCGTACCCTAACCTCTTTCCAATCATGTGATCCTAATCAAACTTTTCTACAAAACCATGCGTTGGGATAGCTTCGCGCTTTAAAAATTTCTTCGTACCCTAACCTCTTTCCATTCACGTGATCCTAATCAAAGTTTTCTGCAAAACATGCATTGGGATAAATTTGTATCTTTACATATTTCTTCGTATCCTAACCTCTTTTCATTAGTCTGATCCTAATCAGAGTTTTCTACAAAACATGCGTTGTGATAGATTTGTGTTTTTACAAATTTTTTCATTCCCTAACCTCTTTTCATTCATGTGATCCTAATCAGGGTTTTTACAAAACACACGATGGGATAGATTTGTGCTTTTACAAATTTGTTTGTATCTTAACCTCTTTCCATTCATGTGATCCTAGTCGGAGTTTTCTACAAAAACGTGCGTTGGGATAGATTTGTGCTGTTACAAATTTCTTCGTATCCTAACCTCTTTTAATTTTTCTGATCCTAGAGTTATCTACAAAACATGCGTTGGGATAGCTTCGTGCTTTAAAAATTTCTTCGTACCCTAACCTCTTTCCATTCATGTGATCCTAATCAAACTTTTCTACAAAACATGCATTGGGATAGATTTGTACCTTTACAAATTTCTTCGTACCCTAACCTCTTTCCAATCATGTGATCCTAATCAAACTTTTCTACAAAACCATGCGTTGGGATAGCTTTGCGCTTTAAAAATTTCTTCGTACCCTAACCTCTTTCCATTCACGTGATCCTAATCAAAGTTTTCTATAAAACCATGCGTTGGGATAGCTTCGTGCTTTAAAAATTTCTTCGTATCCTAACCTCTTTCCATTCATGTGATCCTAATCAAAGTTTTCTATAAAACCATGCATTGGGACAGATTTGTACCTTTACAAATTTCTTCGTATCCTAACCTCTTTCCATTCATGTGATCCTAATCAAACTTTTCTACAAAACCATGCGTTGGGATAGCTTCGTGCTTTAAAAATTTCTTCGTACCCTAACCTCTTTCCATTCACGTGATCCTAATCAAAGTTTTCTATAAAACCATGCATTGCGACAGATTTGTACCTTTACAAATTTCTTCGTATCCTAACCTCTTTCCATTCATGTGATCCTAATCAAACTTTTCTACAAAACATGCATTGAGATAGATTTGTACCATTACAAATTTCTTCGTATCCTAACCTCTTTCCATTCATGTGATCCTAATCAAACTTTTCTACAAAACCATGCGTTGGGATAGCTTCGTGCTTTAAAAATTTCTTCGTACCCTAACCTCTTTCCATTCACGTGATCCTAATCAAAGTTTTGTATAAAACCATGCATTGCGACAGATTTGTACCTTTACAAATTTCTTCGTATCCTAACCTCTTTCCATTCATGTGATCCTAATCAAACTTTTCTACAAAACATGCATTGAGATAGATTTGTACCATTACAAATTTCTTCGTATCCTAACCTCTTTCCATTCATGTGATCCTAATCAAACTTTTCTACAAAACCATGCATTGGGATAGATTTGTACCTTTACAAATTTCTTCGTACCCTAACCTCTTTCCATTCATGTGATCCTAATCAAGGTTTTCTATCAAACCATGCATTGGGATAGATTTGTACCTTTACAAATTTCTTCGTTTCCTAACCTCTTTCCATTCATGTGATCCTAATCAGAGTTTTCTACAAAACGTGCGTTGGGATAGATTTGTGCTTTTACAAATTTCTTCGTACCCTAACCTCTTTCCATTCATGTGATCCTAATCAAACTTTTCTATTAAACCATGCATTGGGATAGAATTGTAACTTTACAAATTTCTTCGTACCCTAACCTCTTTCGATTCATGTGATCCTAATCAAACTTTTCTACAAAACCATGAATTGGGATAGATTTGTACCTTTACAAATTTCATCGTATCCTAACCTCTTTCCATTCATGTGATCCTAATCAAACTTTTTTACAAAACATGCTTTGGGATAGATTTGTACCTTTACAAATTTCTTCGTACCCTAACCTCTTTCCATTCATGTGATCCTAATCAAACTTTTCTACAAAACCATGAATTGGGATTTGGCACTTTTACGATTTCCCATATAAACTTTGTTTCTGAGAAAACGCAAAATTTCGCCGTTTTGGCGCTAGCTGACACGCTGATGTTTATTTGTCACTTGATGATGTATAGGTTAGGTAACCCTTACAAATGTCAAGCGTTGCATGTTTACGTAAATATTTTGGGAATTAATTAAATAAATTTATATAATTAAATTAATTATGTTATTAAAATTAATTTACAAGTTGGTAAGTGGTTTAATAACATTATTGAAATTACAATTTTATAACTTTGCGTGAGCTGCGTTTAGGATATAGAGAAAGTGAGCAGTAAGTACATTATCTGTTCACGTTTTTGCGATCTTTCTGTTTGCCAAACGAGGTTTTAGCAATTTTTAAAGAATTATATTACTAAGTTCCTCCTTGTGGTCGTGGCAAACAAAGAACTGTGAAGAAGCAATATTGGAGTTAGAAGTACCTAGTGATGTTAGAATATTAGACGGATTACATTCTCCAGGTAAATGTTCTACAATCTGTATTACAAGTTCGATTATTTGGTTTAATAAAAGTGTAAATCTTCTAGTGGAGTATACTAATGCACCTCTGTCTTGAAGATTTACAAATCCTATCAGTGAATTTGAACAGGAGGCAGCTAACAGAGAATCTAACAGGCTATTGACATTCAATCCTTTCTTCAGTTTTTTTGCAATGAATCCTGCCAGAAGGGTTACAGATGCTGAAAGAATTCCGTAATCGAGATGCATAGATAAGGTTTGAAGTTATATTAATTTTGTTATATTTTTAGAAAGTTCGATGTTGAAATTTATTCTTTCAGGTATCTGTAATTGTTGATCTGTCGAAATAAGGAAGTATATATTATTTTGCTGTTGAGTGTTGGTGTCCATAACCCCAACGTAAGATTTTAAACCATTTTTACCGTAAGGTAAAATTAGAAGAAAATTCATGAAATGATATTGTAGGATCACTTCCTACTATTACACATTGCAATGCTGCATTTATACTTTTTTCTGCTAGTGCTTGCCATTACTAAAGTGAACGAAAAAACAGCAACAAAACTACGAAAATTTAAACAAATAACAAGGAAATAACGTAATTATATTAAAAAGTAAAGAAAACTGCCTTAGAAGATTAGGAAAATATAATTTATTGACGATACGCGCAAAACCGACAAAATATAAAAGCGCGCGAAGTTAGCGTAGTTTGAAATTGGCGTTTACGTGTTATATATCCGTTTCCGCATTTTGCGTGTTTGGTGGCGCCAGCGGAGAAACACTTGAACTAATTGAGTGCGCAGGCCGGATAAGAGACTTCGTTTCGTGAAATCTAGAAGGTCGTGGTCAAAATGTTCAAATTACTCACGTGTTTAAATAATTCACAATCGACTATTCACAGCCTACGTTGACGTCAAATTTAAAAAACAAAAATTAAAAAAAACTCGATATATTATACAGTGTGGGATTAAAGTATGGAATATTTAAAAAAAGCGAACTCAACCGGTTTTTCTAATGACGCTGAAACACGTCGATTTTATTTCTTAAAAATATACATTAATATGTGGGATTCACCTTTCGACTTTCATTTGTTTTTAAGTTATGACGTCATCACAGAAAGATTTAAATGACAATGTAGATTTTTAGTGGTGGAATCCGATAGTGATTTTTCTTCCCTTTATGATCATGCAAATAAATCATAAGGTTGCATAACAAAAATTTTAAGAAAAATCTAGCTCAACATTTAATGTTGATATTATCGTACTTAATAGGAAGATAACAGAACATTCTAAGATAACAGAAAAACTAGATTTTCTCAGAAACTGTGCAGAATTTCGATATATCCATTAGGTAAACATACTTACTTAGGTAAACATAGGTAGAATCGAAAACAGTAAGAATATACTGGGTGTTCCATTGAAAATAAAAAAATTAATGGTAGTCACAGCACTATGACTCACCCTGTATATCAGTGGCGTGCGGTGAGAATTTAGGCTAGGGAAGCAACCACGATTTTAATTATAATACACCTAGGTACAAGCGTGGATTAACGGGGAGGGAATAACCCCCCCCCCAATTTAGAAATAAGTTTACATAGAATAGAAACAAATAATGTTTGTTTAATTATTATTTATTAAAACAATTATTTTTCCAAAGATTTCCCCCTCAAAATACTTCTCTGGATCCGCCCCTGCTAGGTACAATAAAAAACAGGGTTATAATTATTAAGGTTAAAAGTTTTTCAAAGAAGCACTTTTACACTTTATATTTATGGAATTTGTTGACTATCATTCTTTATTTAAAAAAAAACTACTACTACGTATCAATTTTCCGGTCTTAGCAAAATACCGGTACAGGTTTTAATCTTTGTTGTTAAATTTGAAAGATCTGGTTTTGATCTGCCTTTCTTAATAATTTGTAATTTCTCTTCAAAACTGTATGCGAAAAATTTCTTATTAATAATTTACAAACTGAACAAAAAATCGTCCCGATTCGGCTATGTGGAAGGTACTCGAACCTTTCACCGAAGCAGTTGAATTTGCAGTCGTGACGATAATGCAATTTTAAATTTGCATATAGGCAAACTAAATAGAACTATTTGTCTTTAAAAAAATCCAACTTATAAATTAAAATAATAAAATGCGACAAAATACAGTCTCATTCGCAGATTTACATTACTTAAGTAACACTAAATCGAACAAATAACCAAATTATAATAAACATTTGGGAACGAAGCACAATAAAAATAACGACCAAACAATGTTAACAGCATCCGTCTACTATAACATCCCACGCTCGCTGATTCAGGCCAAGGTTAAGAGAAGAGCATTTGTAAGCAGTGCTTATATCAAGTGTATGTATCACATTTGAATCGGTATTACCTTTCCGTGCAAGTTTAATGAGCCTAATTTAAAATAGTACTCTAAATAATTATACTTTTTGCTGTACAGAGTTGATATTGAGCTTTAATTTGATTAATATTTCAATTTAAATAAACGATAACCATAATTTTACAAAAGTATTTTTGTTAGCATTGTTTTTATTTTTAATAAATTCTCAAGGCAAGCATTGCGTCCATTGCTTCCATGGACCGCACGCCACTGCTGTCTATATATGTAGTAAATTAAATAAAAAAGTAAGACTTAGTATAATTCTCTTAAGTTCTAGAGAATGAAACTGAAATCTTTCTAAGAGTAAATTGTGATTATATTTCCTTTGTACGTTTTCCAAGTCTTATATAACAGTTGTAGTAAAGATACCAAACAAGGACGCCATATTCCATCTTAGACCTTACAAGTGTGAAATAAAGCAGTTCCGTTATGAAACAGTTTGCAGTTTCTAATAATGAAACCTAACATTTTTATAGATGACTTAGTAACTTAAAAAATATGTTCTGAAAAAGATAATTTGTCATCGAAGACAATGCCAAGATCTTTTATTGTGGTACTTCGATCTAGTTCTACAGAATTACAAACATAGGAATAATTCAAGGGATGAAGTTTGCGGGTATATGAAACCACTTTACATTTGGCGACATTCAAGTTAAGGGTATTACACTTACACCATTCATCTATCAAATCAATTTGTGTTTGTAATTGATGACAATGCATGAAAGATGTAATAGGAGCAAATATCTTGAGATCACCGGCAAACAGCAGTTTCTCGCATGACAAGGCGGAAACTAAATCGTCAACAAATATTAAAAAGAGCAGTGGTCCTAGGTTTGATCCTTGAGGAAGCCTTGATATAGCTACAAAGTTGTTAGACTTGAAATTGTTGTATTGAACATACTGCAATCGATTTTGTAAATAAGAAGTGATGAAAGCTTATAGATTATTATTACCAAAGCCAAAACTCTCTAATTTTGAAATAACGATACCATGGTTAATGCGATCAAAGGCTTTAACAAAATCGGTGTATATAGACATAGAACATAGACTTGCCTTTGATTGTCGAGGTTTGTACAGACAAATTGGCTGAAATAAATCAAGTTTGTGATAGTTGAACGATCTTCCATAAATCTGTGTTGAGAGGGATATACGAGGGTGGTTTGATAAGTCAGTGACTTTTTGAATTTGCCGCGCAGTAACTTTAAATGCAACACTGCTCCCGTCAACTGCCATCTTGAATAGACTACTGTAAAGTTTTGAGAAGGCTGCGCCATTTAGTTTGTGTTTGACAGCCATTGAAAGCAAATAACCTCGTGAATTTTAACGAAAATGGAAAAAAGTGAATTTCGTGTGCTGATTAAGTATTATTTTTTGCGTAAAAAAACCATCACCGAAACCAAGGAAAGGCTTGATATACAGTATGGGGACTCTGCATCACCAATTTCAATGGTTAAGAAGTGGTTTACTGAGTTTCGTTGTGGTCGTACCATCACAAGTGACGCCGAACGTTCAGGTCGCCCAAAAGAGATCGTCGCGCCAGAAATCGTCGATAAAATCCATGGAATGATATTGGACGATCGAAGAATGAAACTGCGTGAGGTGGCTGAGGCTGTAGGTATCTCAACTGAGCGGGTACAACACATTTTACATGAATATTTGGACATGTAAAAGCTATCCTCGCGATGGGTGCCGCGATTACTCACACTCGACCATAAGCGCAACCGTTTGACCACTTCAAAGGAGTGTTTGGCGACGTTCAACCGCAATCCGAACGAGTTTTTGCGGCGTTTCGTTACCGTAGACGAAACATGGATCCATTACACTACACCAGAGACCAAGGAACAATCAAGACAGTGGGTTTCTCCGGGTGAACGTGCACCAAAGAAGGCCGAGGTGGGTCTGTCGACCAACAAGGTCATGACCACAGTTTTTCTGGGTTGCACGCGGTGTCATTCACACCGATTACCTTGAAAATGGTAAAACGATCACCGGCGAATATTATTCAGAGCTTTTGGACAGATTCGATATTGATTTGAAGCAGAAACGACCGCATTTGGCGAAGAAAAAAGTGCTGTTCCATCAAGACAATGCGCGGGTGCACACGTGTGTAGTCACCATGGCAAAAATCCATAAATTGGGCTACGAACTGCTACCCTATCCAGCATATTCTCCAGATTTAGCCCCCTGTGACTATTTCCTGTTTCCAAACCTGAAGAAATGGCTGGGCGGTAAGAGATTTTCCGGCATTTACCGTTTGAATTGTTCTTTTTGTAACCTGTTTGTTTATCAATCTTATTTACCTTTGATAATGACATTTAATGTCGAAACAATTGCAAGGTTAAAAGTTTATTAAAAACTCGTGAAACTTTAATTAATCTTTTAATTTTTATTATATTTTATGATTATGGAGTTTCATAAAGTATGTTAAGGTTGGAGACAACAAATTCTAGGTAATTATAAGATTGATAATTTTTTTGCTACCGGTACTGGTCGGACTGTTACAAGTAGGCTTTATTGCGGTTCATGCTGAGCCAAGCCGTACTGTGCCAAACCGAGCCGGGTGTTCATAATGGATTTCCTACTTTCATGTTTAGAAAGTTTGTTTATACAAAAATTGCATTTAAAAATTATGAAAAGATTCGACACCAAAACAATTTTTGTAGAAACCTAAGATTGCGTAACATTTGTTAGGAAGAGTTTTGCAAAAAAAAATTAATACGAAGAATTATTCGACACTTGATAGTAATGTGGCGCTGCCACTTTACGAAAAACGAGCAGGAAATTTAAATGTTTTATATAGCTATATTAAGCGCCACTCGTAATTTACATCTCAAAAATAAAATCAGATGTGCTAGATCGTCGCCTGTGTTGATTCAAAACAGCTGTTTTAAATCAACGCTGGCGACCTGCTAAATAATACTTCTGCATTATAAGGCATTAAAAGTTAATTGTTAGATATGAAAAAAAATCAGTGGTTAATAAAGAATCTTTGTATTAGTGATAAAATACAAAAGTATATGAGTGAACATTATTAATGGTTATTATTGTAGATGATGGTTTTAACAACGAATACGCTTTCTCGATGCGTGTATGCATACTATCACAAGCAAATGTCTGATAAAAAGAGAATAATACATGATTCAAAAATTTTTTAATGCTACGTTTTAAATGAATCTGAGTAGTGTTTCATCCATCTTTTTATACACATACTATTTGTAGTATTTGCAAAGATAACCTCAAAACACGAGTCAAAGATCTTGTCAGTCATTGACTGCATTTGCTTTCATCAGAACAAACGAAATACTATATATCTATATAATAGATATCTATAACTTATATCATTGCTACCAACTTTAATTTCTAATTTAAGGCAACCTCGGCACTTTTTCGCTACTTTAGAAGCATATAATTTATCTATATTGTCGCATGGTTTTTTTATTCTTTAGTATTTACAGAGTAATATTATTTTGTTTTTAGTAATAGAAAATTAACCTGGATAGAAATTAATTTTTGGTTAGAAGAGTTTTTTCGTCTTAATTTTTTCACATTCTTAAGTTTGAACTAGACATTCAAAAGCTAATCTCTTCCTTTAAAAAGACTAATAATTAATTAAAAACACATACAAATATTAACTAAACTGTTTTCACATACATTCTGATCCAACTAGTACCACTAGAGCCATTATTTGAAGCAAAACTGTGTAAATATGTACTTCTATTTGCCAAAATAGTGCAGCCCCATAGCTTTTGGCTCACTCTATCCCACCTCAACTTTCTTAAGTCAAAAATCCTATTTTTCAGCACCCATTAGTTGATAACAGTAAGACAGAAAAATCTGAAAAAAATTGTGTTGTGTTGGCATTTATCAATATTATACATGTACACATAATTTCAAATAGTATATTACATTACTAGTGTGGAAAGTGAAACTTTTCGCACGCACGAGTGTGAATTGACGCACGAGGCGTAAGCCGAGTGCGGAAATCACACGAGTGCAGAAAAGTCACTTTTCAACGTGTAATGTACAATATTTTTCCTACAACCCCTTCAAATTTCAAATGTTTAAAAAATGTAGATTTTTAAATTTTCAAGAATATAATTTTTGAAGATTTTAAAGCAAAATTTTTATGGTTAGGTTTAACAAAAAAAAATCACACTTAAAGCTAATTTTCTTAAGCCATTTATTTTTAGGATATAAAGTTTAATTTTTTAAACAACTTAGTTTTACAATATGAATAATTATAACGAGATTTCTATCAAAGCATTTCCAGAAAAATAAAATTAAGTTATCTTGATAACTTAATTTTATTTTTCTGGAGCTGAATAAAGTTAAATGTAAAAGTATTGTTATGACAATTGTTAAAGTGAATGGGTGTTTGTTAACATTTTATTTAATAGATTCTTTTACTAAATATAAATTTCAATTTAAAAAAATCATATTTTCATAACATTTAAACATAGTATAAAATTAAACCTTGGGTTTAGCAGCAAAGTTAATTAAATGAATTACTATTACAATTTATAATATAATTTGAGAGGCACATAATTTATTTTTTCTTTATATTTAATAATATCTTCATAATTAACAAATATAACTTCAACTATTTTAATAACATAATGCCATGTGTGAAAGAGGTTGCCTAACTAAATTATTACTTTTATTTTTCTCCCATTTGACATCGCTGATTTTAATCTTGGCAAACTTGCTTCAATAATCTTCATGTATTATAGTGAGGTTACGTTAGGTGTAATCTATTAGATATTTCTTTTTGATAGCTAAAATAACTAATTAAACATTAATTAAAGTTATATTTATAAGAAAAGAATAGATACATAATGGTTAAAATGCTTCTCAAAATTGGATTAAACATTAATGTCATCATTTTAATGTAAACAAAATTCATGGATTTCTAGGTATTGCTTAGCGTGACGTATTTTCATAACACACACGTGTGTTATGTTCCTAACATACGCGTGTTATATGACTCACTTTCTTAATGTCGGTAGCGTTTGCTATTGTTCACTTTCGTATGGGGTCGTAGGAAAAATATCTAACAGAACCAAGTGATACTTTTAGCGCAAAGTACAAAAAATAGTATTGTAACAAGAGAGAAAAAGAAAGAACCTCTTCTTCTTCCAACAAATGGAATATTCTACAGCATTCGAGAGAATGACGCATCGCACCAAGCATGTAAACCAGACGCGGTTTATCTAGCGCCTTCCAGAAATACATAGTAGGTTCCAGCGGCTTCTGGTACGATTATATGAGGGTATAAAATCGACTTCGCGGATGAAAGAGGATCAGTCAACAGCGAGTCATTAACTGTGTATCACGAAATAAATAGTAAATGTGAAGATAAATGTTGTATTAGAAATTCATAGTCTGTAAATAATAGTTTTAATGGTTTATAATCATAGCGTTAATTTATAGTGTATTCATTAGTGTTTGTAAATAAATATTTCTTATTAATAGACGATTTAAACAGCACTTTTGTTATTATTTTAAAAAGAACGTTACAGTATATTATACTTGTTTTATAAGACGTATTGTAGCACTCGTTCCTTTGGAACACTCCTCGCTTCTCTCGTCGTGTCCCAAACAACTCGTGCTACAATAGACCGTCTTATACAACTCGTATAATAATATACTATTAGTACACGGATACCATTCACTGCAAGTGTGTCATGTAAAGATAGTGCAATATTCAGTTGCGTCCCTGATCCCCTTTTATGCAATTTTATGAAGAGTGTAGGAAACTACACAAAGTGTAGTATTAAGTGTAGGATAGTATTAAGATTGTTTGATTAAGTGTATTACTTACTGATGATACTCTGTTAATATAACTATAATAATAATGGCATTTATAATTAAATAGCGTCTTTTATTTACGATGGACCTATACGATAGTTGCTCCATAAAGAGCAACTATCCCAAAGATGAGTAGTTTATTATGATGCGCCACTGATATGTTGTGATAGATGCCAGATGAACGTATTTTCGGTTCATATTGTTGATTCAGGTCGATATGGATGTGTTATCATGCAATGACAAATTTCTTGAATTTTTGATTTAGGATACCAATGCTTTTTTTGAATAATTTATACCAGGCATTTCTTGTTGTGACTAGGCTGACAAACTCGTTTAATTCTTTTTGAATGAGAAAACGCTGGAGAATGTCTATTAAGATTTTTTTGATTATTTATAAACATCCTTTCGCTGCTATGCTCACAACACAATCATGACGATGCGATAATTGTGATTGCCTAAAAACGTGTATGATCTAGAACTTCTCTTGTAATTTAACTATTAATGGTAGGCCCAAAATAGAAGAATTTATAAAAGCAAAATTGAATGAACAGTTGTATTACACTCACGTTTAAAATAAAGGTTTAATTCGTGTATATTAATCCTGTTACTGTTGCACAAGCGAAGGATTACACTATACGCTCCTTAAACTTTTATTTTTGAACACTTGTATAATAAATAACTATTAATTTTCTAACCACAAATCTTTTATCCCTAACACAAATATCTAAGCAAATAAACAAAATTAGTTTTCGGAACCCCTTTATTATTTTCTCTTTAATTCTTTTATAATAAAATTTGCAAATGAAATACCATAAGTTAAATTTACTACTGTATTTAAAATAAAATAAATTATAGTAGTAGATTTTAAGCATGTCTCATTATAAAAATGAGTGTCAAAAAGTTTTTCAGTCCTGAGTGGCTATGGATTTTAATAGTATATTGTAGAACTACTTCTGAAAGTCATACTTTTTTCATGAATTTGCAGTTCTGATAACGAGGGCAAAGCCCGAGTTTATCAAGCGAATGAGTGAAAAAAAAAAAGAAACTTTCATAACGTGTTGTACACAACATTTTTTTGCATATTGAAACTTTTGTAAATAGAAAAATTTGTCGTAAAAGGATTTATGCAAAATTTAAAAAACCAGAAAACAGTATTCTTTGACAATAATTTCCGAGAAGATTGAAGTTTGTTTTTTTTACAAACATAACTAAAAAAAAGTGCTACTTTTATTACGACTTTTTGTTAAAAAAATGTTCATAATATGCAAAATATAATTTTCCTTCTCCCCCTTACGTATGCTGGAGCTAGTACAAGTGAACCTCCAGCACAGTAAAGCGGCATCTGCCGCTTTCTGTAGACTATGGGCAACAAACAACATCAATGTTGCTCTAATTTAAGAACCCTGGTTATTCAGGGGGAAAGTTTCAGGCCTGGGCACTGTCAAGGGCCAATTGCTGTACAATAGAAACCTTGACAATGTAAGAACCTGTATACTTGTGGGGGAAGGACTTCAAGTTCTAAAACTGACAAACCTTTGTTACAGAGACCAAACAGTGATTCAACTGAAAACACAATTGGAAGGAAATCTGAGAGACATTATAATCGCCTCAGCATACCTTCCATTTGACTCACCCAATCCCCCACCATCTGAGGAGCTCCAGTCACTGGTTGACCACTGCAGGCTCTCTAACCTGCAGCTCATTGTGGGGGCCGACTCCAACTCTCATCATGAGGCATGGAGAAGCAGCAATAACAACAGTAGGGGTGAGTATCTCTTAGATTTTATTGGCTCCAATGACTTGGAGATCTTGAATCGGGGGAACAAATCCACTTTTGTTACACGAGATCGCAAAGAGATAATAGACATCACTTTGTCTACCTCTTGTATAAGCTCCCAGATAATCCGATGGCATGTGTCAGAGAAACCGTCACTCTCGGACCATAGATACATTCGGATGGAAATCAATAATATTGATAAGCCACCCGTACAGTATCGCAATCTGAGAAATACGGACTGGGAGAAATATAGGCAGGACCTTCAAATTAATCTAGTAGATTTAAAGAAATCTATCAAAGATAGTACTGATATAGAGTTGACTTCTGCACATATACAGGAAGCAATCAACCTCTCTTACCAGAACAACTGCCGGGTTATACGAAAATCCACCAGTAAGGAGGTGAGGTGGTGGAATAATGATCTGGCAGAGCAAAGGAAAAACACGCGTAAATTGTTTAATAATGCGAAAAGAACAGGGAAATGGGATGAATACTACCAATCCCTGACTGTATACAATAAACAAATTCGTAAGGCCAAAAGAAACTCATGGAGGGAATTCTGCCAGGAAGTTGAGAACACTTCTGAGGCAGCATGACTCCAGAGAATTCTGGCCAAAGATACGGTTGAACCAGTAGGCACCATCCTAAAACCAGATGGGAAATACACCAAGACTAGCAGGGAAACCCTGGAGTTATTGCTTCAGGTACACCTTCCGGGCTCCCACATTCTTCAAGAGAATGAAGATCTGCACAATGTTCCACTTCCACCTGTAACAGATTGGCAGATCTCGCACAGTATTATAACCCACGAGAGCATTGAGTGGGCAATAGACTCTTTCAACTCATACAAGGCTCCTGGCCCGGATGGGATTATACCCGTGCTATTACAGCAGGGGAAGCCTATTCTGGTGCCCATTCTTTGTAGAGTACTAAGAGCAAGCTTGGCCACGGGTTATATTCCCTACGCCTGGAAGAGCTCAAGAATGGTCTTCATTCCCAAACCTGGAAGGGATCCCTCCCAGGCAAAGGCTTATAGACCTATCAACCTATCATCTTTTGTGCTGAAGATAATGGAGAAACTGATAGATAAGACATATCAGAGAGAGTCTGCCCTCGGGTAGCTTGTTCCATCCCCATCAATATGCTTATCAAGCGGGGAAATCATGCGAGACCGCTCTTCATCACTTAGTGAGGAAGATCGAGGAGGCCATTGCACAACAAGAAACAGCGCTAACAGCTTTCCTTGATATTGAGGGGGCGTTTGACCACACCTCTTATAGATCAATGATAGCAGTAGCGAGAAAGCGCGGCATAGGAGACACCCTATGTAGGTGGATCAACAACATGCTGCAAGATCGAAAGATCCAATCTACCCTATCAGGGAAAACAATGGAGATTGAGGCTATCAAAGGGTGTCCACAGGGGGGAGTTCTATCACCCCTATTGTGGAACATGGTAGTGGATGAGCTCCTTGTTGACCTGAATAGGCGAGGATATTATACCCAGGGATATGCGGATGACGTGGTCATTATTATCTCTGGGAAATTTGACAATACGATTTCAGAGCTTATGCAAAATGCTCTAAGCGCTGTGGAATGATGGTGTGCCAAGGAGAACCTTAGTGTAAATCCTCAAAAAACGGCACTAGTTCCATTTACCAGAAGGAGAGACCTGGGCAGGATCAAACTGCCAAACTTCTTTAACAAGAAACTTGAATTGAGCCAGGAAGCAAAATATTTAGGTATCATCCTAGATTCGAAGCTAACCTGGAACCCGCAAATCAAAAATGCCATTAATAAGGGCAAAAGAACCCTCATGGCAACAAAGCGAGCCCTGGGCAAAACCTGGGGACTTCGACCACGCTTAGTACACTGGCTGTACACGGCTGTGGTTAGACCTAGAATAACCTATGGATCGCTGGTTTGGTGGACAAAACTAGAACAGAGGCTAGCCAAGAAGGAGCTATCAAAACTTCAGAGGCTGGCCTGCCTGTGTATTACGGGGGTGATGAGAAGTACCCCGACAGCAGCTCTGGAAATACTTCTAAACCTGCCACCGTTAAACATCTATATTACGGCAGAGGCAAGAATGGCGGCTTTCAGACTGAACTATAATGGAAATTGGAAACCCAGTCATCTTGATGGGCACACCAAAATTACTTCCGTTGTAACCAGCCCACTGCTAGACATGAGCAGTTATACTATGCCTGCTAGGCAAAACCACACTAAACCCTTCACCACTCTCCTGGAGTGAAACGAAGGGCTATTACAACAAAGTAGTCAGGCAAACAAGCTAATCTGGTATATGGATGGCTCCAAAACTGACAGTGGCACAGGTGCAGGAATATTTGGGGAATCACCTCAGTTTGCTTCCTATGCATCGCTGGGGAGGTTCGCCACTATCTTCCAAGCCGAAACTCATGCCATAGACATCTGTGTACATGAGAATTTAAAAAGGAACTACCAAGGTAAAGAAATCCTTATCTTTACAGATAGCCAGGCCGCCATAAAAGCCATAGCTAGCAATCGTACTAACTCAAAATTAGTATGGGAATGTCGACATAACCTAATAACCCTTTCAACCCACAATAGAGTAACCCTGATGTGGGTCCCGGGGCATAAAGGGATTAGTGGCAATGAGAAACTTGACTCCTTGGCTAAGAAAGGAGCAGAGTTACCATTTATGGGGCCAGAACCCGTCTTTGGAATTACCAACAACTTTGCTCGAAACTGGTTGAAAAGCTGGACAAAAAGACACACTGTAAAAAATGAGTTGAAATTTACCTTGGGAAAAAGTTAACTTTCCTCTCTTATTTGCGGTAGTTTTACTCTAAAATTTAACTTTACCTGTACGTTAATAGTTGTTTTACTATTTGTGGTAAAATGTTCTTTAATTGTGTAAAATTACACAAATATAAGTAACTCTATTACATTTAACTGGTTAAAATCACTATCCATAATGTAAATTTGCATAACTCAGAAAATCTTTCCTTGGAAATGTATTATTACTCAATAACTTGATTCATTTTTAGTGTAGGTAATATTAAAGATAAGATGAACTTTAAAAAGTATAGTGTAATTTTGCCCTTAATATGTTTTTAACCGATGAGATACTATTTCGCTGATTGCACTTGTTTGTTGATGAGTGGTGACCTTCGTTTCGTGAACGAATTCAGGAACACATTATGAACAGTCCAAATTGGGTTTTTGGGATATGGTCGGAATGGTGCGTACCAATTGATTTATGATTTCTTGTTACAGGTTTCGCAATCTGCGAGCGTACCCTATCGATATCGAACGAAGTGTTCATTGCTCATTCCCTAGTAGCACACATATATTATATAAATATTTTTTTCAAATATTTAAAATATATCTTTTTCAACATCCGCCTAAATATTTAGCTAATATATCATTTAAAATATTTCTTCAATATTATTTTAATAATATTTATATAACATTCTAGTTAGGATATCTTATGAATGTTATATCCCTAGTAGCACAAATATATTATATAAATATTCATTCTCAAATATTTAAAATATATCTGTTTCAACATCCGCCTAAATATTTAGCTAATATATTATTTAAAATATATCCTCAATATTATTTTAATATTATTTATTTAACATTCTAGTTAGGACATCTTACATGTATGTTATATTTCTGATTCAAATAATATTCCTAGAATATTATTTTTGTATTTTTGGAATATTATTTATTAGAATGTTTTTAAGAATATTTTTGTACAGCGAATTATGCTCTATAGCAACATGAATTTCAATTTTCTTTTCACCACTCATTTTCTTGTTGATGGACATTTTAAACTTTTCAAATAAAACCCTATACATTTTGTTCTTCTAGTGAAAAGAGAATTTTGCTCTCTTTATGAAACCATATTCTCTAACAAGAGCTACATAAGAAAATTTTTGACAAAAATTGCGTTTGAAGTTTATTTAGCATAAGAGTTACACTTAGTAATAAAACACTTGGGTTTGAATTTAAATATGTATATTCTTTTGAAATGGTAAAATGGCCATCAACAAGAAAATGAGTGCTGAATGGAAAATTGATATTGCTATAGAGCATAATTTGCTATACAAACTTTCTCAATACATTGTTTGATAGAACGAACATTTAAAAAGTTAGTGCCAATAAGGGGTTCTTTTGCATACCCTATAGAGAATATCTGCTAGATAAATTGCACATTTAAAATATTATTTCCTGTTTTAGGGGCCTAGAAAAATAAAGGAGTCGCTTATAAATTTTGACACAAAATCAACCATTAGAAAATGCCAAACAGTGCCAATGTTGGTGAACGCATTTTAACGTTTTACTTCTCTAATTGTAATTGTAGGTAGTATCAGAAAAGGATTATACACCTGACAAAAATTTTTACAGCTCATTTTAATTCACTACAATCCAATAAAAAAATAACTACTCATCCATCCTGAATACTTCAATAATTATATTATAACTGAAATATTAAATTTAATAACAGTTTATTCGCTGGTATATTAAGGATAAAATTCCCACCTCATGGAATAGGACTGGAATAAAAGATGTATTATAGCAAAACCAATTTATTCACTCAGTAAAATATATAAATACTCGATAATTATTCAATAGGAAGGTTGTCTTGGGACTCATAATACTTCTTTCTGTAAGAATAAAAAAAAACAGATTTTGGTTTATAATCAAAGCAGTAGTATTTAACTTTAAAATATTGAGAAAAGTATTTAAACATAAATTACAGTGAGCTAATTTTCTGTAAAATTTTAATGCTTTAAATTTAAAAATGGATGGAAAGCATGCAGCAACATACATAATCCATTCCCCTTTTCCTGCAGTTTGCAATGGAAGTAATGAAGTCAGTGTAGCAAGTAGATAATGCTGCCCCATACTTTGTAATTCATACCTTATCCTAACGAACTCAAATATGCTTGTACTAAATTATTAAAATTCAGTCGCAACCAAGATTTGAAGCCCTGTTTCTATGATCAAGAAGCAGGGTCTCTTGCAGCAACATATTTTAAAGAAGTTTATATAATTAACAAGGACTTTTAGAATCATCTGTACTTCTAGTCACCATATTAGTGTAAAGTAAAGTTTGCAACAAATTGAAGTGTTTTATTATTTTAAGAAAAAATAATTATTGTTAAGAAAATCTTAATTTGATGTAGTCAAGCCCAATACCATTATGTAGGGCGACCAAGAATAGAAAATGTGATTAGGCAATATTAAACATTTTTTAAAATTAATGGAATATTTTCGAAACAGTATACAAGCATAAAACTCAGGAGATTTTTTACAAGTTACTTCAACCAAAATAATTCAAGTTAAAAATCAGAAGTTCCTTTTATCACTTCTTAACGCCTCTCTATCTATTTATTTATTTATCACGTCCTTTAATTTAAATTAGTTAGATCTGAAATCGTTTTCTCTTTCCTGGTGGTCTAGGTGTCCCATAACTGGTGGACACCTTGAGCTTTCCGTACGTATGGTAAGCTGGTAAATTAAAAAAGGTACTTACTAGCTGTTTAATACTGTCGAAGCATATCTTAACCAATTCTTAATAGCTGCTATGATGTCGTGCTCGGTTGTTTTTTAGCATTTGGGCTTAAGCTTGCTGCTTCTGTAATATTTAATAACATAATAATAATCGTATTGGTAAAAACAATGTAGATTTAACATACTTTTAATACAGTCAGATACTATTAAGGAGGAAAACATTTTCTTTCCCTCCCAGTCATATAAGGAGGCGACAGAATCTGTGAAGTTTCCTTTAAATATTTTTTACAATAGTATTGATCTCATGACTTCCAGTTCGGGCAAGGAATGATAACTGAAAATAATAAGATTTGTTATAAGGAAAGCAACATGTGCATTCAAGTACCTATCATCTTTTTCTGTTCATTCTTTGTACTTGGGCGTCTTTCACATGTACCAATGTCTTCTTCGCTCTTCATGGGTAGTCTCCCTTCAAAATCTGCATGGAAATTCTGATCATCATCAGGAATTATCTGTGGTCGACTTTGTTCCCTCAATATTTGCAAAAACCAACTTCAGCTGAGGAAGTCACTTTCGGTTTTTCTTTTGTACTCTAGAAAACATATTTAAAATTTTAAAAAAGTATAAATTTAAACATACGTGATTAATCATCATACCTTTGTCAAACTTACAGCAATCTGTAGCTGGTTGAATAACCATGTTATTTGTAATATTATCACCATTTGATGATAAGCAGCTTTTCAGTGGATATGCAGGCTCTTTTATTCGTAGGAGTAGAATAGTCACTTCTTATTTTGTTATCACCACTGCAGTCATGTAATAAGGTTGTCTTTGGGACCTTGGGAAAAAGTATTATTCCAGTTACTTCCTCATCATGGTTCATCTGTACTAAACAGTTTATTATAATCATAATCTTGATTTTCATGCAATTGTACTTTGTACAGACATTCCTCGCCTGCTAGATCTCCTTCAGAAAATTCATTACTATCAATGTTTAATTTGGTGTATTTATTACAATTTTCTAAAGATTCACTAGAACTAAAAACTGTCCAAATAATAATTATCAATTACAAATTGTTCTGTTGCTGCTTTTCTTGGCTTCTTGGTATTATTACACAGGCGACGAAAATGCCTTGTAGTCAGATCAAGAACGGATTCTCTTTTACATGATGGCATTTTCCTGTAAAACAAAAAAATGTCTATATCACTCCACATAAAATTCAAACACCAATTTCGCCGATTTTTTAAAAGATTTCATTTCGATAGTTCCAGACTTTACACTTGCACTGTACATAGTATATAACTAATTAATTTTTCTACCCACTATTTACTGTTAAAAATGTATTCTCTTATACGAAACACCACAATAATTCGCAATAAATACAAATAACTAAGATGAGAAATACTTTTATCGTATATTAATACATACCTTATAAAACAATTTAATCTGCCAAAACAATAATAATGTAATGGCGTCGTGGCACTTGGTCCTGCCTGCCTCCTACGAACGTACGCGACGATACACGATCGCGCAAGGTCATAAGCAAGATCTACAATTCAATGTTTACCAATAGATATCTACTGTACATAATAAAAATAAAATATTTGTTTGATATTTGTTTCAAAATATTAGAAATTACACACAAATAACGTATTTATTTAATATGTATATTAATATATTTCTAAATATTTCATTTTCAATATTTTATAAATACTTTCCTAATCTTTTAAATATTTAAAACACATATAATATTATCTTTATATTTTTTAAATATTAAAAAAATATTGTGTGCTACTGGGGTTTAATATTTTGTTTTTCGTTGTAGTGTAGTGCAGATTTATTAAAGGCAAATATTTGCACATATGACCCAAGGTGGGAAGAATTTGATTTTATAGTAGAAGTTAAAAAGTAATAATCGGTAAGTATATGTTAAAATTACAAATTTAAACCAATAAAATAAAAATATTTAATTTAACGTGTTTCTAGGATGAATCAAAATTTGAAGAATTCGAAATAAACTAGCATAACTGTAATGAGAAAGGTAGTCGTGTATAATCTATATAAAAGAAAGTCGTGTTAGTTACACTATTTATAACTCAAGAACGGCTGAACCGATTTGGCTGAGAATTTGTGGGGAGGTAGCTTAGAACCAGGAGACGGACATAGGATACTTTTTATCCCGTTCCCGTGGAACGTGACATAAAACGTGGTATAACAAAACGCAACTGAAAGCAAAACAAAAAATGAATCAGTCAAAACATAGCCGTTCATTTGTTAAAAATGGTATAACAAAACGCAACTGACATGGAATAACAAAACACAACTGACAGCTAAACATAATGTTGTCTATTGTTAAGTATGGTTGAAAATTTTATAATTTGAAATTTTGGAGTTGACTGGTTGATGTGTTTGTTTCGAGTTTCAATTAGCTTATTGTGCCGATATTATCATTAACAATACCATGCCGCGACCAAGACGATCAAATCTTTCTCGACAAAGCCGTAATGCAACTAGGATTCGAAACATTGTGAATGAAAGGACTGAAGAAGAACAAGAAATTGCACGTGAAGAGCGCCGCGTTAGTATGGCTCGACTTCGTGCTTCTCAATTATATGTGGCATGTTCACGGGTTGGAAGACCATCTGCGTTAATTGTTCTTGTGCCTGATAATAAAACGAAAAATGTCGTCTATCACAAGGTGCTTCACTGAAGAGTGCAACCCATGCACTAAAATACATGGCCAATAAAGAATCATTAAAATACTTGATTTTTTTGTTTATATTTATTATCCTAATAAAAAATTGAACTTAATAAAATCCAAAATATGCTCATTTATTGCCTCTAAGGCGGAACAAAGTTCGCCGGGTCAGCTAGTTGTTTATATAATTTATAATTTTTCTAGGTGGAATCAAAACTTTATCTGAATGTTTTTGAGAGACCAAATATTTCCGAAAGCCCCTTAAAAGAAGTTCTGTTAATGTCTTATATTTTATATGAGTACAGTCAAAGAAATAAGTACTGCGTCGCCTCTTATGTGCGCCTGTTCAGTACGCAACACATCTTAAACATTCAAATAAAAGAAATATAACTTTCTATTATTAAAAATAATTAATTTGTAATACATAAATAATATGAAACTTATGTATAAAAATAATAACTTCAAAAACGAATGTAAAATCCGAGGCGAAGCATTACTTATTTCTGCGACTGTACATACATTCAATAAAAATTACTTTGATTTTATTTTATTTCATACAATACATTTACCAATGTAAGTAATATTCAGAGGAACGATTGAATTTGCAAGTACTTTCGCAAGTCATCGTTACATTCAAGAAGTATTTTTACATTTGTGTTTTAACCCTGAAAAGTACTATTGCCATGAAATATTAACTTTGTCATGTAACTTTACACAGGTGTTTTAATGTTAAAATGTAAAATTACATTGCGATCGTAATTTTAATCTGTAGATTTATTTAAAAAGGAAACATTACAATGCAAATTTAACCTAATATTGTAATTTCCCACTTCCTATGAAAATTACACTTTGAAGTAAATTTACCCCAAAAAATGGAGGTAACATAGTTGCCTCCATTGCTTAGGGTAAATTTACCGGTAATTTTTTAGAGTGCAGCACCACAACCATTGGAATGCAATTGAGGGGCAAAGACATAGCAAACTGATGCTAAAAACAACGTCTGACAAATTGACTGATGACATTCTGCAATTAAGCAGACAACAGATTAGGCCGGTGACAGGCCTTATAACTGGACACTGCAACCTAAGGAAGCATATGCATAGAATGGGGATTGGTAATGAAGAACCCATCTGTAGACTCTGCAATGAAGAGGACGAAACAGCCTCACATGTTATTTTCGACTGTGAAGCCCTGTGCCGATGGAGGTTTGCACTCCTCAAAGGAGCTTTCTCTCGTGAGACACTCATAAGGGAGGACCTGGTAAAGAGGTTACTAAGCCTAATCAGGATCACAAAACTCTTTACCGACTAAGTGACATGATCAGAGTACAATAAGCCTAAGGCTGCGGTGCTGGGTTCTAACCCCCTTCATATGTCACATACAAACAAACAAACCCCCTTACGTAAGTGAAGTTTACTATTTTGACAAGAAAACTACAATCAAAAGTGAAACATGCAAGATTCTCATTGCTAGGTACAAAAGTAGTACTTACGTGGCTAGGACCAAAAAGTGAATTATATCTAATTTTTACGAGAATAAATCTATTGTTTGAAAATTCCGACGGGTTGCTAGGTGGTTACCAAGGTTCTCACAACCAGTATTTGGAGGGGGGAGAAGGAAAGATCTAATACAATGCACAATACGTAAGCTCTTTTCTTCGCCTCAGAGACCTTTACGAACCTCGGTTGCCCACCTCGGTCCTTAAAGTGTCTTCTTGGCAGAAATGTTTACTTACGCATCTCACAATGTAAATAACTATTGTTTGCAAGATTGGCAGTAGCTTTTAAAGCAACTATCTAATGTTTGGAATTTAAACCGTCTGTAAATTGAGCTTTTGAATTCAACGTTAATGCTAAAATGTGATTTACAAAATGAATAAATGAAAATTGCTTTTGTTTGAATAACATTCCAATTACAAAATGCTATCTATATTCTAATACATATTTTGTAATGCTTGACATTTAAACCAAGGAACAGCAAAATGCAAAAGGAACAGAACAGTGCAACAGCTAGAGTGAACCTGGTACAGAGTTGGCAACTCTGTTACTGTACAGGCGGAAACGACAGGCGGAAACGAGAATTGCCGAAGAATCGTCGATGTAAACGACGCCCTACAATGGAGCGATAGGAATGATGATGATGACACTCAAACCATAATCTAAATTATTTTTTATGTTGTATTTTATTTACATTAACCTCAAATACAAAACTGTCAAGCTTAAAAACTATTTCCAATCTTGCTCATAATAGTAATTTACATTATCAGTCCTGGAAATGGAATTTTACAGTCGAGTAAGATGATATGGACAAGGCGACGAAGGAGCCGAGTCCGGAACATCGAAACGAGACTGTAAGACCATTTCCAGGACATATGTCGTAATGTGTTCTATTTCATATCGCAATTATTGGAGTTTTGGTTTAATTTAAAAAAAATTATATAAAATAAATTTCCGAATGCAAAATATGGACATCGATGTAGAACGAGTTTCCATAGTAACTGATTACGTACTAAAACATTGTCTAGTTGATTCGATTGTATTTGCGTAAATAAAATTCTTTACAGTCATACTAGAATGTAAAATCTTTTCGTCATATTCGACTGTAAAATCACATTTTCCGAACTGAAAAGTTTGACATAAAACTGACAAATGTGACACAGTATGAAATAAATTATTTTACAATCCTTAGCTGCCCAGGACATGCGTTTGATATACTAAAAGCTATACACTAAGCAAGGCCGACATTTGAACCAGGACACTTAATTTTTGTTCTAAAATAGTCTGACACTCTTTCACTGAATGTGAATACCACTTTATTTAAATTGTCTATATTTTGCTTGTAGAAATGTTGATGTTTGTAAAGTTTGAATAGTAATATTCTAGATTACCTTTCAACATGCAAATTAACCGTAAACAAAATTATAAAAGAGAAGTAGAATTGGAGAACGTTCGAACATTTTCATGATTATGAGAACATTTAACACCATTTGGAATTCTCATTATTTTGGATATAGGTCTGCAAGTTAAGGTTGTTTGTTTAAAGGTATATTCTCCAGTCGTGCTTACTTCTGAGGATTTATTCTCATTTGTGCTCTGGGAATATTCTCCAAAAATAAATTCTCATGCATTTTACAACACTATTTCTAACCCTAAAATTGATATAAACATAAACAATTTTTTTATTGCAGCATATTTTCCAGTGTTTACCCTTAATAATACATGAAATTAAAAAATAATATTAATAAGCACTAAGGAATCTTTACATTAGTAATTAACTATACTAATCTTAAGAAGTCAATGCACGGGTAATATTTTATAGGTAATGTAGTATCGTACCATATCAAAATTGCCAATGTTCTTTTTGTTACAAAGAATTTTTAAATCATGCTAAAGTTTTTATGCTTTTTTTTCATTTAATCACAATGTACAAAAGAAAACGACAATTATTAAAGTAGTATTTTTTGGGGCACGTATCAGATAATTCTAATATAAAAACATTTACAGACTATTAGTTAAAATTTACACAACCGTCTTAATATAAATTTCTAGATTGTTAAGATTTGTAAATTTAAAAATTTTATTTTCTTAGGAATAAATACAAACTAATAATTCTTAGAAATCAGAAGTGATACAAAATGCATGCGTTAAAAAGATTTTTAGCAAATAAGATTTTACAATGCTATTATATAACACAGTAAATTTTTTGGTGATATTTTACAATATGCACAGCTCTAGTAGTTTATATTGTACCATAAAAAAATTTAAAAACCTCTCGATTTACTCGTCAATAAATACTGGCATTATTTAACTGCTTATTTATAGAGTTCATTTACAACAAATTTGAAACAAAAACAGTACTCTTTATTGTTCCGTTTTTAGCAAAAAGAGACAAACAAATAAGTACTTATCACAATTACACTGCACACATTCATACATAACACAATTTCCTATTCTCTATACTGTTATTTCGCATTATTCAACATCACATATGGTTTTTTCTCAGTGAAGAAATTTTTCAAAACAAAAACTTGTCCAACACCAATAATTATTATAGCCATCGCTTCAAGAAGAGACCACCATAAAACTCTTTCGTTCAGATCTTCTGCTCGCTTTCTGCCTTGTGCTTCTCTTAACCGGTGATGAGTTTGAAAATCTATTATCGTATTTAGGGCTTTGTGGATATCTTGAGATGATGATTCCATCTAAAATAAAAATATAGAAAATATCAACAAGTTATTAATTTTTAATAAAAAAACTCACTTGTGTCATTACAGTCGCATGTTCTCCAACACCAGGTAAAGGTTGCTCATCACCCACTTGGAAGTCAAAATACACTAATTTGTGTGAAAATGTCGAAAATTCGTTGCTAAAGCATACAGCGTATACACCAGTATGTTGTGCAGTAAACGAATGCGAATCAAATTGCATTTTAACTTGTTTATAAATAACCTGTTTGCGAGGATCTTCTAAAGACACATCAACATCATATTGCCCACCTGTTACAACCTACAATGAAAAACATCTTGTTATGACAGAAAAATCTTCACAATATTTGCTAGAATTTACCTGAAATTCTAAAGTTACTGACGTGTTCTTTTTGATTTCTTGATGAAAACATTCCCTAGCACTATCTGGCAATTCAAAGGTTAGTTCGGTAGCATTACAAAAAATAATTATATTATGCAAAGCAGCTAGTACCGCTATTACGTAAAACCAAAATTCCATATTTATTAGAATGTAGGCGTATTGATAATCAGGTGATAAATTCTTTCCAGATTCCTATTTTTATTATAATTATCCACTACACTAACCAACTACACCGATTATCAATCATTTTTAATAACAAAACGTGGCCGGAAACTTCTGTCACTCTGACATCTTGCTGTATCGGCAAGAACAAAATTTGTTTACGTCAACACACCTACGAAAGAAAGTAAAGTATACAATGGACATTTTTTATAATGGAATCCTAATATAATAAACATGATCATACGATATACAGACACACTGTATATAACGTTTTTTTGTTTTTATCTACGATCATACAAAAAGTGACTACTGTTTATACGAAAATCAGTGGATTTCCGTATAAAAAGTTAACGTTTATTGAGCTAGTGTTATAATAGTATATTATTCAACGAGCGTATAATGATGGCTATTATTCAGGAGGTGAAGTTTACGGCCACTAGCCGCAGGCGAGTGGCCTAAATCACCGAGAGAATAATAGCCATTATACGCGAGTAGAATACTATACTTTATCCACGACTACTAAATATTTTTGTTGAAGTAATGCCCGTAATTTTTTATAATCTTGTAAATTTATACCTTGATGTAAGGTGATCGTACTTCTAAGCATTGAATAATAGGTCCATAGCGTTGAAGATTTATATTTTGCGGATAATTCAGTAAAGCATACTAATAAAGTCGATTCAGAAAATGAAGTGGTTTTCATTTCCTTTTGCCAGTTTAAAAAAGATTCATAGGCCATATTATATACTTTCCTTGACTTTTCCGGCAATAAATTTAATGAGGCAACTTCAGCAGCTTCTCTAATTTCTGGTGGTGTTAAAGAAAAGTCATTTTCATTTTCTATATCCATTTTTAGTTCGTTTTTTAACACAATTTAACACAAAATATCAAAACACTGAGAAATCTACGCACACAAACAATAATGTTGACAGGTTTGAATCAAATTTGTTTTGTTTCAAAAGCTACTTCGATTTATAAAATGTTTCGAAAAACATGGTATGTTAAGAAACAGATAGACGACACGCACATTCGAAGTCGCTGATGGCTCAGGGTAGATGCTCCTTGCCTTCCAACCGCGGGTCCCGCGTTCGAATCTGGTCTAGGAAAATTCACTTTTTAATTTTTTTATGTACAGAACTGAATTGAAAATATTTAGTGGTTTACACGATAAAATTTTAAAAACCGATTGTTTGTTGCAAAACAATATAATATTATAGCTAAATCAAGGAAGCATCTGGCAGCAGTGACTAATGACTCATTATCACTGCCGTGATTAATGGGTATGGTTAAGGTCGAGCAAACAGACGTATAATGGGTACATTATACAATAGTCGTGGATAATAGTATATTATGGGACAAGTGGTTGAAATAAAATTTCAACGTTGAAAGTGGTTTTTTTCAACGAGCGATAGAGAGTTGAAAAAAGTAACTCGAGACGTTGAAATTTTATCAGCCACGCGTTCCATATACTATTTTTTCTTCGAATTTTTAGTAAATTAATGCACTTTAGAAAAAAATATTACATTTAAGTGACAAAACATGACATTAAAGTAACATTTCTCTTGTCAGCAATTGAATGTCAAACAGTTTGAAATTCAAAATCGCGGTAGTCCGATAATTTCAACCTCTAGAGGTTGAAATGCGATTTCAACCATTGTTATCGATTGCAAAATGAGTGATTTCAATGTCATGAGTAGAAAAAAATTTTATTGCACGCTAATGTAAACAAAAAATGTATAATAAATGATTTATTAATATTTTACAAACTGGTTGCTAAACAACTTAGCATGTAAAAATCAAAGCAAGCTGATATACATGACATACGCCACAAATTTTAAAAAATATTAATTAAACTGAATAGTCGTTTAACTTTTAAGTAAAACGTTATGATCGTAGAGAAAACGTTGTAAGATACACGTATAAAAAGTTTCTTCATTGCACTCACGTCTTTTAAAACACTCGCTCGTGTCTTAAACCGTTCGCGCAACAAAGAATGACTTTTTATATCTTAAATATCTATTATGTTGACTAGGGGTAATTTTTATAAAGAAAATTATGCCTTACTATTGTTTTCGCAAATAACTTTGGATTTACTAAAAAACAAATCCATAGTTCTATTAAAGTCCATGATTGTAAAGTGGCCATGGATCCATTATCACTCTTCCAGAGAATCTGTGTAAATAAGAATTTCGATGAACATTTTGACTATGTATTATGAGTTGAGTCTATATCCTACCTCACCCTTCGACAATTTTGGTATGCACAAAGCAATAAACAGAGACAAGTCTGGCAACACTGTTTTACTATAGTTTTTACTGGACAGCACGTGGCCACATCACAGTATAAATAACATACAGTAACGTGACTCTCGCAAATAGTTACCATCCACCACACAACAAGCTGGCATGTGTCGGCAGTACATAGAGAGCAGTTATACTTCATACACGCGACCGAGCACATCAAATTAGCCAGTCCCGTATAACTCCAATTGTGCAGTGCGGATTGTTTTAATTGACAAAGATTACCAAACTTCTGATAAATTAGAAAAAACTTTATTCGATATATATGCGGTTAATTGATAAAAAATGTTTATCGGTACATACATGCAAACCTGAGTTTTATTTAATTTATTTTATCTATGGAAATACTTTTTCAACAACACTTCCAAGATATTTGTGTAAATAAACATGTGGTCAAACGCGTTTTATCCATCTTCAAATCATTAACATTTCTACATTCGTGCAATAATTTTAAATAAAATAATAATATAGTATATCATTTACACGCTCGACTGCGAGTGTATTACACTTTAAAAGACGTTAACAGAGATTTTAAATCACCCAAAAGTAGTAAAAAGATAATTATATTGAAACATAATCAACAATAAAGCTTTCGTTTTGTAAATGAATATTCAATGATGTACGTGAATGTAAGTTCAGTTAATAACAAACTAATTGTTCAAAGGCGTCAATTAATTTTGTTGATTCAAACAATTTTATTTCGTATTTTATTGAATACGTTACTGGATATTATCTGCAGGCGATGTCGACCGATAGACTTCGGTGCACTACTTCGTTTATGGGCGTGATATTTGAAAGTGGATTAACATCAAAGGTGCCGCACACAAGTAAACCTGCTGATTGTTATATATACTGTGGCCACATGCCGCAATACAAACAGCAACAACATCCTTCGTGTATTTGTTTTGCTCTTTAATTACACTAAGGAACAAAAATAGCACTTGTTTCTGCATCAGAGACCAGACTAGGTGATACTTATAGATTTTTGTGTGTAGAATTCGATGGCTTCAAAAAAAAATTGCGTATCACGTCATGATTTTGAGATATTCGCACTTAAAAATGCAAAAAAGGCCTAGTTTGACCATTTTCAGAAGGTTATAACGCAAAATATTTAATATAGGATTAGATTTTGTCATATGCATTTGAAAGTACCAACATTTAGCTACAATTTAAAATATCTACTTTTTTTGTGCTCAAATTTTTCGCAGAGATATTTGATATGACAGCATATCAAGCATTTTATGTATTGACGTTAATCTTTTTTTTAGTGAATTAATCGTTCTGAAAATTTACATTCAAATATTTTTCAAGTTATGCGAAATTAGTTTAGAGATAGACTTTTCAAAATCAAGATGGCGGAGCCAATGTGGCGGACAAAATTATAAATTTAGGTGCAAATCTTTTGAAAACTAGTACGGGATAGTTATTCTGGCTGCGCACTCTAAAAAATTACCGGTGAATTATACCCTAAAAAATGGAGGCAACTATGTTACCTCCATTTTTTGGGGTAAATTTACTTCAAAGTGTAATTTTCATAGGAAGTGAAAAATTTCAACATTAGGTTAAGTTTGCATTGTAATGTTTCCTTTTTAAGTAAATTTACAGATTAAAATTACAATCTCAATGTAATTTTACATTTTAACATTAAAACACCTGTGTAAAGTTACATGACAAAGTTAATATTTCATGGCAATAGTACTTTTCAGGGTTAAAATACAAATGTGAAAATACTTCTTGAATGTAACGATGACTTGCGAAAGTACTTGCAAATTCAATCGTTCCTCTGGGAATTGTATGAAACAAAATAAAATCAAAGTAATTTTTATTGAACGTATGTACTTATATAAAATATAAGACATTAACAGAACTTCTTTTCAGGGGCTTTCGGAAATATTTGGTCTCTCAAAGACATTCAGATAAAGTTTCGATTCCACCTAGAAAATTAAAAAATTATAAATTATATAAACAATTATACACGAGTACCTTTCTCAATTACAGTTATGCTAGTTTATTTCGAATTCTTCAATTTTTGATTCATCCTAGAAAAACATTAAATTAAATATTTTTATTTTATTGGTTTAAATTTGTAATTTTAACATATAGGTACTTACCGATTATTATTTTTTAACTTCTACTATAAAATAAAATTCTTCCCATCTTCGGTCATACGTGTAAATATTTGCCTTTAATAAATTCGCACTACACTACAACGAAAAACAAAATATTAATGAGCAATGAACACTTCGTTCGGTATCCATAGAGTACGCCTCGCCGAAATCATAAAAGAATGGTACACACCATTCCGACCATTCCCCAAAAAGCCTATTTGGACTGTTCATAATGGATTCCTGAATTCTTTCACGAAACGAAGGTCACAAACAAGTGCGATCAGCGAAATAGCATCTCAACGGTTAAAAACATATTAAGGGTAAAATTACACTATTCTTGTTCAAGTTCATCTTATCTTTAATATTACACTAAAAATGAATTAAGTTATTGAGCAATTATACATTTGTAAGGAAAAAATTGTCTGAGTTATGTAAATTTATATTATGGATAGTGATTTTAACCAGTTCAATGTAGTAGAATTACTTATATTTGTATAATTTTACATAATTACAGGGCATTTTACCACAAATAGTAAAACTACTAAATGTATAGGTAAAATTAATTTTAGGGTAAAAATACCGCAAATAATAGCGAAAAGTTACCTCTTTCCCAAGGTAATTTTACCTCATTTTTTACAGTGCGGATTTAATCAATAAATTAATTATTTTTAATAAATAATATAAATATTTATACACTTTTTAATTTAAATAAATTATTAATTTCGCATAACTTGAAAAATATTTGATTGTAAATTTTCAGAACGATTGATTCACTAAAAGAAAGATTAACGTCAGTACATAAAATGCTTGATATGCTGTCATTCAAATACAAAAATATCTCTGCGAAAGATTTGTGCACAAGAAGAGTAAATATCTTAAATTGTAGCTGAATGTTGGTACTTTCAAATGCATATGACAAAATTTTATCCTGTATTAAATATTTTGCGTTATAACCTTCTAAAAATGGTCAAAATAGGCCTTTTTGGCACTTAGTGCGAATATCTCAAAATCATGACATGATACGCAATTTTTTTGACGCCATCGAATTCTACACACAAAAATCTATAAGAATCACCTAGTCTGGTCTCCGATGCAAAATCTAGTTCCGTAGTGTTATTAACCGTTCCTACTTATTATTACGAGCGTCTCGCGCCACATGCGATCCGACGTTTATTTGACATCGCAGGATTTGACAATAGGACAATCCAACCAGCTGTCAAATAAAATTCAATATGGCTGCTGGATGACAAAGGTTTGTTGTGTACGGCATTGAAGTAACCAAGATATATAAAACACTGGTAGGTCAACTCTCCTATGCTTGCCATGATAAATTTTTCACCCAAAATTGAAGCGAGATCATTAGTTCGAAAGTCGCCGCAACAGTGAAACGTGAGTTAATATAGAGTGACTCTAACGTGAGTGTCAAACCAAACCACATCTGTTAACCTTCAAAACTTATTAAGCTTTTTTAATAATAATAAAATTTATATTTTTATTATTGTCGTTCGAGAATTTAATTGATGTTTCTTATGCAGCTTTGTTTCTGTTTATTATAATTAATAAGCCAGAATTAATAAAAGATAGCGCGTTCTCAAATATACAGGTAAGTATAAATGAACACTTTATTATTTCTAAACTAATTTTTCTGGTTTGTTTTCGATAGCAAAACGCCATTCGTATCATGTGATAAATTTTACCAGTAAATAGTTTGATGTTTAATTGTTCTATTAAAATTGCTCTTTTTAGTGATTCCACCTTTCTGTATGTGGCTAATGGTAATGGAGTGAGGGCCGTTATGTATTTCTCAATCACAATAGTATAAGGTATTTAGAAAATCAGTTGTCAAAATGTAATTTTTAAATTTATCATAAAATGAAATCGCTTTAATCTAAACCTCTTATATTTTCCAGGGACATTGCATGGAAGGTCTTGTATGGATTCTCATGGAAGTGACTGAGGTTCTTAAAATAACTTCAAAATTTGGTTACCAGAAAGAATTTTGTTTCCAAAATGTCTGTACTACAGGGTCAAAGCAATCTTTACGTACATTACATTTATGTTTAGATTTTATTGTAATAGTGATCGATGTCGACTTCACTTTCCTTGCCAGACCACAATTGGTCTGGTATTGACTTCGTTGTTGTCATCATCGATGGCCTTGTTATTTTATAAATGTTTGTAATTAAATTTTTAAAATATAAATATTTCATGGATAGTTTTGCTGTAATTGATCTTGTTTGTTACAGAGTTAGATGCACAATAATATAATTGTTATCAAGTCAAAAAACTATTGCTTTTCAGTACAAAAGTCTGTCTTCTGCTGTTGTATTTAATATTTTTGTCCCTTTCACATGTGGACCATGTTTATATTGCTATTTAGCTTCTTGTTGCTATAAAAATTATGCTGAGATGTGTGCTTTATTGCTATTAATTACCAGTAACAGTTTTACTTAACCTGCTTAATGCATATAATTAAAAACATGTTTAAGCATTAAGTATATATAATTCGATTTATACCTACTCTTTTTTAATACTTGAAATCTTTAGAGCGTCTAATAGGTTTGAATTTCGCATATAGATTTTTTTATAGTGGCACACAAGGTCTTGTTAATAAAACTCCTGTTGCATCAATCCATGCTTGCAGTTTATCTGCTTTCCGTAAAATATTACAAAATAATTGATGAATTTAATTACAATTCTCAAAAGAAATGTTTGCATAGGTCAATTTGTATTCTTATTATTTAAGTTAAATGAAAATAAAAAAAGATGTTACCTTAGTTTGCTGTAAAAAATAAAATTTCAATTTAGTTTTATTACCAAAGATGTTTTAAATAAAGAAGAGTCACAATTTAGCATTTTAATAGTGCCAAAGAATCTTGTACCTCTATCATCATGAAAAAGTTTATTTAATTTGTATTACGAAAAATACGCCAAAATCAAATATTCATTATTACAGGTTATGTTGCTATAGAATGACAATCATGCTCGCACGTCGCGCCATCTATCAGAACTTTAGCTCGCGTTAAAAAAGGTTGACGAAATGACGGCGAGTTGACATACCATATGTTATATATATCTTGGAAGTAACTTATAAATAATTTTAGTTATATTTGTAGAACAAGAGTTTTAAAATGCCGTAATTTTGCGCAGTAGTTGGGTGTACCAATAGATCAAACAGAGATGTAGTAAGATTTTTTAGAATTCCCGCTGTTATACTGCATATAAACATAAACAACATCTAAACGATTTAGCTGTTGAACGAAGAAGACAATGGATAAATGCTATTTAACGGGCAGATTTAGCTGAAAATAATACAAAATATACAAGAGTGTGTTCCAAGCACTTTATTTCAGGTATGCATGTAACATATTTCATTCTGAAACTTAGAACATTTCTAAAATTAAAAAATGTTTTAATTTGAATTTTCTTCTAGGAAACCCAGCTGATTTAGAAGACAATTTAAATCCTGATTGGGTTCCCAGATAAAACAGCAGGTACAGCAATAACAACCAAAACAGGAAAGATACGAACGACAGAAAAAACGTCGGAAGGTTAATGCATATTTCGAATTTACAGATATGATATCGAGGGATATTTGCTTTTTGGAAGTTATACATATGTGTTGTATATATGACTAGATGACAGATATAAAGAATTCTTTCACTTTTCTTTTAAACATTTTTAATTAATCCTTTGATGTGTTCAAGCAATTGATTATAAAGAATAATTCCATTATAAAAACTTGAATTTTGCGCTTTTGATGGATTTCTTTGACTTGAATAAAAATTATTGTTAAACCTAGTATTGTGATTGTGAATATCATTTACTATACTTGGGCCGCTGAACAGATATAGTAATAAAAAACGCCTACAATTACCCCCTCTTTGTAACAAAACCTTTCTATTGGTAGCATTCAAATATACCGCTCAAATTGAAAGGCATGTTTAATTGTACCAAAAAGATATCAATTCGTTCACTGTCAAATATCCAGCAATCACTTGTTAGTTGTGCGTGACGCTTGTATAACTAAAATTTTCGTTCATTCATTTTCGATATTCTGTATTTGTTTGTTTGTTTAGTTTTCCGTTCTTATCTGTTTTGAGTGTTCCCGTTTTCATTTTTTTGTGTTTTGTTATTATTTCGTTCTTTACTGTTGTTGTTTTAAAATCCAAGGGATATGGCCCTTTCTCCTCCAAAAAAACGGCCGCGAATGCATTTTTCGGTGTCTGATAAAGCATCCATCCTAAACCTTTTTAAAGCGTGTCAAGAAAAACATCCAACTAATTCGAAAATTGAAAACGTCGAATTTACTGCAAAAGCGGCAGGTAGGCAATTGTAATTTTATTTTGCTTATTACGTATTGTGTTATTTCTTCAATATCAATGTTGTAAATATTCATTTTATAACAGGCGTGGGTGTTGCAAGTGTTTATAATATTCTTCGAGAATATAAGGCTGACCATAAATTCAAGCCGCCAAAGTCATATCATCGAAGTAAACCCATTTTGGACAACATTGATGAGGGCATAAAAAGTGGAGTCAGACGAATAATTCACCAATTTTATCTACGAAACGAACCACCAACAATATCAAAAATAATGCTTGCTATTAATGATAACGAAGAACTGCCAAATTTCAAAAAAACTACTTTGAGGGCATTGCTGAAAGAAATTGGATTTCGGTAAATATACAATAAGTAATGTTGTCATTATCTAAATTTATTATTGTTGAAGGTATAGCAAAAGAAAAAGAAATGGAATGTTAAAGGAAAAAAATGAAATTGTGGCTTGGCGACGACATTATCTCCGGGAAGTGCGGAAATTGAGGGCAGAAGGGAAACAAATTTATTACTTAGATGAAAGGTGGGTAAATGCAGGTCATACAGTGCAAATAATTTGGCAAGACAACCATAACTACAGCAAGGCAAGCTTTCCTACAAGGGTTATCTACAGGACTGAAGAATCCATCTGGCAAAGGAAAACGTCTTATTGTGTTGCACATTGGGTCAGAGGAAGGATTTGTAGAAAATGGCCTACTTTTGTTTGAATCCAAGAAGACTGGCGACTATCATGAAGAAATGAACGTCGAAGTCTTTGAAAAGTGGTTCCAAGCAATATTGCCGGCTTTGGAGGAAGGAGCAGTGATAATTATGGATAATGCCTCATATCACAGCAGAAAAGTACAAAAAGTTCCTTGTTCTTCAGCAAAAAAGGCAGAGATTCAAGCTCGGTTAAGTAAGAACTCTGTTACGTATGAAGCCGATATGGTTAGAGCTGAATTATTAACGCTGGTGCAACAACACGCACCGGCGAAAAAGAAATATGCTATTGTAACAAGAGAGAAAAGGAACGAACCTCTTTTCGAGCGACAGGTGGTGTGTTCTGCCGCCTTCGAGAGAATGACGCATCGCACAAGCATGTAAATCAGACGCGGTTTATTCTAGCATTTTCTAGAATACATAGAAGGTTCCAGCGATTTCTGGTGCGTTTATATGAGGATATAAAAGCGGATTGCGGATAAAAGAGAGGCAGTCAACAGCAAGTCATTAACTGTGTATTACAAAATAAATAGTGAATATAAATGTTGTATTAGAAATTTATAGTCTGTAAATAATAGTTTTTAATGGTTTATAATCATAGCGTTAATTTATAGTGTATTCATTAGTGTATAGAAATAAATATTTGTTTGTGAATAGACGATTTAAACAGCACTTGTGTTATTATTTTTAGAAAGAACGTTACACTATTAACGAATTAGCTACAGCAGTTGGTCGTAAAATTCTACGATTGCCACCATATCACTGCGAACTTAATCCTATAGAATTAATATGGGCCCAAATAAAAGGAGAAGTAGCAAGAAATAATACCAACTTTAAAATCCAAGATGTACGAAACCTACTACTTACTGCAGTTGCTAATGTTTCTTCCGAAAATTGGAAGAAAGCGATATCACATACCATGCTGGTAGAACAGGGCATGTGGGAAGCTGATTTAGCAGCAGCGGATATTGTGATTGAACCATTGATTATCAATTTGGAAAATGAATCTGATTCATCAACGAGCTCGGATTCTGATTAATATTTATTATGTAATTCATCGTGTGTACATATTTTATAGTTTTCATTTGTATCCTGTATTCGTTTAGTAGTTGCAGTTTCTGCTCTATAATCTGCATTTCTATTTTGTATAAAACATTTTGTGCCAAAGATGTATATACTTAAAGCATGTTTGTATGTAAATTCATTGTTTTATTAATAATTCACAGACAAAATAAATGCGTTTACAAACATCGCACTCACGAACTTTTAATGGCAATTTTATTAAATTAATAAAACTGAAATTTTTTAAAATGTATATTTATTATTTATACTAGCATTTCTCGAAGTGCCATTATTTATAATGAATTAACAATTCGTTTCTAAAAATGTTCTATTGTAAATTTAACTTTCACATAAAACCAATCAGAACAATCTGTGCTGCCTTGATTTCTTTTTAACTATATCTGTTCAGCTGGGTATAATATTAAATTATCAGTCAAATATTGTAATAACCCTAATTTCAATTTATGTACAAAAACAACCTGAATTTTAATAAAAGTTTGAATATTAACCCTGATATGTACTCATGTATTCCACTCTAGTATATCTATTGTAAATATTGCAATTAAGTATTACTCTCATTGCTTTATTTTGTAGAAGTTGTACCTAACTTATACAAGTCTCCTTTAATCCCCATAAATAAAATAGTAGCAGCAAAACAAAAATGTATTAGTATTATAGTATTAAAAACCAATCTTTTTGAGCAAGTTGTCAAATAATCACTGCATCTTCCCAAAACCCCATTTCTTTGAAAAAATCTTTTTACAAATGTAATTAATGTGTTCATCAAATTTTAATTTTTTATCAATAATCCCAAATATTTATGACTTTACTGTTTCTACGATCTCACCATTAACATTAACTCCAAAATTATTAAAAACCTCTAGATATCCACTTCCTTTACCAATAATTAACAATTTAGATTTATTTCCCTTTGAATACCAATATTATCCCTCCCACTAATGTACGCAACCATGTTGTCAGCAAATAAAATTTACATTTATAATGACATTACTAACATTGTTAATATATAGACTAAACAAATGGGGTCCTAAAATAGTCCCTTGCGGTACCCAGTATATTAATGTTAAGTGAAAACTGTGTAAATATACCGTACAATAAAAAAAATGAAACTAGAAATTGTACTTGTTTATTTAAAAATAAGGTTTAAAACTATACTTCAACTTAAAATTATATTTAAATGTTCATATTCATCATTGTATAATTCCTTGTAAGGATTTACAGGAATATATCTTAGAAGTGATTCTACGATCTCACTTGCAAAAGGTTCCGTAACATGTTCCAGAACGGCACTACTTCCAGCATTGCGTATGTCCAAAAGTAGATTCATTATTTGGCTTTCATTAAGAAGCACAATGTCTCCCACATTAGCTGTAGACTTATTTTGTAAAATTTCCCCACTTTAAATTCTTAATAATGTAAATATTTTGTATTATAATTTTTGATTATTAAATATAAATATAATGAGAATTCAACAATAACGATTCAGGCAAAAACAATAATTACATTTATTCATTTCGTATTTCAAACAATTGTTTATATTCGGATGAATTTTAAAAGGGAGAAATTAAGATTGAAATACGAAATAAAATAAAACAACTTATGCAATATGGAGATCAAGCTTCTTTAAATCCTCGAAGATGTTATAACGCCTCTGCTGGCGCCTCAGCGTTATAATATATCTTCTCGGATTTAAAGTATCGCTCGATCTCCTAATTACATAATATATATTTACATAAATATTAAATATCTAATTAAAAATATTAAAACTAATACTTATATGTAGCATACTTTCTTTTGAAAAATTGCCTTTATATTCCAAAAATGACTTATTTTCTACGAACCTGCGCTATCTGGAAATTTCCAAATCTTCTAAACCAAATGGATTCTTGTCTTAAAGACAGTCTTGAATCGCTTTTAAATATTTCTCTTACTGACAAACAATGGCTTCAAGCTACCCTTCCTGTTTCTTTTGGCGGTTTGGGCATCCGTCGAATTTCCGATATTTGCCTTCCGGGATTTTTGAGTTCACTTTATGGTGTTCAGTCTCTTTTGTATTCTTTACTCCATTCTAAGGACATTCAGATTCCAGTACACCATCATGATGAAGCTCTCGACAAGTGGATGTCACTCAATAGTGCAGTACCTTCTCGTTTAGAAACACAAAAGTGCTGGGATACTATAAACATAAATAGAACGATAGAGAATGAACTTCAATTCGACTCCAATTTTGATATTGCTCGCTTCAAAATCAAGAATCAGGAGTTTGGCTACACACATTTCCGTCAAAAAATATTGGCACCTGTTTAGACAAACAAGATTTCCAAATCTCCATTAGCCTACGACTTGGCTGCCGTCTTTTTGCTAACCACCCCTGCAGTCGCTGCTTTGTCACAAACGAAACTGGTTTCCATGGACTTAGCTGCGTCAAAAGCATTGGGAGATTCCCAAGACACAGTGAACTCAATTCAATCATTCAACGTGCTCTATCTTCAGTACATATTCCTAGTATTCTTGAACCCAATGGCTTATCTCGTGATGATGGCAAGAAACCCGATGGAGTAACTGTTATACCTTGGTCAAAGGGACAACGTCTAATTTGGGACGTAACATGTGTAGACACCTTAGCCACTACATACTTAAGCCAGACTTCTATTTCTTCTGGAGCTGCAGCAGAAATTGCTTGCAATAGAAAACATAACAAATATAAAAATTTGAAATCATCGAACTTTATCTTCAAAGCACTTGCATTTGAAACATTAGGACCCTGGTGCCAAGAAGCAAGATCGTTTATTAACTTAATTGGTTCAAAATTAATAGAAGAAAGCAGCAATTTGAAGGCTAAGCACTATCTTCATCAGCGAATATCTCTTGCACTTCAGCGAGGTAACGCAGCCAGTATTCGCGGTGCCCTTCCCGAGTCTCCACCTATGGATGAGATCTATCTGTTGTAATTTATTTTCGACATTGATGTATCATTTGCTTGACTGTTTTTTATAATATTTAAAATGCATGTTATAAATTTTAATAAAACTGAAAGATATTATTATAACATTCCTGTCAATAGGAAAAATCAAATTACGAAGTGTATGTATGGTCAAACCTTGTATGAATGTTTATAGCAACATCTGTTTTATTTAAAAGACTAGCCAAAATATTTTTAGCAGGATTCGTTGTAATTCTTCTTTTATCACACCAGCATCCCGAATATCATCTAATATGTGTACAAAAGTTGCGCCTCCTTTTAATTTATCTAGAACACAAAAAATTGTTTACTAAATTATGGTTTTTAAATAAGGGCATGTATACATACTTGCAATTTTAGCTCGATTCTTTGTTTAACAAAACAGACAATGTCAAGTGAGTGATCTACATGGGTTATCCAAAACTTCACCAGAATAAGTCCCTCGCTTTTAGTCACAACCTCCATCCTTGAAGGACAAGCTTTTCCAATTTTATTTATTCCTTCGCTTTTAAAATGTCTTACACCTTTCCCCTTGTTTATGTAATTATAGAAGCAATGACAGTTGTAAAATTCTTTCTTACTGCCATCGGCTAATAATTTAAATGAAGTATGCAGAACATATGATGACAAATTGCTTTCCTGGATTTGGTCTTTCCGTCGATGAAATGCTAGAAAATTGATTGAAATTATTTATTATATACATTGATATGTTCTTATATATTGTTACTTTTTTTATGACTTGCTATAAACACTACTGCGTAACATAGTTAAATAAAATATTATTATTATCAAATCCAGGAGCTTACCTGAAGAAGATTCCAACTGAAACTCATTATACCCAATTTCCACTTTATGTACAGTGATCATATGTTTTCTCAAATCTTATAAATAAAACGAAAACGAAACCTATTTTAAATAGGTTAGGTACAAAAACTACGATGTCAAATTAACACCGGATCGCATGTGGCGCGAGACGCTCGTTTATTATTAAAGTTGCTGACGTACATTTATATAGTGTATGTGTGCAGCTATTACATATTTCGATCTTCGTGCTCGGGGGAAATGATGCAATATTCTTGGGTGTGCTGCCGCGTTAGACGCAGTCTATCTCGGCAACCGAGAGCGCAACACGACTGAGCGTAATGTCATTTTAAATCTTTTAAACGAGATCAATTCAAATGTACGACGAACATTTCGCAGTAGCTTGAACTAATAACCTTAAAAAATATGGTTTCTTTTGATCTGATGAACACTTTTAATCTAGACAGCCGTGAGTAATCAAGTACTGCACGAGGTATCGTTATAAAGTTCTCTGCAAGATCTATTTATATGTAGAAAGACAACATGCACTAGTTTAAATTCGAGCTTTTAACTGGGTGCTAAACATGACGTTTGTTGGCTACTTTAAAGGAATATATTCTAGTAACGATACATCGTATAAGTAATAGAGCGAGAAATAAAGTTGATAAACACAAATAATTAATTCTGAAAAATATCAAATTTTATGCTTTTTAAGAACGTTTTTATCAACAAATCATAGAGGTTTGCATTTTTAAACAATTATTTCAAGCATAGATTTTACCAGCTGCAGGTGGATACTTAATTATAATCAGGGAAATAGATAAGTTCACAGTACATAGACAAAAAAATGGTCTGAAGTTGATGTCCTAGTTAGGACAGATTAAATAAACACTGTGAAACCATACTCGACTAACTCATTTCAATTCTCCAATTTACAAGTCCTACACTATATGCTCCAAACTGACAGATCTATCAGGACTGATCCTACCTATCTTATTCTTTTAATACACTAATACCACATCATATACAATGTACCCACTCGATTGTTGGCACTTTGAAGTTGACAGCTTCAGCTGACAAGATGCTTTGCATACAATAGTGACAAACCAAAACCAGTTAGCCGAACGTCATCATATTGCATGCTGCTAATAACGATTATTGTATATCACAACATAACTGTTGTTCCATAGCCCGAGATCAACAAGGTCACACACGACGGTTTTTAATATTTGCCAGTGCACCTACTTACTAAAATAAATTGAAACAGATGCACAATGTCTACATTACATGCAACCATATTGTAGCTTCAAACTCTGAGCTAAATAAACTTTTGAGAAAATTGCTGTAAATATAGATCTCAAACATCATCTTTAAAAATAGATTTGACATGGTAAATAAATACAAAGCTAGCCCAATTTATACCCTTTTTATTTATAAATATACAGATGCCAAACAAACCATGCACACAAAATTATATTAAACTACAAAAACAAAGCAATTTACAATTGGTACAATTTTGAATCTTCCAGCCCAGTATAACTTTTCGATCACAGCACATAAACAGACACAACTAAGCAAAAAGTTATACTGGGCCAGTATATCGAATGCAATTACAATAATGTTCATCATTATAAATGTAGTAATAATAATAATAATAATAATATAATGTAACAATGTTTCTTGTTGTAACATAAGAGCAGAAGTCTCTTAAGTTGGCACAATATACGCAGCAATAAAAATACTTTATTTTTACATAAGTTTTTCGTCGAGCCGATAAAAGCCAGCCAACAATAATTAATATTTTTATAAACGATGTTAAATTTACAGGAGACAAAAAATAAAGTAAAATAAAATAATTATTAAAATAATAATAATAATTAATCGGAATCTCCCTCAGCTGGCAGAAAAGCAAATTTATTTGAGACGGCAAAATTTGGAGGTTCCGGTTCCTTCAATTTAGGCAAGTCTCTGTCGTGGTTATCTCTGTAATAAAATTTAAAATTAATAATGAACAATTTGTTAAAATTAGTGATGCACCGAAGTGACTTTTGGCTGAATCACTGAATATTGGGCCATTAAAATTTGCCGAAGCGCCGAATATTCGGCCAAAGTAAAATAAAAATTTTAATTAATTTTATTGAATATAAAATTATGTCATGAAAACATTGATGTCCAAAAAATGTGTTTCAGGCTACGCATTTTGCGTAGCATAATAAAATAATAAATAATATAACAAAAAGATTTTATTAAAAAACTACAACGTAATATAATATCATTAAAAAAACATTTCAGTATTTAATAGTATATTAAAGTATGAGTGGATAACAAGGTCTTTAAAACACGCGCGAGTTTTCCGCCCAGTATACCTGCAATACTGGAAATAAATTACGCAATAAAAACTTAGAAATCATTTTTGCCGTGATAAATCGAGAGGGCATAATAATATTGCTACTATAGTTACGAGAATTGTTTACGTTTTTCTCGCGTCCACGTCCGTCGTTGCATTCAGTCGTGTCAGCAAAAATCGAGGAAAAATGAGTGAAAACGAGATTTCACCCGATATAAAAGCATTGGCCGAACAAGCGGAATCGAAAATACTACCGTCGAAGTCAAAAGACGCATACATAAAGGAATATGAAAAGTTTGTAAAGTGGATGGAACTGAAAAAAGCCATAAACGTAGATGAAACGTTGATGCTTGCTTATATGTTGGAAATGGTAAGTTGATAAACACATTAAATCGGGAATGTTATATTAGACTTTTTTTTTCAGTCTAAGACATATAAATGTTCAACGGTATGGTGCGTTCATTCAAAATTGCAGGCAATGTTAAGATTAAAAAGTGGGATAGACATATCAAAATATAATAAGCTACATGCATTTATGAAAAGTTTGAACAGGGGGCACGAGGCAAAAAAGTCTTGGGTGTTTACAGACGAAGATTTACGAAAATTTTTCATCGACGCTCCTGATGCTAGCTTCTTGTTTTTAAAGGTGTGTATGAATTTTCTCTAAAAAAAAAGTCAGATAATGCTTTCAATTTTCAGGTTGTCACCATTTGTGGAATTTTTGGTTCGTGTAGGAGACAAGAAATGTGTGATTTGCGGATGTCTGATGTTAAAGAAGAAGGTTCTATGTTGGTGGTCAACATTCGTCCGTTAAAAACGGGCAAAGGCTGGAAATTCGTTATTGTAGATGGTGACGGTGGCATACCATACGTTCAGTTGTTTAAAAAGTATCTTTCTCTTCGCCTAAGCAATGTTAACACCGACAGAGTATTTTTAAATCTGTAGATATATATCTGAATATATCTGGCAGATGTATTCGCCATGTTGTAGGAATTAATACTTTCGGAAAATGTCCCTCTCTGGTAGCGCGTTTCTTAAATCTACCAGACCCTGACAAATACACTGGTCATGCATTTAGGTAGTTTACTCTCATTCTATAAATGAATTAAAGATTAACAATGGTATTTTTTCAGGCGAACGTCTGCTACAATTATGGCAAATGGCGGAATGGACATAGATCAACTTAAGCGTCAAGTTGGTTGGAAGTCTTCTACAGTTGCAGCGAGTTATATTGAAGAATCCATCGCAAACAGGACGAAGGTATCAAAACTCATTGCTGGAATGGTCAGTGGTGAAAGTACTAGTGTCTCAGTTGCTGCTAATGCGGAAATAAACTACGAGTTTAGATCATCTACATCACATAATGGTCGACATAATGTTACTGAAAACCAGAAGACAAAATCGGGAGCTAATCAGATTCAAATATCTAACAATGCAAATTGTACCTTGAATTTCTACCTTAATTAGGTTTATGTTGTTATTTCAATAATTTATTTTTAATAAAGAGAGCGATGAAGTTATAATGTTACCTATATACCTAGTTTCCTTGACAACCTTTAAAGCTCGGCTTGCTTTAATCGTCTGTTTTCGCACGCTCAGGCGTGCTTTAAACGGCGATTCTGATGCAGGTATAATAAAAAATTCATTTTAGGAAGGTTGTGGTGGATAAAAGTAGGTTTTCGGCATTTTCCGGGAGAAATCTATTTCTCTTTATTATTTAAAATTTCAGTCTGATTTTTGAAATACAATATACTCAAATTACGATTATAAAAATTATAATAAAACTCAAAATTAAAAGGACAGAAAGATAGCCCTTATTTCCCTGATCACACTGTTTTTCAAATTCATCCCTATGTTTACATATGATACGGTTTTTCATTGATGTCACGGTTGCAAGTTTTCTTATTCCGCCTCTTTATATTTCTGTTTACAAATTTTGCACTTATTATACAGGATTTGAAAATATTTACGTTTGCGATTGTAGCAAATAAATGCTGATGCATATTTTACAAACTTAGAATTTCTTTTGGTTAATCGCTAAATAATTAATTTTGCAGTTAAAATGCAATAAATAAACCAGATTGTGACAGAAAAAATAAATAAAATCTGCTTCGGCTGGCCGAATACCGAATCTTTCACGCTGCTTAGGCCAAAACCGGAGCTTCGGTGCCTCTCTAGTTAAAATCATTGGCATATTTACTTAGATAATTTTTCTTCACGCTTATGCTTTTCCTTATCATTCTTTTGGGGTGGACGATCATTTTTAGGTGGTCCTCGTTTGTCTTTATCATCTAAACAAAAATAATGTTAAATTATGACTAGAAGGAAGAATAAATAATTATTACCATTCTTTCTTTGGACTGGACCACGATTTGGTGGTTGTCTATCTGGCGACCTCTTCCACTTATCAGGAGAACCTCTTCTGCGATCTGGTGAACTTGCTCTCTTGCGTTCAAGTGATCCTCTGCGCGGAGATCCCCGCCTTCTGTCTGGTGATATTCTTTTACGGTCGGATGACGATCTGCGACGCTCTGGTGAATCTCTGTCAGATTTTCTGCGTTCTAGTGAATCTTTCCTACGATATGGCGAAGTTTCTCTTCTATTACGATCTGGTGAAACGTACCGGCGCTCACGATCTGGAGAATACTTCTGCTGCGGCGATCGCCTTCTACGATCTGGCGATGAGCGATCCAAGGATCCCCTTTTTCGTTCTGGCGATCCTCTCCTGTAATCTGGAGATGGACTTCTGCTTGGCGAGCGCTTTCTATCTTCGGGTGAATAGTCTCTTTTGCGGTCATAAGAATCTCGTCTTCGGTTTGGTGTGTTATCCCTTTTAAAGCTGGGTGAAGTTCTTCGAGGAGAATACTTTCGTGGTGAATCCCGTCTTCTACCTTGCCATTTCGAATCATCGTCCTATTTTCAAAAACAATTTAAAATATAATTCTAAATTAATCTTTACAAATTACATAACCTAAATGATTAACGCAAGTAATTTACAAAAATTGAAGTGGTCGATTAACAATTGTCAGTGCCATTAAACAGAAAGAGAAATACTGATCTGATCTTTGTTCAATATTTTGTAAATGTCTACGTAGTGTAAACCATCTACAATAATTAATTAATTATTACACACCTCTCTTCTGCCCCAATCCCTGCGTTCATTATTATCACGTCGACTCTCTCTACCAGAATCAGCCGCAGCTGGCTTATCTTGTTCTTTTGCTAATCTATCTTCTATTTGTCTTTCACGAATACTTGTATCTACAGGTTTAGCATTACCAAAAATAGAACTACTAGAAGCAGGCACTGAAGTTGTCGGTATTATTTCTTTTTCTTGTTGTGGGACTTCCTTTTCCAATTCAGCTATAACAATAGGTTCAACGGGCTTTGTACGAGGAGCCAAGACCAGCTTCGGTCTCATCCTAGGCTCGGCTAAAATTTACACACGTTTAATATTTATTAAATTAATTTAAAAGAATTTCTGTACTAACATCGTTCCGATGCTGCATCATCTCTAGCACCACCACCTCCTCCTCTAGTAAACTCTCTATCTTCGTTTCTCCTTTGTCCAAAACCTCTTCTCTCTCCGCCATCTCGATCATTAAATGAGCGGTTCCTATCACCGAATCCTTCTCGAAAACCGCCTCCTCTATCTGAATCTCTGTTAAATCCTCTCCTCTCCTCTCTATCATTGTCTCTAAAAGTAGGCCTATCAGTGGCATCTCGCCATGAACCTCCACGATCACGATCGCGATCCCTTTCAAATGTACCTGAATAAAGGTTATTGAAATTATTTATAATTGAGAAATTTTAAAAATAATCAGCTTACTATTATCACGATCTCTATTAAAACCTCCACCACCACCCCTGCTGCGTTCTGGCTCAGATGGTTCAGCACGTGGACCTGAACGCCAATCACCTGATGTAATCTCAGATCTATCTGCACGATCGCGATTATTATCCATACGGCCACCACGTCTTCTATCGTTGTCCGAATTTGTTGCTATTTCAATTCTAATTCTACGATTTTTCAATGTCTATAAACAAAGAGAATTTTTTATTTTTTTAATAACCTTTAGTTAAAAATAAGTGGAACAAGTTTAAGATTCTTTGATATTGGACATCAGTCAATTTATCCTAACCTAAATGCTTTGACATAATTTATTCATAAAACATAATCGAACTAAAAATGCCCTAACCTCTTCTGTATCTTTTATTTCTTACTTTTGCAACAACACAATATTAACAATAAATAATAAAATAACACTGTCTACTTACACAATCAGTAATACTTAATGCTCCTACTAAACTTTCCCTATCTTCAAATTCGACATAACCAAACCCTTTCAGTCTAGGTGCATCACCAGGTCTATCCTCCCTTGGTATCCGCATATTAGATATCTATAAAATTAAACACCTTTTTATTTTTTAACATCACAAACCAGAGCATAATTGTTAAGAACCTTCAACTCCCCGAAAAATTCAGCAATCTCAGCTTCGTTAACATCATACGGCAAATTGGATAGGTATGCAATAAACGGTGCCTGGTGAGGAATCTTTTCAGAGAACTCATCGAATCCTCTAGAGGCTTTAGGTGCAGTTGGTAAAACCACATTTGCTTTCGGTCTGCTTTCATATTGATCTTAAAAATAAATATCAAATGATTTTACTCAGAGGTTACTTGAATGAAAGAAATTGTTGAAAAAAACAAAAAGAAAGTCAGAAATGCTCTGTACACTGAGATGTGAATTGAATTTTATCAAGAGGTTCGTGGCAGACTAGTCTGAATTGAGTTCTGGCAATTTATAACAACTACCAGCTTGCAAATCGTACTCAAATGGCTGGCCGCAGGAGATTTCAACAAGCAGGAAATTACGCCTCTCGTTTTACAACGATCCCAGGCTCAGAATCCTACTTGCATATTTCTGGTCCTCCCACTCTGCAAATAGACAGACACCCGGCTAGAGTGTAAGAGCCTGACTCAGACCTTCCCGGGACAAAAATGAGGTAACAAGTACCCTGTTTGGAGGCCCCAGATGCAAGATTGTCACAAACCTTATAATAAAATATTCACACTCCAAGCATTAGGGATCATCATATAGGGGACATAAGCTATTACAAAATAATTTTTATTAATTATTATACCAAAGAAACTATTATCTTAAAACAGCAGGAAGTTAGCAATTAACAAAGATAAGACCTTATATACGACACTATGACCTCAGTATTTTCCAAAGTATGAATTATAAGATGCAAGCATATTTATGCAAATATAACAACTTTTCTTTTTTTAATTAGAAATTAAGGACACATTCTTACCAGCAATATCTTCTACTTCATCAGCCCAGTTAAGATTTGTTTTACGTATTGGGATAGTTGGAGTTGCTCCAGGCGTTTCTTGTAGAAAATCTGTCAAGGCAAGGGTTTTGCCTTTAGTTTTTTTACCCTTTTTTCCTGTAAAAACCTCACACAATTACCACAAATGCTAATCAAATTTAAATTTCATCTGTCTACAAATCTTGCTAACGATTATCTAGGCGAGTTTCAAGAAGGAATAAATATCGGAAAGTATTGATTAATTAATATTGCGAAACAACATATTTTCACAAACCACATTGGAGCCACGCGGTAACTTCATGGCCGAACGAATGCTATTCCTTGCAGAAACTAATTTCCGTTACAATATGTTTGTTTAAATAGTAAAAAATTGTTATCGGAAGTGTTATTACAGCAAACAATGATTTTAACAAATACTAATACTGAAAAAAATTAGCAAAACTTTATAAATACTACTATACATATGACAAATAAGTAATCGCACTAACCTGACGAAGCCATGTTGGGATTTCCGGCAAAATGTATGATAGCCAATCTCTTCGCCCATGGTAACCAAATGCGAAATATTAAAATTACTAGGAGAAAGCGACAGGATTTTGTGTATATGGTGGGGCAAAAGACGTGTCATAACTAGAGAATTCATTGTTATATTCAATTTTAATTAAGTATTTGAAGAATTCCTTTAATTACAGTTAATAAGTTGCAAATCATGTACTAATGTGAATTTACTAGCTTTTATTAATTTTTAATAGGGTGACTAGTACGTATTTCACATTTGAAGGTATACAGCTATTTGAAAATAACAAAAATAGTATAATTAGTATTGAATAGTGAAATAAAGTTCAATAAAAAGTTTTACAATATTTATTAAACTACAACCTGTCAATTGTTTCGACAGCTAAGCTGTCATTATCAAAGGTAATATGAATATAAACAAACACGTCGCTAAGGTAAATACAAAAAATAGGTAGCTCGATAAAAAGATAAAAATAATCAGAATTAAATATTTAACACTTCCAGTAACGGAGAATTACTGAGCTCAATCTGTTCATTCATTAAAGGTACCCTGAGTTTGTGTTTGTATATCCCGAAAGCTTTTAAAATGTCTATTTTGCGTTTGTTATTACAAAAAAATATGAATTTAATACTACTTTGGAGAGTCATTGCGTGATTCTGTTCTAAAAGTGTTTGGTGTAGATTAAATTAAAAAACTAGGTCTCTAAGAAAAAAAAGTCGACTATCGTTGACATTAAAGTTGACGTAAAAAAGATTAAATTTAGTTTCAGAAAGCGTCATTTGTATTTCATATAAGTCAATTTGATTTCAAGCAATATTGAATGCTAAAGCAGTTACAGCCCGTACAATATTTCGTGAGCGAAAATTCCTAAAGACAGCTACGTCACTTTCTCGGAATTAACCGCATTCGACACCCAACTTAGAAAGACATTGGCGGCGTCGCCGGCTTTCAGTAGATCACCTTAGCAACAAATATTTTCTAAAAACAATCTACGTTTCAAGGCACTCCACTGCTTGCAAATATCAAACCGGTCCAGACCGTTGCCTTCCGAGAAAAGAACGTTATCGGCTTTCTCCTTTGTGGGAATTCTGGCTCAAGAAGTATTGTACACTGGTGTACAAGGCTACAGTGTAGACGGCTGTACACTGTGGATGGTAATATGCTGTGCTGCTTTTGCGCAATCTCCACCAACAATTTGTATTTTTTTGCTTGATCTACAAGATTTCCAAAATAACAGGCCATTTTGGTCCCAATTCCAAGACGTACCACATCAGTAATTATAAGTTACCGTTTGACTGATGCTTTAATTGTTGATCATTCCAAATTATTTCCGTTAGATTTGATATTAGTGAATACGGCGCTAACTTTAATATAGTAGCCTACATTCCTTCTATTACATTTTCAAAAGAAACATAAGAAGAGGCGTTATCAGCTACTATGACTAAGAGACCCTTTAATGAGAGTCTGGCCAAGGTGGCCATTTTATATCACAACATGCGGCGCCAAATTTGAAAAGTGCAAAAATGGTTACACGGCCAAATATTGAGACGAATGTGAACGGTATTTGACTTAATTAAATTAAAAAAAAATTTAAATTTAAAAAAAATGTGAAATAGTGGGTCGTATGTATAAAACATTATTATAGTAGAGTAAATCTGAAAGCGGATTTTGTTGTCCGTGGTACATTGAAAGGTAAAAAGGTATAGAGTACATTATCGGATGCTATTTAGGGTGTATATCAATCCCCTAAATTCGTCTGACGATATCGGTGTCCAACACCCCCCGGGGGGAAAACTGAAAAAACAGGAAATCTAGAATACTTTATTTGCTATCCGGCCATATTAAAATAAATACGATCTCTAAAATATTAACCGAGTTAGAGCAAATTTTCACGCAAGAATTATCATTAGATAAACGGAAGGATACTCACTAGATTAGCTTCTAACTCCCTTATTATGCGTATTTCAATTTCTGCAAACATAGAAAGATGTTTATATCGCGATATCTTTTCGAAAAAGATATAAGATATAAAAAGGTATCGATTATGCTATCGGATGCTATTTAGGGTGTATATCAATCCCCTAAATTCGTCTGGAGATATCGATGTCCAACACCCCTCCGGGGGAGGGGGACTGGAAGAAACAGCAAATCTAGAATACTTTATTTGCTATCCGGCTATATTAAAATAAATACGATCTCTAAAGTATTAAGCGACGACACAACATTTGGACGACACAAGATATCAAAAAAGTTCAAAAAATAATTATTATTAGTTCGAGATTTTACAATCCAACGCTTTTTGAAACTTTGAAATTGGCTAGACAGTAACGAAGATATGACCAATTTATTCCGACAATGTATAAATTATCGCTGAGAAGCGATCGTTCCATTTCTATTTTCACCCGTCTTCCGTCTCATTCTAACGCACTGCTCTTACCAGGTTCGTAAGTACAGTTGCGATCATTCGCTAAGGAACGATGTAGAAATAGTGATCGTCGGTTTTTCAGTTTTTTGTATAATGTACACTGTCACTCGACCTGATTTATGAACTGGGCAATTATAATGTTAAAAAATGAAATGTTCTTGAATACCATATAATAAGATTATATTTACATTGCGCAAAAAACTAGAAAATCGGCGGTTATGATTTTCTCATCGTTCCTTAGCGAATGATCGCAACTGTACATACAACTATTAGCACAATATTGGAGTTACAATTGCAGGTGATTTAACACTTTGTTGAAAAAAATTATAAAATTCTTACTGTTTTTGTAAATACGACATTAACCTTAACACGGAGAGTTCTTCAAGTTATTCTATAACAGACGATGAACTATTACATACATTTAAATTTCTTTAAATTTATAAGAAAAGAAACAGATACGCAATTATAAAAAATGTGTTGTGTAAAACGGGCGGGAAACTTCAGGAATCCACTGCAAGAACTGTGGAAACTATTCAAAGCCTAGTGAAAACGAGATTAGATATGCAAAGTCATAATAGAGAATTAAGAGAGCTTTTTGATATAACACACAATTCAAGTAAATTAATGAGGAAAAAACTGTTATTCCTCGTTTACGCTCATATATAAAATATTTCCACTATCAAATTCACTGTATATTTGTACATAGTAGTCAAAATATATAATAACAAAACTGAACACAAAGGTTATTCTGAAAACAAAAGGGATAAATTGTGGCGAGGTTTGGGAAAAGATTGTTGGGGAAATAAAGCATGACATAGCGAAAGAAATGTGTATAATTCAGTTACAATTTACCACCGATATGTCCTACTGGGTGGTAACTTGAACCCGTAGTATTTTTTACGGAAACTGAAAATACGTTGTATTTTTCAGATCTTATAAAAATAATGAAGATACTTTAATGTACCCACAACCACAAAACAATATTTATAACGAGGGGGAAATGCTTAAAGATTTGAACTTTGAATATCGACCTATGGTGCAAAGTGTACTTTATTTAGTAGCCTCGCAAATTAAAAAAAGACCTTCGAGATGTGGAAGATGCTGATATTTTAGCAGTTACCAATGAAGATAATATGAAAGAAAATTCCACATCGCTATTGAATTTGCTAAGTTTGCTTTTGTGTGATTAAAGCAATCAGAAGTTTAAGCATTACTCAGGACATTATTTTTTACAATTTGCAGCAGACAATGTAGACGTGTTAAAGGAAACTATCAACGGTTGCAATACCTTTCACGTAACTCAGATGGTAGCTTTTCAGAAATGTCCAGAAAACGAATTATCTGTAGGAATTCCAATAAAAAGCGACAAAGCGACTACTTGTGCCTCAAAACTTCCATTCCTTGTCAAACTCTCAGTATACCAAGACTAGATAGAATACCTTTGCCACATTGCGAATGAAACGCAAAATTAGTTATTTGCCGAAAAATCAAGAACAGTCAATACCTACTGATACAAATAATTTGGTGTGGATTTTAAGTAGAGTTCAAAATTGTAGTTCAAAGATTGTACCTCAAGGAACTGGATTCAACAAAATAACTGACAATTCAGACAATACTACATTGTGAACAGCCATGCTTAGGTGTCGAGATATCACTGCACATCTGAATCATGTAAAATATACAGTAATTATGTTTGTCCAAGTATTGTATTACTATAACATAGTGGCTTTCAGAATAACCTTTGTAATCAGTTTTGTTATTATATATTTTGACTACTATGTACATTTAAGTTCATAATGGAAATATTTTATACATGCGCGTAAACTTGAATTGTGTGTTATATCAAGAAGCTCTCTTAATTCTCTATTATGACTTTGCATATCTAATCTCATTTTCACTAGCCTTTGAATAGTTTCCGCAGTTCTTGCAGTGGATACCTGAAGTTTCCCGCCCGTTTTACACAACACATTTTTTATAACTGCGTTTCTGTTTCTTTTTTTTTATAAATTTAAAGAAATTTAAATATATGTAATAGTTCATCGTCTGTTATAGAATAACTTGAAGAACTCTCCGTGTTAAGGTTAATGTCGTATTTACAAAAACAGTAAGAATTTTATAATTTTTTTCAACAAAATGTTAAATCACCTGCAATTGTAACTCCAATATTGTGCTAATAGTTGTATGTACTTGCGAACCTGGTAAGAGCAGTGCGTTAGAATGAGATGGAAGACGGGTGAAAATAGAGATGGAACGATCGCTGCTCAGCGGTAATTTATACATTGTCGGAATAAATTGGTCATATCTTCGTTACTGTCTAGCCAATTTCAAAGTTTCAAAAAGCGTTGGATTGTAAAATCTCGAACTAATAATAATTATTTTTTTAACTTTTTTGATATCTTGTGTCGTCCAAATGTTGTGTCGTCGCTTAAGAGGCGGAACTCCCTCAAAAGCGAATTTATAAAGCACTCTAGTTTCTACAAAAGTTGATAGCATTTGTCAAAAAAAAAACCATTGTGGTTAAGAATTTGAATAAAACGACTGTTGTTTCGAAAATACGATTCCGGTCATTTTGCTCGCTAAAAAAAAATTTTGAAAAAGGCACTACAATTGTTGCTAAAATAACTATTGCTTGCAATATACCAAATATTTTAACGTAAAAAATTGGAGTATAATGGTTTCATAGGTAAGAAAATAACTGTTGTTTCACTTTTTCATTTGTTCAAATAGTTTGTAAGTAATTAAATAATTACGGAAATTGCTTTGGATGGAATGTATTGCGCAACGCTATGTATCAATGTATCAAGCAACGCTGTTTTCGTTAAGGAAGTCCGGCTCTTAATACTTTAGAGATCGTATTTATTTTAATATAGCCGGATAGCAAATAAAGTATTCTAGATTTGCTGTTTCTTTCAGTCCCCCCCCGGAGGGGTGTTGGACATCGATATCGCCAGACGACTTTAGGGGATTGATATACACCCTAAATAGCATCCGATAACATAATTGATACCTTTTTACCTTTCAATGTACCACGGACTTGATTTCTAGATGCGTTTTTTAAGTTTGCAAACTCTACTATTAGCAATAAAACGTGATGTTCATGAATAAGTAAAGAAGTAAAAAAACAATGTGATATAAAATGTCTGCACCAATACAAATGTGGCAACCCATTGGCCAGACTCTCATTGAAGGGTCTCTGCTATGACTAAATCACTCAATTGGTTACCCGTCTTGCCACCTTTCAAATAATCTTATAATTCAGAATGAGCTGTAAAAGAACTTCTTCTACAATCTATTCCTAAAACTCCTGCGGCCTATATTGCACCGATTAAGTAAATGTTTGGTTCTTTTGATGCAAGTCGAAGTTGGATAGCACGATTTCCAATTCATGCACGACCTTGTTTCCGTCTGCAAAACAAATTGTCTTATCAATCCACGCTATTCTCGCGCAATAAGTCGTTTCAAAATTTGAACATATTCTGCCCTTCTTGTTTTATTTTCTGGTGACTTCATTGTTACCGGTTTGTAATGTACTTGCTTCATTATAAACATTCTACCATCAAGATAACAATTATTATCCACAGTTGAAACACAAACATGTAGGTTGAAATGTCGCGCGATTTTTCTTCTATCTATTTAATTATTTTATCACTTGTTAATTATTTAATACTAGTTTTTCCTGCTTTTTGTTGTCCATTCTTCACGAATCACGAACGAACTCAATGATAGGCAGCTTTATACTTGACATTTGTTTGCTTAATGCTACCCAATCTTCTCCACAGTTCGCGAGGTAACTATCCTTTCCCTTGTTGCGTATTTTTTATATTTTTTTTGTGCGACCGTACGCTAAGTGAACTCTTCACGTATGCAATACAGGACGCGAATCCAATTTCGTGGCTGTTACTATGGGTATAAGGGTAAATTAGTGCTAGTATCTCCACTAGGTATATGACTAAAAAAGTTTTTGGGGAATTTTTTATTCCCCATACTGCCAAGAGTGGAGCTTTTTCATTGTTTCAAAGAAAATATCATTAACAAATCTTAACTGTTAAACAAAGTCACCCTCCAAGCTGAATATAGTTTTACATATACACAGTCATGGCCACTTCATTAGCACCGATTGAATATTTAACCAAACCGTTCATTTATCGGTCGGTTTCAAATGAAATAAACAAACAAACTTACAATGTTATGTAATTACTCTATCCAATACACATTTACTTAAGTTCTAGTGACACTTGACTAATTCCAGTCACTACCGCGTGTCAGTAGAGGGCATTTGAAATGTGATGTCCCTACCGGCCCGCGCTGCTGTTGTTAATCCGATGCAACTATAGTCGTGTTTTCTCGCGTCGCCGAGGCTTTGTAACCCGAAGTTGGCCGAAGTACATCGATTGTATCGTTTCACAGTGATATCAGCGTATAGTAATAAGAAGTACGGACAGTTATTCGTTTTTCATGTACCCAATTTCAATAGCCTTCAAACGCTTTGGCGTGTAGGTTCAGCTAGCAGTAAAAGATGTCGCTGTAAAAGGAGGCAAAATATTAAAAATCATTCGTAAAAGCAGAGCAAAATTTTACTTTTAGCTTTAAATAATGACAAATTATAAAAAAGTATTTAATTATTTAAAAATTATAAATCGCGAAAAAAACATTTCTACGTGCTGAAAATTTAAATTTGCTGAAAACTAAATTGATAGAAAAAAGTAGCGAGAAAAAAGTTACAGCGACATCTTTTACTGCTAGCTGAACCTACACGCCAAAGCCTTTGAAGGCCATTGAAATTGGGTACATGAACATCAAAGACGCCGGTAGCAACTGTCCGTACTTCTTATTACTATACGCTGGTGATATTATGAATGTATTTGACACAGCGATAGATTATTTTGATAGTGACACTGAGGGTTCTGGGACTAGCAGTATCATCTCTATTAAGGTATCTTAAGCTTTGTACTTATTGCTTAAAGCATACTACTGTTGACAGTCTTGATCATATGCGAAAAATGCCAATAGAACAGCATATCTTAGACAGATATAAAACTTTAGTTTCTGATGTAAAAAGCAGAAAAGAGAGAATTGTGCTGATAGCAGGTGAAGTAAAACACTTATGGAGAAAGATGAATTTGCCAATTCAACAAGGTAAATCAACAGTTGAGAGAAAAATTGAGAATGTGATAAAAAAAAGTATGAAAGACATAATCGAAGACCCGGAAATAATGATTTTACAAAGATGTTTAATCTAACAGATGAGAAAGGGGAGTGGTTGTGCCGAGAAGACAGAGAGTTCTATGAACTGCAGGTTTCAACCAAAGGAAAAGTAGGCTATTGCACTACAAAAGAAGATACAAAAGGGATCCATCCAAGAAAAGTGAAATTACTTAAAGGGAATGTGTCAGTTACAGAAGACTTTGTTGAAGATAGTAGTGAGGAGATTTCGGAAACATAAGAATCTGTGAGTGAAGAACAGTGTATCAGTAGTAGTGAAGATTATGAGAAACCATCATGCTCTAAAAGACAAAAAACTGATTCTGCAGTACGTTTAGTGACCACAGCAAAATTGAGTACAAGGAAGGCCCACAAAGTCTGCGAAACCTTGTCAGAAAGTGGAGTTTCCGTACCTACGCCAACTCAAAGCGGTGTCTACAAAACTGTAATGAAAGAAGGAGAAAAAGTAAAAAGGAATTTAATGGAAATCTTAACAAATGAACACTGGTGTTTACACTTTGATTGAAAGATCATAAAGAAGAAGGAATATCAGGTAGTAGTTTTGAAAAATGAAAATAGGGAGGTCAGACTTGCTGCTCTTGAACTGGTAAATGGAAAAGGTGAGACAATATTCAATGGAATAAAAACTGTGCTCGACGAATATGAACTCTGGTCCTCAATAAAAATGATTATATCTGACACAACTGCAGCAAATACTGGAAGAAGTCTTGGTGCAGTCACACTGTTACGGAAACACTTTGAAGATATTGGACTAGAAAAACCTGTATTCATTGGATGTCAACAGCATATTCTAGATACAATATTGAAACATGTCATGAATGATCATTTTGGTGGATCAACAAATTCACCAAATATCAGTTACTCATTTATTTCAATAATAACCCAGGATTATGAACAACTCAAGACATCATTCGACAATACTGGAAAACCACTAAAGAAACCAGAACAGGATCGGTGGCGAGATGACATGGCCTTTCTTGATCACTTAATATCATGCTACAGGATTTTCAAAAGTACAGGAAGCTTCCCAAAAGTGAATTTCCAATCACTTCCTGCTATCAGCAATGCGAGATGGAACTCAAGGGCAATTTATATTTTGCTTGCTTTCATTCTGATACCAGATCTTCGGCGGACAGCTCAAGCGGCATGTGATTTTATCAGTGGTTCATGGGCTGATATCTGGTTCTCTGCTCAGTGTTTCAATCTTGCAGACTTTGACAATCTATCAGAAGCTTGTAAGGAGCATCCAAAGGCTTTGAAGTCATTGAAGAAGTTTTGGTCCACAGAGCCATCACCTATACCAACGCAGCGTTCAAATATCTGTACAGAGCGTGCAATTAAAGTTATGCAAGATTTACTTCTACTCTGCAAATCCACTGAAAAACTGAAGATTAAATTTATTTTAACTAATGCACAATAGATATACACATATTACTCATTTATCACTGTAAATTGTAAAATGGTGCAACTTTTATGAGAATAATTACATGTTTTACCTTCGAGAAACACTTTTGTCAATTGGAGGGTGAACTTTTCTTAAGCAAAAAGAAAAATCTCTATATTTTCTTGATTTGTGCACAAAACCTCCACGAAATATGATATGGGGATACAGGCTTACAAAATTGTCATACCCCTAATCTCCACCCATTTTTACGATTTTTTACAATATTAATTTGGATTACTAGGCCAGAAACTAAATATCTATGTTTGCGTACTATGTCGTACTTGTATGTAGCGGCATGTTTAATGTATACTAGCTACAAAAAAAATTGAGGTCGTTTGCATCTTTTCAATATAATTTTCTACATGCTATGACAATAAAACTTATACTAAGGATTAGGTGCTAATAATCAAAGAATTGAAAATCCTTATTTTTAATAGTAAAAATGTATTGCTGAAGGCGAAGTAATATGACAAACTTAACGTAAGCAGAACAACTCGGCAAATACAAAATTGAACACTTGAATTAAAATTGAATAATTAAATTGAACATATAACACTAATTTTCAGAATCAAGTGCAGTTCATCTCTTGAAGGTATTCTTTCTAGAATGAAAAGAGAATGCGAATGAAAATTTTATTTATGTAAAATAAGCAGGCTTAAGTCTGTCTATTGATACGGGTTGATCTAGTCCTTCTAGCATAAAATACTTTGCAGCTCTGTTTATCACTTTATAAGGCCAACATAGGTGTCTTTAACGTTTAAGTCATGTGTATCATTTCTAACATAAACATGTGTACATTTATGTAATTCTTTGGGGACGAAAGAATTTGATTTATATGTCCGTGTGAAAAAAAATTTCTGATTGTGCATTTGATATTTCATTCGACGAAGAAATTGAGGTATGCGGAAATCTTCATCGGGTTTCTTTTCTTCAAAGAAATCTCCGGGTAAACGAAGTGCAGTTCCGTACAACATTTCTGGAGGTGAAACATCTAATTCGGATTTTATCGTAGCTCGTAGACTAAGTAACACCCATGGTAGGTTCTTTAACCAAGGACTTGAACTTTGACGATGAAATTCTCAAAGATTTTCTAATAGCGAAATTACCAAACCATTTAAAAATTCAAGCAATAAAATTACATTTACCTATGTCAGATCTTGTAGAAACACTTGATATGATCAACGAATTACACGAGACTCCAAAACCTGATCAATTACATAGAAATTTACAACATAAGATTGACCAACTAAACGATCTCAATTTTTTTGTAGCTAGTATACGTTAAACATGCCGATACATATAAGTACGACATTAATGTATGCTATGTATTTTTTTGTTGTGGAATGCATTAAATGCCCTTTTGACTCACGGCTCATTCCTTTTGGTACATGTTCAGCCTTTTTTTACCCGGGGTGTAATGTAATGCTATTCATCATAAAATCAGTCATATTATATTACATCCATATTACCTCAAGAAGGCATTGCATGCTAAGTGATTGCCATGACAACAGTAATCAACAAGAGTATAAATAAATATCTCATAGAAGTAAACATGTCTTTTATTGTCTTCTACAAGAGATAACATATAAGTAGTGTACAAGACCACACACAAGCAACCTGTATTACTACATTAATCTTTTAAACACTACAGTATCTCGTCCAGCAATAAGAGTATTCCCCAGCTATGCGCTCTTGCAAAGTGGGACCACTGCCCGATCGAATCCAACCTCAATTGTGGCGGGACTTGGTTTTTTAATGGTTTTGCCACCCCGATCTACCAATTTTAGGCTTGGTGGGCCTTCGACAGAGCTTCGTTTAAGTCTACACGTTATAGACTCCCGGTGTGTACCCGTTTTTGGTGAAGTTGTCTTGATTGTGAGAGGCTATGTATTCGCTTCAACTCTCCTTAAGTGTAATGGCTTTCAGAGCTTCTCCCAATCACTGTACCCGGCTGTAGTCCGGATCATAGGGTGGTCGGGATAGCTCCTAAGCACATTTACCTGGCGGCCTACAGTTTCCCATTAGCCCAAAAGCAGGGTAAACCTCGTGGCGTTGTACAGCAACAAAATGTAGAGTTACTGCATCTAACTAGATGCCTAGGTAACTACCTAGGCCAGCTGGTCGACCAGAGTACCGCAAACAGCCGCCATATTGGAGCAAACGAAGCACGAAATTGTTCATTATTTGTTCTGTATTGAATTTAATCAAATCCACGTTTACTTTAAAAAGTTTTTCTTATTTTGAAAGATCAAACCTCTAATATGCCAAACACGTAAAACGTGGTTTTAATTTGTCCATTATTAAAAATCACCCTTCTCTGCCCCAATATGGCTGCGGTTTGCGGTACTCTGATCGACCAGCTGGCCTAGGTGACTAGAAGCAGTGACTCTAACAAAATGTAGAGTCACTACATCTAGCCACTTAGGCCGCGATGGTCAATCAGAGTACCGCAAAACGCCGCCATATTCTTTTTCTGCTTCGTTCATAGAGTTGATGAAATTTGGATCTCATTAAAATTCTAATTTGAGGTCCATCAAATACCCCAGCTTTGATTTTTTCGTAACTTAGTCGTGGAAACTTTTCACATATGTACTGAAAACAGTCACTTTGCAAATCTAGTGCTTTAACATATTGCTTGATAAGACCAAGTTTGATGTGAAGAGTTGGGAAAATTACTTTTTCTTTGTCGACTAAAGGTTGACTTATAATATTCTTCTCTCCAACAACTAAGGATGTTCTAGGAGGCCAATGTTTCTGAATCCAGTGTTTGTTTCTATCTCGACTATCCCAGAGGCACAAAAACCAAGGAAATTTTGTATCCTCTTTGAAAACCAAGTAAAAAGTTTACCATTTTGAGATCCACACAGATGACCCAGTTATGGTCTGTATATTTTAGTAAATCTATCACCTTATCAATGTCGTCATATGTTTCCTTTAATTGAACGGAATATCCACTAGAAATTGAACCGAAAACATTCCCGTTGTGTAGTAGGACACACTTGAGGCTTCTGCTGGAACTGTCGATAACCAAACGCCACTCACTTGGGTCATATTGTACAACGCCCATTTGAGTTAGCAAATCTGGCACATTGTTACAATAAACAAATTCACACTCTTGTTTAAAATATTGCACAAGATCACTTGTACACCCTTTTACGATAAAAAGTTATCTTCGTACCTTCCTTGAGTAAGTTCTTTTCATTTAATCTTGAAGCTAGCAGTTCTAATATGTTGACGATGAGGACTAGCTTAGTAGACTTGATTACTTTACAATTGTTACTTTTAAATAGTTCTAAGTGATCAATACTTTCTAATAAAATCTCATTAAACCCTAATATGTTGACGATGAGGACTAGCTTAGTAGACTTGATTACTTTACAATTGTTTATTACTTAATTATCTAATTAAGTACTTAAATATTATGAGCTACAAGTGTATATTATGCTAATGACTAAATGTATTTCGAATGTCTAACAATTCTGTAAACAATTAAAAATTTGCTGCATTTAGTTATGAGTTAACGATTTTTAAGAATTTTGGATTCGGCAAACAAGAAACGCCGTAGCAAAAAAACATGACGTGATGGGGAAAAACGGGATTTATATTTGGCATTAGCGTACCAATTTTAGTTAAATCAAGTGTCAGATCAAAGTCAGCAGAAAAAATTTTTTTGTTGGCCAGTGACAATCAGCGACCTCAAATCTCCCTCCAACATAGTTTTTGCTCAACTTTGTTGAAAACTTCCCGAGTTATTAAATTGGGAGTTTAAAATGGGGGTTTCAACCTCCCTAGGGGGCGTGCCCCCATTTTAAACATATCACATTTTATATTGGTCCAGTACTGAAGGCATTACAAAAGATTTCAAGTCTCTATCTGTAGATAGTAAAAAATAAGAACTTAATGCAAGAATTGACTCTACTACTAGGGCAGAGCGAAGGGGTTACATAATAAGGTAACCAAAATAGTGTATTCCTTTGCAAAATCACATTCTAAACACTTTTCAACTCTTTGAATTTCTCTCTAAAATCAATAGAAATTGCGTAAATCGCATTCTCAATCTCAAAGGCCGTTATTTTGGGTCCACCATTTTGAATTTTTCAATTTTCTCATTGGATTCATAATCAGCGACCCCAAGCACCCTCCCAACATAAATTTCGCTCAATTTGGTTGCGTTATTAAATTAGGGGTACAAAATGGGGGTCTCAACCACCAGGGGGGGGGGGTGCCCCCATATTACATTTTATATTGGTCCAGTACTAAAGGCATTAGAAAAGATTTCAAGTCTCTATCTTTAGATAGTAAAAAAATAAGAACTTAATGCAAAAAATGACTACTATTAGGGCATTTTTTAAAGATATAACTTTAAATTTTTAAAAACTCCATTCATTAAGGCATAAAAAAGTGTTAAAAGATAAGAGTCACAAATAAAAGATTCTTTTTTGTTTGTTATACTACTTATATATTAAAGGGTATAAACGGGTTTTGCCAAATTGAAATTTATATGTTTCAGAAAATAGTAATTTATTTCATACTGTGTCACATTTGTCAGTTTTACGTCAAACTTTTTAGTCCAGAACATGCAATTTTACGGTCTAGTATGCTTGTAAAAATGTTTACAGGACTTGTGACTGTAATCGTTATTTACGTGCCAAGCTTTGTAAATTAATCTTTACGGGCGAGCTAGAGAGTTTGTGAGGCGAGCGACGAAGGAGCGAGCCTCCATAATCCAGCGAGCCCAGTAACGATTAATTGCAAAGCGTGTCGCGTACAAACTTTTATTTCCACCTTCACCAGCATTTTTTATGAATTGTATATTTTTTATAAAAAGACATTTTGGAATCAAAGGTGGTAGTACAATTTATAGCTAGGCGTTGCCATGGTGTTATGGTTAAGCAACACATTAGTTGCCATAGCTTTTTGTTGATGAGCATTGTAAAATTTTACAGGTCTCTTTTAAGAGCCCGTCAAGTTTTACAGGGCTGTGGCTGTAATTACTAATCAAACGGAAGATTAAAATGGCACTTTTAGTCTACGGAGTGCAAAAATTACTATTACGTTATAAGTCCTGGAAATGGAATGTTACAGTCGAGTAAGATGTTACATCGAAACGAGACTGTAAGACCATTTCCACGACGTATGACGTAATGCGTTTTATTTCATACTGCAATTATTGGAATATTGGTTTAATTTAAAAAAAATTATATAAAATAAATTTCCGAATGCAAAATATGGACATCTATGAAGAACGAGTTTCCATGGTAACTGATTACGTACTAAAACATTGTCCAGTTGATTGATTGTATTTGCGTCCGGTAAAATTTTTTATTTCCCCTTTCTATGTAAATGACACTTTACAGGACTTTATGTAACTAAGTAAATTAGTAATTACAGCCACAGCCCTGTAAAACTTGACGGGCTCTTAAAAGAGACCTGTAAAATTTTACAATGCTCATCAACAAAAAGCTATGGCAACTAATGTGTTGCTTAACCATAACACCATGGCAACGCCTAGCTATAAATTGTACTACCACCTTTGATTCCAAAATGTCTTTTTATAAAAAATATACAATTCATAAAAAATGCTGGTGAAGGTGGAAATAAAAGTTTGTACGCGACACGCTTTGCAATTAATCGTTACTGGGCTCGCTGGATTATGGAGGCTCGCTCCTTCGTCGCTCGCCTCACAAACTCTCCAGCTCGCCCGTAAAGATTAATTTACAAAGCTTGGCACGTAAATAACGATTACAGTCACAAGTCCTGTAAACATTTTTACAAGCATACTAGACCGTAAAATTGCATGTTCTGGACTAAAAAGTTTGACGTAAAACTGACAAATGTGACACAGTATGAAATAAATTACTATTTTCTGAAACATATAAATTTCAATTTGGCAAAACCCGTTTATACCCTTTAATATATAAGTAGTATAACAAACAAAAAAGAATCTTTTATTTGTGACTTTTATCTTTTAACATTTTTTTATGCCTTAATGAATGGAGTTTTTAAAAATTTAAAGTTATATCTTTAAAAAATGTCCTAATAGTAGTCATTTTTTGCATTAAGTTCTTATTTTTTTACTATCTAAAGATAGAGACTTGAAATCTTTTCTAATGCCTTTAGTACTGGACCAATATAAAATGTAATATGGGGGCACGCCCCCCCCCCCCTGGTGGTTGAGACCCCCATTTTGTACCCCTAATTTAATAACGCAACCAAATTGAGCGAAATTTATGTTGGGAGGGTGTGCTTGGGGTCGCTGATTATGAATCCAATGAGAAAATTGAAAAATTCAAAATGGTGGACCCAAAATAACGGCCTTTGAGATTGAGAATGCGATTTACGCAATTTCTATTGATTTTAGAGAGAAATTCAAAGAGTTGAAAAGTGTTTAGAATGTGATTTTGCAAAGGAATACACTATTTTGGTTACCTTATTATGTAACCCCTTCGCTCTGCCCTAGTAGTAGAGTCAATTCTTGCATTAAGTTCTTATTTTTTACTATCTACAGATAGAGACTTGAAATCTTTTGTAATGCCTTCAGTACTGGACCAATATAAAATGTGATATGTTTAAAATGGGGGCACGCCCCCTAGGGAGGTTGAAACCCCCATTTTAAACTCCCAATTTAATAACTCGGGAAGTTTTCAACAAAGTTGAGCAAAAACTATGTTGGAGGGAGATTTGAGGTCGCTGATTATCACTGGCCAACAAAAAAATTTTTTTCTGCTGACTTTGATCTGACACTTGATTTAACTAAAATTGGTACGCTAATGCCAAATATAAATCCCGCTTTTCCCTATCACGTCATGTTTTTTTGCTACGGCGTTTCTTGTTTGCCGAATCCAAAATTCTTAAAAATCGTTAACTCATAACTAAATGCAGCAAATTTTTAATTGTTTACAGAATTCTTAGACATTCGAAATACATTTAGTCATTAGCATAATATACACTTGTAGCTCATAATATTTAAGTACTTAATTAGATAATTAAGTAATAAACAATTGTAAAGTAATCAAGTCTACTAAGCTAGTCCTCATCGTCAACATATTAGGGTTTAATGAGATTTTATTAGAAAGTATTGATCACTTAGAACTATTTAAAAGTAACAATTGTAAAGTAATCAAGTCTACTAAGCTAGTCCTCATCGTCAACATATTAGGGTTTAATGAGATTTTATTAGAAAGTATTGATCACTTAGAACTATTTAAAAGTAAGCAAGGGTGATAAGAAAATGCTAGTTACATGTTAGTTGTTAGTGAAGAAACTACATCATGTCTACTACTCGAAGATGTGTAAATAGTGCCGATTCTTTCTGCTACATTTGTGGCAGCTTCACCGTTCCCAGTCAAAGGACAAATATTAGTGTTTTCGTTAAGAAAATGTATTTGGCTTATTTTGATGTAAAACTTGCTGATCAAGACAAGTCATGGGCTCCACATAAAGTGTGTAAATCATGTGTGGAAAATTTGAGGCAGTGGAGCAAAGGAAAACGTCAGAAATTAGCTTTTGGCGTTCCAATGATATGGCGTGAACCGAAAAACCACGTAGATGATTGTTACTTTTGTTTAACTCAGACCTCCGGTTATAATACCCAGAATAAGAATAAAATTGTATATCCGAATATTGACTCCGCGATTCGACCAGTACCTCATTCCGATGAAATACCTGTGCCAGTTTATAAAGAGCTTCCTTCACTTGAGCACTCGGATGCTGAATACATGTCAGATGTTATTGAAGAGCAAGATGATTCAGATGTAGATTCTGCCAATGAAGATATAGTTTCTACTTATGGACCACATCGCTTTACTCAAGCAGAATTAAATGATTTAGTAAGGGACTTGGGCCTATCAAAGGAATCATTAGAACTGCTAGCGTCAAGATTAAATGAAAAGAACTTACTCAAGCAAGGTACGAAGATAACTTTTTATCGTAAAAGGGTGTACAAGTGATCTTGTGCAATATTTTAAACAAGAGTGTGAATTTGTTTATTGTAACAATGTGCCAGATTTGCTAACTCAAATGGGCGTTGTACAATATGACCCAAGTGAGTGGCGTTTGGTTATCGACAGTTCCAGCAGAAGCCTCAAGTGTGTCCTACTACACAACGGGAATGTTTTCGGTTCAATTTCTAGTGGATATTCCGTTCAATTAAAGGAAACATATGACGACATTGATAAGGTGATAGATTTACTAAAATATACAGACCATAACTGGGTCATCTGTGTGGATCTCAAAATGGTAAACTTTTTACTTGGTTTTCAAAGAGGATACAAAATTTCCTTGGTTTTTGTGCCTCTGGGATAGTCGAGATAGAAACAAACACTGGATTCAGAAACATTGGCCTCCTAGAACATCCTTAGTTGTTGGAGAGAAGAATATTATAAGTCAACCTTTAGTCGACAGAGAAAAAGTAATTTTCCCAACTCTTCACATCAAACTTGGTCTTATCAAGCAATATGTTAAAGCACTAGATTTGCAAAGTGACTGTTTTCAGTACATATGTGAAAAGTTTCCACGACTAAGTTACGAAAAAATCAAAGCTGGAGTATTTGATGGACCTCAAATTAGAATTTTAATGAAATCCAAATTTCATCAACTCTATGAACGAAGCAGAAAAAGAAGCCAGGACTTCATTCATGATGGTCGCGAACAATTTTCTTGGAAACAAAAAAGCATCCAATTATAAAGAGCTAGTGCAATCAATGCTTGAAAAATTTCAATTTCCTATGCAATATCACATTCTAAACACTTTTTGACTCTCTAAACTTTTCCCTAAAATCAATAGAAACGGCGTAAATCGCATTTCCAATCTCAAAGAGCGCCATTTTGTATTTCTTAATTTTCTCATTGAATTCAAAATCAGGAACCCCAAAAACCCCCCCAACATTAATTTCGCTCAAGTTGATGGAAAACTTCCCGAGTTCTTAAATTGGGAATATAAAATGGGGGTTTCAACCCCCCGAGGGGGCGTGCCCCCATTTTAAACATATTACATTTCATATTGGTCCAGTACCGAAGGAATTACAAAAGATTTCAAGTCTCTATCTTTAGATAGTAAAAAATAATAACTTAATGCAAAAATTGACTACTACTAGGTCAGAGTGAAGGGGTTACATAATAAGTTAACCAAAATAGTGTATTCCTTTGCAAAATCACATTTTAAACACTTTTTGACTCTTTTGACAATTTCTCTCTAAAATCAATAGAAACAGCGTAAATCGCAATCTCAAAGACCGTTATTTTAGGACCGCCATATTGAATTTTTCAATTTTCTCATTGGATTTATAATCAGCGAATCCAAGAACATAAATTTCGCTCAATTTGGTTGCGTTATTAAATTAGGGTTACAAAAAAGGGGTCTCAACCACCAGGGGGGGGGGGGTGCCACCATTTTAAACTTATTACATTTTATACTGGTCCAGTACCGAAGGCATTACAAAAGATTTCAAGTCTGTATCTTTAGATAGTAAAAAAAGGCATGTTTTTTGCAAAAATTGATCAGTGGCGTGCGGTGAGAATCTTAGCAATGGAAGCAACACTGATTTTGATTTTACTATACTTAGGTGCAGTAAAAACAGTAACATATTTATTAGACTTATAAAAGATTTTTAAATAAGAACTTTCCGTTTTATACTTTATGAAATTTGTGATAACAGATTATAATCTTTATTAAAAAAGTATTTCTACATACATACATAATCTTTAACCTCATATACCTTTTGGTGCCGAGGCGTCAGACACACCGAGCCGCAGAGTGGTTATGTGCGTGAGACAAGGCAGCGGAGCCATGGGGAGCTTGTGGTTTACCCATCCGAGTCTGACCGACACAAACTCGACTTAACTATGTTAATTGATAGAAATCCACTATAACCACTCTGCTGTACTGCCAACTAAAGTATTTATAATGCACCTCTAATAATTCCAATCACTATTTTTATAGCGTTTACTGTCTCCAGCCTTACTTTGTGGAACTCCATAATCATGAAATACAATATACCGTATTTACTCGAAAATAAGACCCCCCTATATTTTGGAGCAAATTAAAAAAAAAAGCTTTTGTATGCGAATATTGGACCCCTAAAAATATAAGTAATATAAGATATTGAACATTTTTTAGTTTTATTTTGTTAACAAATTCCATTAGTTATGTTCATGGAAAAAATTCTACCCTTTATCTCTTTGCGAAAACAAAGCCTTTGTGGAAGCAGTTTACCTGAATTCCAGGAAAACTTCTAAAATTGTAGGAAGTTCATTCAAAAAGTGGTCAGATGTCACTCCAATAGATAATAAGATTTTGCACACTTACTGCAAAGATTAAGGTACTATTATTGTTAATAGTTAGGTAGGAGGTACTTAAGAGATTACAATTCTTTAGAGGGTACTATGAAAGGCTTAATTGAATTTTTTAGAAATGTTTTCACCATCACTGGGTTTTTTCACTAATATCCACTCTGGCGATTCTGACTAGGTGCTAAGCTAACAATAATTGTATATGATTTCATAATTTTTGTAATTACTGTAGTTGTTGCAGTCAATAAACTTTGCTTATCGCGGCTTTCACAATGGCGTCATAGGTTTACCTGCATCAATATCGGCTAAAATGCAGACAACCTGGCGAGATGTTATATTATTAAACAACAGAACGCTATTTTAGATGTTATTCTATTGTAATACAATTTTTATTATAAATACTAGTAAACATTACTCAGTTACACTCATTGTTTTCACATTTTATTGAATATATCTTTTTATACTCGATTATAAGACCCGACTCGAATATAAGACCCTCCCACATTTTAGAGCAAAAATCTAGGAAAAAAAGGGGGTCTTATTTTCGAGTAAATACGGTAAATACAAAGATTAGTTAAAGTTTCAGAAGTTTTATTATCTTAACCTGACAATATTGTTTCGACACTTTATGTCATTATCAAAGGTAGATAAGATTGATAAACACGTTGCTAAGGATAAATACATACAGAAAATAGGTAACTAGATAAAATACATACAAAAACTAAATATCTAACACTTCTAATAAAGGAGAATTACTAAGCTTAGTTTGTTCATTCATTAAAGGTACTGTGCGTTTATGTCTGTACATTTCAAAAGCTTCTAAAATGTCTAATTTGCATTTGTTGCAAAAATGTAAGAATTTAATGTTGTTTTGAGGTGTCATTGGGTGGTTCTGTTCCAAAATGTGTTTGGCATAATTAGATTTTTCTGGATATTTAATGACATAAAGTGTCGAAACAATATTGTCTGGTTAAGATATTAATAAAACTTGTGAAACTTTAACTAATCTTTGTATTTATTTCACTATTTTTATAATTAAAAAGAAGGCAAGGACAATAGAATAACACATTAACTACCACGGGCTCTTAGCCACTAATTTTTGTAGGCTTCAATTTTAAAATGTCTGTTGCACGTTTTAATCTTTATTAAATAAATCAAAAAAATTAAATTTGGAAGTTCTGGTTCTCATCTGTTTTTATCAGCAATTTATAATCTTTTTCTAAAACTGTGTACAAAGTTTTTTCTCTAATTTACAAACAGAAATGGCGTGATTCAAGGGTATCGGAAATACTCGGACTTGCGTAGAATCAAACTAAATACAATTACTTCCGTGTATGAAATTATTCTAACGAATAAAAGTTAAAGTAATAATATTTTCTTAAATTCAGTATAATTTCCAGATATACAGTGTTTAATAAGTAACAAACACTTTTTTTTAATCCATTTCCCTTTGCCGCATTTTGCAGTGTTGGGGTTCCACAGAAGCTCTTATGGGAGTGCAACGGAGGTAATGAAGCTATTGTAGCAAGTACGTTACGCTCCCCCATACTTTATCACGTATACAACTTTCATACCTTATCCTAAGGAGCTCAAACATGATTGTACTAAATTTTTAAAATTCAGTCGCAACCGAGGTTTGAACCCCTGTCCCTCTGAACGAGAGGTAGGATCTCTACCACTCGACCACGGAGGTCCAAGTAACAAACACTAAAAGGAACAAATAATCAAATTTATCTGAGCACCGAGCATCTAATAATATGACCTTACTATGCCAACCGCATTGCCACACTGCAACTGAGTCGTTGCTTACATGCGAGTATATGTACTCGTAGTATATTTGAATCTGCTTTACCGTTATGCAAGTTTAACGACCCTAAAATAGTAGGTACTCCATTTAGTATTTTATCTGCACAAAATATTAACAAATTTAATAGATAGATGATAATTAATTAAATAATAACCATAATCTTATCTTATAAAAATAGTTTGGTAATATTGTTTTTTATGTTTAAATAATTTCTTAGAGAAGCTCTGCTTCCATGAACCACACGCCACTGGTTGGAATACTCACAATTTTTATGAAATACGAGCCATAAAAACCAATTTCTGCAACCCAAAATATAACCAATAGCTCGGCTTCTACTGTTTTCATTAATAGGGAGTTTCTCTCTTTTCTCAATACTTTATTAGTCATAAATCTGAACATGCATTCAGTGGCTGCGTTGCGTTTGAATGAGGCAAGAAAAAGACAAAATTACAATTTTTTTTTCTAAATTTGGACACTTCTCATGGTTAAAGAATTTTACCCAATTTTGATCATAAGCAAGCGCTTTGTATTTTTCATTAGTGTTAGCAAGAAAAAACTTCAATTTACAATATTCTTGATTAAATATAATAAATCTTGATTTAGAGCAGTAATTTCAAACTTCTTAAGAATTTGTGATATTTAATTTTTGCCAAAATTAACTGATGCGTTATCGGTGGAGAATCAGTTATATCGGTTGGACATAAATTGTTTTCTCTGATTAAACTTAATAATTTAGACGCAACTTTTTTGACAATTTAAAGAATGAAAGAAGCTTTGTATTAATGCCGCTAGTCCTTTTAAAATACTTAACTATTAGTGCAAACAAACGTTCTTATATTTTCTAAAAAAAACAATCATATTATAATTTACCACTGAAAGTGGAAAGTTATTAAAAAATACCTTTATTGGAAGCATCCGTACTTATGGAGAAAAATTGTTGATTTTCTAGATCAGCCAAAACAATTTTTCTGCTCTTTGGGCGTAGAACATTTTGGACAATTGTTGTAGCTTTACTATATTTTTCAGATATTTTGTTATACAGTTTGTCAAATCATAAAAACACAGTTTAGGCTATAAATTGAGATGAAACTACCAATTGGCATTATTGTGATGTGAATTATGTCATAATGTTCACCATCTTTGAAAATCGTGATTAATGACAAATTAAACAAAATCGGGACTGTCCCGCGTAAATCGGACACCTGACAGCCCTAGCAATGGGAAAGTTAATTTAAATAGTTAAATTGAAATTTGTGTTAGTAGATTAATATATAATTAATAATTACATGTAAAAATAATAGTTTAGTATTACTTGGCGTCTCATATTTTTGAGTAAACTTTATTTACAATTTCGTGGGTATGTTGTTACCACCGTTTTCTCTGATAATTTGAAAATAACAAATAGTTAAATATTTATCTATATTTCTCCACAATTTACGTTTTTGTGAAACAAGTTTCCCTTTTAAACTGCCGTGATTGTTTCTAACGTTGTAATAATTATTATTATTCTCCATTGCTTACAGAGGTAGGTATATTTACATATTGACATACTGATGAAATATGGTAAAAAAAGTAGGTGTTGCCAAATTTAATAAGCAATAAAAATTGAGTCAAATTAATGACTAATTTACATTTACTGATATTTTACAATAATTGTCTAAAAACTATTTGAAACAAATAAAAGAAATTCATAAATCATTGTAAGATTATTGATATATTTAAAAAAAATTCTTAAATCTTGAATAAATTTCGTGAATAGTTAGTACTCATTCGACTCTAGCGTAGCACATGAACGTCCTTAAGCAATGTTAAGAAAAATCAGACTAATAATTGTGTTGTTTTCAAGCTAATAATAATTGAATCGGTCAATGCAGAAACTGAATATGTCCCAACCACCTTGTTTTGAGAAAAACTTAATTACTCAATGTTGCTTTTAAGGACTTTCGATATTTTTTGGGATATGAAAGAAGGGTATCTTTTAGATAAGATCACATGGTTCAATGCTCTTAAAAGTTTTATATTCTAAGAGAAAAAAAAATGCATATTTTGTGACAAAAGAACTGAACTTAATATTAACAAAAGAAATCTGAAAATCCTAAATACAAATAAAAATATTTTTAAACATTATCTGCTTTCTTTCTGCTCTCTCTTTCATATGCCATTTTAGGATATGCTGGTAAAATTCGTCCAATTCTTTCTCAATGTATTTCATAACGCTCTGGAAATCTTTCAGTTTTGGGGAGGTTGTGGAGTAAGTCAATGGGAAATACCTTTAACCGTTTCTTAGGTTGTTTAGTTTCACTTTCTTCTTCGTAAACACTGTTACTAGTTGATTTAGACATTTTTGCATAGAGAACTTCTCTCAACAAAGTATCACTTGCATGTGTCAAAACGACACGACGATGGCTTCATTTGATCCAGCTAAGCTGTTTTTACTTCAGAACATCCTAGATATATGACATACTGCTACAGAGATTGAACATGTCCTAGGCTTCTTCAGTTTCTGTACTATCCCATCACTTTTCTACATTATAGAAAATCAGTACATGTTCAATTTCTGCACCATTCGATCGAGCACCCTTGAATTATAGTGAATTCATGTACAACTCAATTTATGCAAAAAGTGAACATATTCAGTTTCTGCATTGACCGATTCAATTATGATTGAGTACTCACAAAAAACACTCTCTTGTTGAAGGACTCTTTATTAACATTGAAAAGATAATAAAAATGTCGTTATATGCAGCAATGTGAAACAAGAATCTTAAACATAGACTTTTCTAGAGTAGAATTCTTGCATTACTAGGATTTTTTGTTCGAGTATTCTTAAAAAGCCATGTCAACTACTTAAAAACAAAAAAATAATAAAAAAAAGCTAGCAGTATGTAAATACGAGGGTGGTCTGAAAAGTTTCCGACCTAACAAAGATACAAGACATTTTTTCTTTGAATTTATTTTTCTACATAGTCTCCTTGTAAGTCTACACACTTCTCCCAGCGATGCTCCCATCTCTTTAACCCGTCCAAATAGTACTCGGCGTTTTTCTCTGCAAAATAATTGTTCACGAAGGTGATTGCCTCCTCATTTGACGAAAATCTGTCCTCCGAGCGCAATTTTTAGATGAGGGAACAAAAAGAAGTCGCTTGGCGCTAGATCTGGTGAGTAAGGAAGATGGTCAAGCAGTTCAAACCGTAATTCGTGGATTTTCGCCATGGCAACAGCGGAGGTGTGAGACAGCGCATTGTCTTGGTGGAACAGGATTTTCTTTTTCTGCAAATGTGCCGTTTTTCCGCAATTTCTGCCTTCAGCTTTCCAAGTAATGATGCGTAGTATGCTCCTGTAATGGTTTTCCTGTTTAAAGATAATCGATTAAGATAACTCCATGATTATCCCAAAAAACAGTCGCCATCGCTTTCCCAGCCGACAACAGTTTTTGCTTTTTTTGGAGCCAATTCCCCCTTCGCAGTCCACTGTTTTGACTGTATTTTTGTTTCGGGCGTATAATGGTGTATCCAAGTTTCATCTACAGTAATTAATCAGCGCCAAAACTCTGATTTATTGCGCCTAAACTGCGCCAACAGAGCGTTGGAAATGTTCATTCGAACACGTTTTTGGTCTAACGTGAGCAAACGCGGCACCCAACACGCGGACAGCTTTCTCATGCCTAAATCTTGATTCAATGTGACAAACACGCTCTTTGGACATATTCATAGCCTCTGCTATCTCTCTCACTTTAATGGGACGGTCGTTTAGCACCATTTGGTGAACTTTAGCGATGTTATCGTCAGTGGTTGCAGTTTTTGGAGCTTTTTCCAAGCTGGTACGGCCACGTTTAAATTCAGCTGCCCAAAATTTCACTGTGGTAAATGATGGCGCAGAGTCCCCATACACTCCCCGGAAACTTTTCAGACCATCCTCGTAAATTTTGTTTATTATCTCTAAAAATGTATTAATAAATAATATAAAAATCCAATTAACATGTCATTCTATTGTGTAATTCTTTTTGTGGGACCCCACTTGAGCTGCTGCTTGTTTTCGGTATATCATCAAAATTGATCCGCACCTCTGCTAGAATTAAAACAGTTTTTTAGAAATGTAATCAAGATAATCTACTAAATCAGTGTTAGCACAAAATTAAAAAACAGATAAGAATGGGATTCGTATTCTGCATTATCCTAACTTGGAGTGGTGCATATCCAATCATCATATCACAATAAAGAACTTAATCAGAGTTAACTATAGATTCAAAAAAAGTTTATGAAAAAAAATGAAATCAAAACATAACACTTAAAAGACGATAAATTTGACATTTGTTGAATAGGTTATGTCACGACCTCCTCGATTTCGACATTTGACGTCTTTATACGGCCAGCGCAAATTTTAAAAATATCATTATGCGCATGATGCTGGCTTTCGGGGGATTGGAGATCAGAACCGCGCCGGTTATTTGAAATTGTTTGAAAATTAGCTTAAATTTTTACACTTTTGACAGTTAACATACTTCAAATAAATTACAATTTATGGCATCGGCAGTAGTTATTTTAAGAAAAAGCATTTATTTTTCAGAGTTTGAGTACTTTTCTAGAAAGAGGTTTAATGTGCAGTGGCGTTCCAGATATGTTATCGGTGCGTGTTTTGGCAAGGTTAGTTAATACTGGTTTTAGAAGCTTACTTAGAATTATACTACAAAGGTCCTTGTTGTGAATCTTACAGATGAAGAATTTTCAAGCAGTTAGTGGGTCAAGAAGATCAGTTAATGTACTGCAAGGATTGCATTCTTGAGGTAAATATTGAAATATATTTAGAACCGGCTCTGTTAACTGGTTTATTAATAATATGAAGTTTTTACTAGGATATTTCAAGCATCCACGATCTTGTAAACTGATCAGATCTATTAACGGATTTGAGGAGGAATTGGTCAATACAGAATTTAGACAAACATTTTCGGAAATTTAATTGACTTGAGTGCTTCATTACATATCTAGAATTTCAATTACAGTTTAGCTATTCATGGATTATGTGATTAATTACCCACAAGATTGGAAGTAAAAATGAAAGCACACGATGTTGAAAGCAAAGGAATAGTTCCAGATGCAGGCAATCTTTCTTTCATAATTGGTACATCATCAGGAGTGTTCGAAAAACTTGTCTAAAAAGTGTTATGTTAATAAAAGCTATTTTTTAAATACATTTTAGAAATTACTGTATGTAATGTAGGCACCGCATTACATTTTAATAACTTTCGACCAGAAGATCTGTCTATAGAAACTGTTTTCAAAGTGTAGATTACAGATAACAGCACTTTCGTGTATTTTTGTATCTGTAATAAATTAAAATTATGTTAACTATGCTGCCTCTTTCTACTGTACATGCACTAAATTACATATACTTTTTAAAATGTATATAACAGAATAAATGAACATTTTATTAAAGTACAGAATTTCTTAATCCTACCAGGAGGAATACGTAAACCTTCAATCCACTTATTTCGCAAGCTAAGACAGGAAGGAAATTCATTGAAACTTTTTGCAGTTTTATAATTTCTGCATGTTACCACATAGCATTTTTTTATGAGTTGACATTTTTCAGTAAAACTACTACTGCTCTTAAACTATTCTTATACCACAAATTTATGAAACAAAATCAAACGCACTAAATTCGTGATAAAGTAGAATAAAACAGAAAAGTCAAATATTTGTCAACAACCTTCAAAAAAAGTCCGGGCTTTATTTTGAATGCACTCGTTGAATGTGTGAACGCATCGACTTACATCGAACCGTCGAACGCGTCCATTCTCCCGGTACGCAGCGCCAAGCGGAGAACGCCGAAAACTGGCAAATGATCAGGCCGTATAAGACATCAAGCGAAACGTCAAATCAAGGAGGTCGTGGTTATGTTTAATAGTAAAATTGTTCATGGGTATCTACAAATCAAATACAAATTATAGCATATTCATTAATGTGACAAGTTAAATTTTTTAACCTCTTTGTATTTAACGGTCTAGGACATTTGGGTGCGGCAATTTCGGCACGAGGACAGTTTGGCACCAGGTCACTTGATGAAAAGACAGTTTGGGTGCATGTAAATTTTTCCACGGAAACTTAAATTAAAATGTTCGTAGATCTTTAAACAAAATGTTTTTTGGACCATTAGTCTAATTGTTTGGGACAAGCTATTTTATTATCAGCGTAAACTTTTTTTTAAATTTTTATGTACACATATACACCTTCTTAATTCCATAATTTTGCTTGGAATGGTTAAATTGCGTTATTCCAGTGCTTTTTGTCTTTAAAGGGGCACTAAACCAAAATATTGAAAATTTGTAACAAATCGAACAAAAATTATCTAAGATAATTAGTGAAAACCGCAAGTCTCTATCTTTTTTTGTTACAGAGTAGCGATCATATAAAGTTTGTATAGCTCGGGACGTTGACGTCATAGCGACACGGAGCATCGACAGTTGCACTTGCACTTTTAGTTAGTTGGCAGCCGGTACTGCTTGCAGATTTAATTTGTTATTATTTCTTTGACTGTGAAGGTACAGTTTTTTCAATCATGCCGAACTGTTGTGTCGTTAGGTGCAATAATAACTTAAAAAATTCAAATGTTACACTGCAGATTTCCCAGACAAGATAAAGAGCCAGCGCGTTATAAGGCTTGGAAGAATCGAATAAATCGTAAAAATTTTCAACCTAATCACAATCATGTAGTGTGCAGTACACACTTTAAAGAAGAGGATTTTGAAAATAGATACAAGGATTTTCTACCAACTGAAAAAGTTGTTATTAAATTATCAAATACCGCTGTTCCATCTTTGCTGCTTTCAGATAGAAAAGCAAATGTAAAAACTACATAACAATGAAGGTCGACATACATACGCAAAAAAATTGTTGCTGAATCGGAAAAAGAATTTATGCAACCAAACAAGTCTTCTTCGGCAAATGAAGTGATTGTTGAAGTGAGTGTCGAGGATTTTGTACAAAATAATATTATATCTACTAGTGAAGACATCGGGGTTCAATGTGAGCTAGGGCGCGAAGTGTTTTGTAAATATCCCACTTTGTTTGAGGATAATTGAACCGATGATCAGTCAGTAAATTCGTTTGATTTTTCATGCTCGGAGACAAGTGATAATGAATCAGAATTTTCTGAAAATGAAGATTCGGATAACGGATTAAAAAGTAACGAAGAGGAAACTCATGAAAACAATGATGAATTAACAAGTTCTTCAGCTGAGGTTGTATTGGTACAGATAAAATGTTTGACGAAATTGTTTAAATATTGTGGTGAATGTGGACTGTCTCTAACAGAAAAAAAGCAATTCGTACGAGGCGCTGTTTTATACATAAACTGTACTTGTAGTGAAGGACACAGTTATCAGTGGAGTTCTTAGGAAAATCCATCGAAATGTTCCACTCATTTGTCGGCAGCGCTGTTATTAAATGGTATAAATTTTGCTCCATTCAGCAATTTTGCTGAAACTTTAAACCTTATTTTTCTATCACATACCACTTACTACAAAATCATAGAATTATGGATTTCCGGTGATGGTCAATATGATTCACCAGGATATTCGGCCAAATATGTTACGTATTCTGTAATGAATGCGAAATCTAAGAAAATTCTAAATTTTAGTTTACTGCAAAGAGGTATGGTAGAAGGCGATTTAGAACGGGCTGCTTGTGAGAAAATTCCAACTGAAATGATTCCAGAACTACCAATTAAATTGTTTTTATCGGATAGGCATCGTGGTGTGGGAGTTATTTTAAGAACAAAATATCCGACAATTCACCATGAGTTTGATGTTTGGCACCTTAGTAAAAGTTTAACAAAAAAATTAAGCAAACTGGAAAAGAAATCTAAACTTTTATCAGAATGGAATAGGGCCATAACAAATCACTTATGGTGGTCGTCGGAAACATGTAGCGGAAATTCAGATATACTTCTTCAAAAATTTACATCTTTATTGAAGCATGTATGTAATATCCATGAATGGACTGATGAATCTGGCAATCAAATACATTGTGAACATCGGCCATATACCGAAGAAGAAAGGGAACATATTAAGTGGATTCCCCATGGTTCAGGAGAATTTCAAGCTTTGAATAGTGAAATAATGAACAAAACTTTTTTAAACAATTTAAGGCATGCTTCACATTATTGTCACACTAATGCACTTGAAAGCTATCACAACGTACGACTGAAATATATTCCAAAACGTATCCATTTCTCTTACACTGGTATGTACATTAGGTCAATTCTAGCCATTTTAGATCACAATTACAATATAGACAGGGAAATCGTCGGTGGCAAAGTGAATTTTTCGAAAGCAAACAAACAATGGCATTACAAAATAAATATGCTAGAAATAATAATGCGTGGAAAATGAAACTTCTGCAGAAAGCATTACATATCGATTCTAAAACCGAAAATTTACCGGAATTACATTTTCAGGTAATTTATTATTCTACTTTTGATTTTATTTTAATATTTCTAAATTTGTTATTAGGTACCCAAAAACATTTCCAAGATTGAGAAACCATCATTAATTGAAGCAAAAAGCAAACATCTTTCAAGATTTAAGAATAGTGAATCAAAATAAAAACAATCATGTTTAGGTTTTTGTTTATATTAAATTATTTAATTTCAATAAAATATTATTAAAAAACTTGGGGTTTATGTTCTTTATATCATTATGGTTTGCTTAAAATGTTTATAAAAAATAAGAAACCGTGAGTATTACTTATTTGTACATTATTTGTGCAATGTACCAAACAAGCCTACAAGGGGAAAACCTATCGTGGCACGCTAAGCTTTACTGCTGCTCTTGTCTGTCGCGGAACAAGAATGTTGCTATGACATCACGAGACTTTGCCGTTAAACTTTAACTTCAAATATATTAAGAACGGATGTCCGTAGAAATATGGGGTTTGGAAATTTGTTCTTAGATTTTTTTCTTTTATATTTTTGTTCGGAGGTTGAGTGCCCCTTTAAGCTCTGATGCTATGATCCATTTATAAGTATAACCTACCGAGACAAAACTCGTGAAGTGGGACACGTATATATCAGTGGTACGATATTCAATGTTATTATCAATTTTCCTATGTCATTTAATTGTTTTATAAAATTCTTGATTTTTTAAAAGTTATAGTATTAACATTATCAAACATGATATTCTTATACACAATAAGGGATTTATAACAAACAATTAAGTTCTTATTACAAACTATTCCCTTATGCAGAGATTTGCAGAAGAATTTTGATTTTAATGTTTTAGTAGCTTAGAAAAATGAATTTTTCTTAAATCTGGCAGTAAATATGAGCTTTTGTGATTGGTAAATATTGAGTTTTTTTCTCATCATACCGTATTTATCGAATACTGTATTTCATCCATCATACTGTATTTATTACCTGTAGGTACCTGCAGATTTTGTTCATTACAATATTAGACCATTTCTCGTGCCGAAACGGCCACTCCAAAATGGCTGTGCCCAAATGTCCGTCTCCGTTGTATTTAATGTTACATACCTTGCAGAATCAAATAATGTTGATATAATACAACCATATTCGAGTATTATTATTTCCCGTGGGTATTCATAAAAAATGTTTTGGAAAATGCCATTCAGACTTCTGCCAACAACCTGAAATCATTAAATAATAAATAACAACTTAAGTTAATAACAGTAATAAAATGTGTTATTTAATTGAAAAATCAGTAAAATTAAGGGATGTTTCTCGGCACTGCCAAAAGCTTGGAGTGATGAATGAATGCCCAATCATCATATCACAATTAAGAGTTAAACATGGATTTACAAAAATGCATTTGTAAAAAATGGACATTTACGATAATTGGAGCAGTAGATACCTAAAGGTTAACTACTGCGGTAATCAGCTGACTGACATTGGTATAGATGGTAATTATCGAAAAATTGAGTGCGGATGACAGTATAAATTCTCAAAAGAGAAAAATAGTGTTATCATCACCTTTTTCAGATGGTTTTACACTGGAAAAACGGTAATATGATTACCGAAATAAGTCTGACACAAGTCAAATACATGACAAGAGGACACCATTTTGCTTTTGGTGGGTGCAGAATTTTTAACCCTTTTTGCTCTAAAACCTCTATTGCTACAGTTACAATTATTTACAACAATGGGTAACATAGAAACCGAGCTCTTCGAGTAAACAGATCTGAAATACAGAACGCGGCTTTGGTTGATTATATACCGAGCATAATGTTAAGACTGTACATATTATTCATTCATTTTGTTAAAAACTAGAGTTGGCCATGCTTTACTTTATAGAAGTGTCATCAATGACAATAATTTTTATTATTTTACTGTTGTATAATCTGTGGAAGCAATTTTTTTTGTGTAACATTTAAGCAATTACGAAAATTAAATAACTGATTCAATTTTCATAACGCCTATTATATTTATACTAGGGGCCATTTAAAAACTACGTTTGCAAAAATTGGTAATTTTTTGCACTCTCCAACACTACGTTCGTTTTTGTTCGTAAACCTTACTCCAAACGTTCGCGACTCATACCCCCCTCCCCCAAATGGTGAGTAAATGGAAATCCAGCAATTGAATACATTTTTTGTTTACGTTATTATACGTTTTATACTGGTGTGTAGCGCTCCAATTATCGTAAATGCTCATCGACAATAAACCCGACAATAGAGAGTATGGTTTTGATGTTTATTTAATACTTTTTATTATATGTATTTACTAATAGAATATATGTATAAACATTTACAAAAATTATATGGTAGATATATACTGTTTACTGATTGGTGGTAAACTGATTTTGCAGTTGATAAGATTCGAGTTTAGCAACAATATAACCTCTAAAACTTCTCATTTGTCAAATCGGCAGACTCGTTATTATTACACAGTGGAACCTGTCACAAGGTGTTTTATCAATATATGTCTATTGCCATCTAGGGTATTTTCCACCGAATCGTCTATTCCATTGCTATCCTCTAATAAAAGTAATTCATCAAAATGATACTGTAATCTTTTTGGAAACTACAAACTGAACATTTGCCCCTATAATAGGTTCCACACTAGGGTGGTCCAACAAAAAAGCAAAGTCGGAAATCTTATGCTCTCACCCCCTAGGATTATTGTATATCGAAAAAAAAGTACCCCTATTTTTTTATTTTGAAATCGGTCGATGTTTAGGGGTGCCTCAAAGCTCTTAAAGTTTCCCATGTATTTTATATGGAAAAAACACGTTTTCGTAGATTTGGTATAGAATCCCTAAAAAATCAATATTTTTCAACCGGACTACTCTGTTTCTCTTCAGAAATGTTCAAAGAATGACATCCAATAATTTATTTATTAAATTTTTTATCTATTTTTTACAGATCCGCAAAAACCCCATAAATGAAGGAAACCCGATTTCAAAATAAAAAAATAGGGGTACTTTTTTTCGATATACAATAATCTTAGGAGCTGAGAGCATAAGATTTCCAACTTTGCTTTTTTGTTGGACCACCCTATTCCACACACTTCATTGTTTCATTTATACACACTGATGTTAGCATGGGTTTCCCTTACTACTCTTCAATCTTTGCATCATCACTGTTTACAGGTTATGTCAACCATTTTATTGCATTTACCAACAAGTTTTGCCAATAAATAAATCATGGAAACCTACTAGACGTCCTGGATAAATTTGGTAAACGCGATACGAATTAATTGGGTATATTTTGAACAGATGTTGGTGTTAGTAGCATCTACCAGCATAATTTTCGTAAACTCCTTAATTACATACTATTTAATGCAACTTACTTAGAAAGTCTCAACAACGTTCAAATAACCGACCATTGTGGTGTTGTGAATGTGTATTGGAAAATGTTTCTCAGCCAACATCCTGAAATCATAATTAAATAATTAGTAACCTAAACTTTTACAATAATAGTATGAAAGTTATTTAACTAAAAAATCAGAAAAATTAAGGGATGTTTATCGACACTGCCAAATGCTTGGAGTGGTGCATGATGCCCAATCATCATTTTATAAAAACTAATTTAATCAAAATAAAAGAATTTATTTTTAAAAACATGATAAAACAGGAAGCAACATTAACAACTAATATATATTATTTAATTAGGAGATCAAGCGATACTTTAAATCCGAGAAGATGTATTATAATGTCGAGGCGTCAGCCGAGGCGTTGTAACATCTTCGAGGATTTAAAGAAGCTTGATCTCCGTATTGCATAAGTTGTTTTATTTCATTTCGTATTTCAATCCTAATTTCTCCCTTTTAAAATTCATCCAAATTTATTGTATAAAGAAGCAAGTTGCCTTGTCTGTGTCGTTATACGTGTAACCAAGGAGATTTGTAAAGTGGCATGTCACGTGTGGTTGTTATGCATGATTTACGTTGCCAACAACAACGGAGATCAAGAACGTCTTGAACTCCGATGTCATTAACAACGGAGATAAAGATATACTTTATTTTACTAATTGTTGTATATAAACGATTGTTTGAAATACGAAATAAAATAAAAAATATAAATAAATCTGTTTAATAGGTATATGTTTAAAGTAATATATCTGTGGCTAGATCTCAGTCGAATACAAGTGGATTCATGTACATAACTACGATTAAGTTTATTTAAACCTCACTGTTATTTAAAGTAACATACCTTGAAAAATTAAATAATGAAGGAAAGTAAAAACCGAGTCCCAGAGATATTCAAAAAACCCTTTGGAAAATGCTTTCAGATCTCTGCCAACATCCTGAAATTATAATTAAATAATTATTAACTTAAGTGTTTATAATAACATATAAAAGCAGTGTTAATTAATTGTAAATTCAGCAAAATTAAGGGTAGTTTATCGGCACTGCCAAATGCTTGGAGTGGTGCATGATGCCCAATCATCATTTTATAAAAACTAATTTAATCAAAATAAAAGAATGTATTTTTAAAAACATGATAAAACAGGAAGCAACATTAACAACTAAAAAATATAAATAAATCTGTTTAATAGGTATATGTTTAAAGTAATATTTCTGTGGTTAGATCTCAGTGGAATACAAGTGGATTCATGTACATAACTACGATTAAGTTTATTTAAACCTCACTGTTATTTAAAGTAACATACCTTGAAAAATTAAATAATGAAGGAAAGTCAAAACCAAGTCCCAGAGATATTCGAAAAACCCTTTGGAAAATGCTTTCAGATCTCTGCCAACATCCTGAAATTATAATTAAATAATTATTAACTTAAGTGTTTATAATAACATATAAAAGCAGTGTTAATTAATTGTAAATTCAGCAAAATTAAGGGTAGTTTATCGGCACTGCCAAATGCTTGGAGTGGTGCATGATGCCCAATCATCATTTTATAAAAACTAATTTAATCAAAATAAAAGAATGTATTTTTAAAAACATGATAAAACAGGAAGCAACATTAACAACTAAAAAATATAAATAAATCTGTTTAATAGGTATATGTTTAAAGTAATATTTCTGTGGTTAGATCTCAGTTGAATACAAGTGGATTCATGTACATAACTACGATTAAGTTTATTTAAACCTCACTGTTATTTAAAGTAACATACCTTGAAAAATTAAATAATGAAGGAAAGTCAAAACCAAGTCCCAGAGATATTCGAAAAACCCTTTGGAAAATGCTTTCAGATCTCTGCCAACATCCTGAAATTATAATTAAATAATTATTAACTTAAGTGTTTATAATAACACATCAAAGCAGTGTTAATTGTAAATTCAGCAAAATTAAGGGTAGTTTATCGGCACTGCCAAATGCTTGGAGTGGTGCATGATGCCCAATCATCATTTTATAAAAACTAATTTAATCAAAATAAAAGAATGTATTTTTAAAAACATGATAAAACAGGAAGCAACATTAACAACTAAAAAAATATAAATAAATCTGTTTAATAGGTATATATTATAATAAATAATACCAAACACTATCCTGTAAATTTATTTTTATTATTAAAAATAATTATTATTACTTAACAAATATATTTCTCCTACAAAGTAGGCATCATCAGTGTTGTAAACAAACTAAAATCAACAAATTAAAAATACATCCAACAACTCACACATTAAAATCTTATTTAAAAGTGGGGAGTATGTCAAATAAAACGTTATGGAGGGGGGCTAAATCAAAATTCATAAGATGATCTTTGTTTAAAAACATATATATAGCTTCCTTTATATTAAGGTATTGATACTGGTTCACCTCTTCTAATAGTTTTACACTTTTTATTTTATGACCTTCACTCCATACATGCTCTGCCAAAGCGGACTTATCAAACATTTGATTTTTAATATAATATATATGTTCTTTTTCTCTAGTGCGTACATTTCTTTTAGTTTGACCTACATATTTTTTGTGGCAATTATTGCATGCAATTTCGTAAATCCCTGCTTTATCTAAAGGGTTAATTTTATCTTTGGTAGAACCTAAAAGATTTTTAATTTTAAATTTAGAGGAAGAAAAAACAGTAATATTTCTGTGGTTAGATCTCAGTTGAATACAAGTGGATTCATGTACACAACTACGATTAAGTTTATTTAAACCTCACTGTTATTTAAAGTAACATACCTTGAAAAATTAAATAATGAAGGAAAGTCAAAACCGAGTCCCAGAGATATTCGAAAAACCCTTTGGAAAATGCTTTCAGATCTCTGCCAACATCCTGAAATTATAATTAAATAATTATTAACTTAAGTGTTTATAATAACACATCAAAGCAGTGTTAATTGTAAATTCAGCAAAATTAAGGGTAGTTTATCGGCACTGCCAAATGCTTGGAGTGGTGCATGATGCCCAATCATCATTTTATAAAAACTAATTTAATCAAAATAAAAGAATGTATTTTTAAAAACATGATAAAACAGGAAGCAACATTAACAACTAAAAAATATAAATAAATCTGTTTAATAGGTATATGTTTAAAGTAATATTTCTGTGGTTAGATCTCAGTTGAATACAAGTGGATTCATGTACACAACTACGATTAAGTTTATTTAAACCTCACTGTTATTTAAAGTAACATACCTTGAAAAATTAAATAATGAAGGAAAGTCAAAACCGAGTCCCAGAGATATTCGAAAAACCCTTTGGAAAATGCTTTCAGATCTCTGCCAACATCCTGAAATTATAATTAAATAATTATTAACTTAAGTGTTTATAATAACACATAAAAGCAGTGTTAATTGTAAATTCAGCAAAATTAAGGGTAGTTTATCGGCACTGCCAAATGCTTGGAGTGGTGCATGCCCAATCATTATGATCAGTTTTAAAGAACTACTTATCCAACTACATATTGATTTACCTTAATATTACGGATGTATTATGGTGCTTGTGGTATCACAGGTATGATCACTGGTCACATTTCTGTAATCAAAAATCTACTTTTAATTTCAATGCTAAATCAGAATGTTATTTAAATAAAGTTACGATAAAATGTCAGACATCCAAGGAAGTGAAAATAATCACATATTTTTCATTTGATTTAAGAATGCTATCATCATTCTACACAACTTTTATGATAATCAATTTTATAAAGTGAGGTTATGAATTGACTGACCAAAACAATTTTTTACGAATTGTTATAATTAAATGGGTACCTTGAATATTACTCGTTGCTTTCCACGGTTTCTTCGTTGTGACTTTTTGAGTCTTATTCCTGTAATAGAAAAGTTTTGCTTTTAAATTCAGTATTAACTCAAATATTATTTAAAGTAAACTATGCAAAAGCTCAGACATCCAAGGAAGTGAAAATAATCACTGATAATACTTCATTTAAATTTAAGAATATCATCATTAAAAAGTTTATTAAAAAAAATATAAAATTAGCAAATCTTACCTATTTGGAACAGAATAGAAACCAGGTTACAAAATTTTTGGTCAATCCCGAATGAGCCACTATCAATTTTATCCTAACCTAAAGATAAAAGTATTTAAAAAAAAACGATAAATATAATAATACATATTTCAATATTTTACCTTTTAAAAACTAAAAATTAAAAAAATATGTCACATTAATGATAGATATTAAAACCAACGAATTATAAATTACACAAACAAAATACTTAAATAATAAATGTTTTATTTATAAGTAAAGTACATTGAAAAATGTACAGAAAATAATTATAAAAATTAACGTTTTCTGCGTAATTGCAAGGAATTCCTTCTGCGCCAGGCTGCTCTGCGTGAACCTCCAATAGTTTGAGAGTATCTGTGTCCTTTTCCTAAACCACGAGACGACCTGCCAGAAGAAGTCTTTCCGCGTAATTCACGATGCTTATGTACAGCATTAACAATCCAGTTAACTTTTGGATCTCTACGAATGGCCTGAAATTGTAAATATGAATTCAAATTGCTAAGGGAAACCAACAAGTTTAATTAAAATAAATCAGTCAAATCGATGGGCTTTCAACACTGCAAGAACTTCAAATAATACATGCACGGTAATTTTTAATGTAACTGTGTGTAAGAACAATCTTAAAGTGTGCTTAATATTGCCAAACCACTAAGTAAATACATACTTGATCGTGTTCTAGGTGTATCGATAGCCCTTAAAAATTTCGAGAATACCTTACGAAACAATAATTTAGAAAAAGTTTTCTACTGTGAATTGAGATTAACCTTAAAATTTCGAAAAATTTTAACCTAAAGTTTTTTTACTTTAGTCAAGTGTCAAATTTCTGATTTTAATGTTGCCTGCTAGTTAGCAGCAAACCGATACAGATAATGCATGGCTAGTACGTTTTCCATAAGCAACACCTCTAGCGCATCGATTGCTTTACACAATTGTATTTATTAACCATATGGGTTTGTTTGTATCAAAAATTGCTTTGTTATAAACAACTACATGTAGACTTACATTGTGTGCAATGTCAACAAGAATAACTTCATAATATTTATAGGAAGAATCCTGTCCTACCCAATAAGAGTTCAATACACGAAGTCCACCACATCGTCTTCCTACACGTTCCTATAACAAACAATAACGTTTAAAATCTAAAGAGTATAAATTTTAAAGATCTTTTTAAAACTAATCATCTTCAGACATCCAAGGAAGTTAAATTAATCACTGTTTGTATTTCATACGTATACAAATTTTCATCATTTAAGCTGTCATAAAACTTCACAATATTATTTTAAAACTTACCTCTGCAACTGATTGTAAGTTACGAGTAGGTTTCAATTGGTTAACACCATGGCTTTTTGGCTTGCCGTAAGTGGCACCCTTTGGTACTGGGCGCTTACGGCCACCACGTCTTACACGAATGCGGTAAATAACATAACCTAGAACAACATTCGTTAAAACACAAACTTAATAAATTTTACAATAATTTACCTTGTTTAGCGCGATATCCTAATCTACGGGCTTTGTCAGGTCTGGAAGGTCTTGGGGCTCGGTGTAATTTAGTCAATTGACGGTACTGCCAGACGCGTACCCTCAATAAAAATCTAAGAACATCACTTTGTTTCTTACGGTACAGTTCTTGTATATACTTGTAAGCCCCCATGTTTACGATCTGTAATTAAGAAGTAAAGAGAATATCAGGTACTTGTTTATTGTAATTCCACGGAGTGCAACTTCACATGAACATAACCTTAAAAACGAACAATTTAACAATTTTATTACAAAAATATGAACAATCGTAATTGAAATGAATTAAAAGTTGTACCGATTATAGTTTTAGTAAGAGATAATAATAACTACAACACAGATGATTATAAATAAAATGGAATATAAAAATTTTAAAGAACCATCACAGTACCTTATCCGTCAAACACAGGAGGAAAAGGAAGCCACGCTACTGAAGCGCCTAGTGTTAGTACGCGTAAGTACAACTTATTGGCGGCAATATTTAAATGCTTCTGCAATTTACATGAGTACAATCTACCACGAGATCATTTGAATTTATAATTAAAGTTGGCTGTGATTTTTAAATTAGATTGGCAACACTAACTGTTCACTTCGCAGTTTGATTTGAATTGTCAAAGTGACGCTCCAAAATGTTTAATCTAGAACATAAAATTGCATAACCTCTAATTTACACAGCGAGTCAATTGGCAGGATCGCCAAACGTATAAAAAAATTCCCGCCTACTTTAATTTTAAATTTAAATGATCTCACGGTAGTATTTTAAAATAATCTATTTATGGTAACAGTTATTAGGTATAACAATAATTTGATTTTATTATTTATCCAATTTGCATAAAATAAAATAAAAGGATAAAATTAAAAGAAAATAAAAAACAACAAAAAGAAAATAAAAACTAGATAGCCAGTTCTTAGCCGGTAGAAGTTCCCAGTCAGCACACTGACGTCATAATGTCGCCGTTTTTTCGGCAGTAACGACGTCAAATTGTTGTAAAACTGACATCATTATGTCACAGCTCAAAGACGTCAATATAAGACGTCATTAACAGGGCCTATTTTTAACTGAGTTGGGCCCTAGGCGCAGCTAGCAAATCTCGGGCCCCGTATTTGAGTGAAAGGAGTACCAGGTGTAAAGAGAACGAAATAAAATAAAAAATATATATATTTAAAAACAAAAAAACAAAACTTAATATATTTGATTTAAAACTAAACACCTTCTCAAATTGCCCTAGTGAAGGAACTAAAACCATAACACATTTTAACCCAAGAATTTAATTTGTTCCTTTAATTTTTTTATTTGTTTTATTTTATTCTTTTTATCGGTAACCGTAAATATTTTTACTTTTCCCAAAAAATATACAGCGTAATATATACTCTCAAGGAAAACAAAATGCACCACTTAAAAACGCACCAAAAATACCAAAATTTCAAACCGTCATAACTCGGCTAATTTTGAACAAAAATGGACGAACTTTTGCGTGCTGAAAAGTTTAAAGTGTCTAGTTTAAGGGCGTGTGAGCGAATGTTACGTTTAGCCTTTCCGCTACCCGCGACCCTCCCACCCCCACAGAAAAACAATGCCAAACTTTTACAGCTTGTACGGTGTACCAAAGAAATCGTGGAGCCAATCGACTGCCAGGGCAATAGGTTCAGTCCTATTTCTGTAAATTCTTTAGAACTTCGAGTGCCTACGATAATTTGTCGCAAAGTTATGAATTTTTGATATCTACCTTGCATTTTGTCGGAAGTTTTTCGTCTTCTGTCGGCGACATTATTACCGGTTGAGTTTGAACATTTTTGCCAAACTTAAAAAATTTTGAAGAATGTTTTTATTTAATAAAAACATTTTTTTATTAACGTTAATTTTTTTAACGTGTAACCGTCGACATCAGCGTTAGGTACTTGATGTACACCACGAGCACGTTGTCGGTCGGATTTTGCACATCGTGTGTGTGTGTGTGTGTGTGTGTGTGTTTCCTTCTCTTTTGTTGCGCACCTCTTGCAACCTCGCTGGCATGTTCAAACCTGCGCGAATCTCATTCTGGGGAATGATGTTCCACTATTGCGTCAGTTCTATTCCCAATTCTCGGAGAGTAGTTGGTGGTCTCTGCATGTTTCGCAGACAACGCCCGATTATGTCCCACACATGTTAAATTGGGTTCCTGGCAGTCGATTGGGTTCACGATTTTTTGGTACACCGTACAAGCTGTTAAAGTTTGATATTTTTTTAATCATAATTTTTTTTCTTCGGGGTGGCGAGAGGCGAAAAGGTTTAAACGTAACATTCGCTCGCACGACCTTAAACTAGACACTACAAACTTTTTAGCACGCGAAGGTTCATCGTTATCAAGGTCCATTAACTTTATAGGTCACAATCGAGATGCATAGATAAGGTTTGGAGTTCTTTTATTATTTCTATTTTATTTTTAGGAAGTTCGATGTAGAAATTGACTCTTTCAGGTATGTGTAATTGTTGATCTGTCGAAATAAAGAAGTATATATTATTTTGCTGTTGAGTGTTGGTGTCCATAACCCCAACGTAAGATTTGAAACCATTTTTCTCGTAAGGTAGGTATAATTTGAAGGAAATTCATGAAATGATATTGTAGGATCAGTACTATTACACATTGCATTGCGGCAGTTATACTTTTTTCTGCTAGTGTTTGCCATTAGTAAAGTGAACGAAAAAACAGCAACAAAACTACGAAAATTTAAACAAATAAGGAAATAACGTAATTATATTAAAAAATAAAGAAAACTGCCTTAAAAGATTAGGAAAATATAATTTATTGACGATACGCGCAAAACCGACAAAAAGTATAAAAGCGCGCGAAGTTAGCGTAGTTTGAAATTGGCGTTTACGTGTTATATATCCGTTTCCGCATTTTCGTGTTTGGTGGCGCCAGCGGAGAAACACTTGAACTAATGGAGTGCGCAGGCCGGATAAGAGACTTCGTCTCGTGAAATCTAGAAGGTCGTGTTAATGATATTAACTTTATATATATTAAATAATTTACTTGAGGCATTACTTAAAGAAACTAAGATGTCTAATTATTCACGAAAATTCATTATTTTGGACTATATGCATCATTCAATGTTTATTTAAAAAATTTACACCAATCGCTAATTAGTCAAGAAAGTATTATGCTTTTAAAGTTAACATTAGTCGTTTTCTTTTGCACATGTGTGATTAAACATCCAAACAATCATACAAATTTTAGCATAATTTGAGGATGCTTTGTCACAAAAGAACATTGGCAATATAGTTACAAGTTTCGTCACAGCACTTATTCGATTCAATCATGTCAATCACAAAATTTCTACAATTCAAAGGGGTAAGGAGATTACCAATCATGCTAAGAAAATCTGACTAGTCGGGAGTCAATCAGTATTCAAAAAACGCGATGTGATAAGAAATTACAAATCTGATTTAATCATCCACGGCAAAAAACGACTATTGCCCTTACATTAATTAATTTGTCTTTTTTAATTTACAAAAATATGGATGTCTTTTTTTATACTACTATATAAAATGCAATAGGATTAAGGTTGCTTGCCCGCGAGGTATCCTGCATATGATGTGAGATATTGACATGAAATCTTTTGTATATTACTAAAGGTTTGTACGGTAAACAAAAAACCTCCGTGATCGCCTATAACTAGCCCGAAAGGCGTTGCCTTTTGAGCAAGTTTAATACTAATTAAAAATGAACTACATATTGATTATGTTAATTTATTAAATAATTTTTTTATATTCGCTTGTTTGTACTATATTTGTTTTCTTTGTTCGTCTTCCGCTTTCCTTTTAGTACCTGTTACTGAACTTTTTAACATTAAGTTTTCATGTTTATGAAATTTATAACATAAATAGCTTCCTTATCTTCAGTGGTTTTCAAACAAGTATAAAAGTAATAAGTCAGTATAAAACAAAACAATTTTAATATTTTGTAATAGTATATTAAAGTATTAGTTTCATAAGACGCGTTTTTAGCGCACGCGTCCGAGTTTTCTAACGGACAAGTGCGCTAAAACGCCTTATGAAACGAATACTTTATACTATTTTTTATACTTGCGTCGTTATTTCGTTAATTATTAAAAAATAAATTAGTTTTAAATAAGATTTGTTAGAGAAATTTTGTTAAGTACTTTTGACAGTTGGCTACACTGAAAATTCAACTTCAGCATTTGTTATTTAAATTGTTTTGTTTTTATAAAATTAATTTAGTTTCTGTGACAAGAAGGTAAAATGGTCAGATATTCTCTCCCTCCATCTTATTAAAAAGAATTAACTTATCTTAATTAATCTTAATCTTATTAAAATATTGGAATTTAACCATATTGATAGATTTATAACAACTGCAGAAAATAACCAACATTTAGCTATGAAAGTAAGTAAAATTTTGTGCTAAATACTTTCAATTTTTAATATATTTCAATTATTTAAGGTTGCGTTAATAATGGGATTCTGTGGTGCCTGCCGAAGAGATGAATTGACCAACATGTTATTAGACGATATTGTGGTCAAAGATGATGTGTTCACTGTGACTGTAACAAAAACAAAAAATAAAGTTCGAAGAGAATTCTTAATTACAGAGAAACTGTGGATTGATTTAATTAAGCAATATTTGAGCCTAAGGCCTAAGAAAATAAACCACAGGCGGTTTTTTATAACCTACCGCAATGGAAAATGTATTTCTACACCTATCGGTATAAACACCATGGGAAAAGTTCCTTTTATTATTGCCACTTATTTGCATTTAGCGAACCCGAAGCTTTTTACAGGTCATTGCTTTCGACGTTCAAGTGCTTCCCAATTGGCAAACAAAGGTGGCGATTTAATAACTATAAAACGGCATGGAGGTTGGAAGTCTTCAGCTGTGGCTGAGGGCTGTATTGATGCTTCAGTTAAAAAAAATGGAGGTAGCTGAATTGCTATCTAATAAGCCATGTACTTCCACTTCAACGGCTCAAGTGGTAATTGACCAGTCTTCCACTGCTTCATTTTTACATGAAGAATCACACACTTTTAGCAGCAACCCAATAACGAGTCAACAAAACATTGTTGAGGGGCAAAATTTACCTTCATTTAAGATTAATGCCCAGGACACTTCTGCTGTTACAATCAAAGTGTATAACTGTACTCTTAATACAAAAGATGTATAAAGAATAATTTGTGAATTTATTAAATAATTTTTAATTTATTTTGTGTATGTTTATTTTATATTTTAAAAGTTTGGCATTTTATCACATAACAACATAACCGCACTTTTAAATATAATAAGTTTGACATTTAAGAACAGCTGTTAGGTGCTACCAACTTTAAAAAACAAAATTTTACTGTTTCCAGTACTCTAATAAATCTCATTAGGACACGCAAATGCGTATCCTAATGGAGTTCATTAGGACACGCAAGTATAAAAAAGCTTTTTAAAATAGTAATCAGAAAGAAACTGTCACATTGAATAATTTCAAGAAATTAATTGCGGAAAAAACAAGACACTAAATAATTTAATTTATTTCATTTCGTATTTCAAACAATTGTTTATATACTACAATTAGTAAAATAAAGTATAACTAGATCTCCGTTGTCAATGACACCGGAGTTCAAGACGTTCTTGATGATCTCCGTTATTGTTGGCAACGTAAAAATCATTTGATGTTGCATAACAGCCACACGTGACATGCTGCTTTTTATCTCCTTGGTTACGAGTATGATGACACAGACAAGGCAACTTGTTTTATTATACAATAAATTCGGATGAATTTTAAAAGGGAGAAATTAGGATTGAAATACAAAATAAAATAAAACAACTTATGCAATACGGAGATCAAGCTTCTTTAAATCCTCGAAGATGTTATAACGCCTCGGCTGGCGCCTCGGCGTTATAATACATCTTCTCGGATTTAAAGTATCGCTTGATCTCCTAATTACATAATATATATTATAAACTTATAACTTCTGGCAAGAACTGACTTTTTTACTACAAACAAATGTACAAATTAACTTTGCAAAAGTCCTGACGCTCGACAGTGACTGCAAGCGCTGCATAAACACAACATGAGTGCAAGTGAGAACAAATAGGTGAATGGTTAGTTCTAGGTAGTCCTCTGACGTATTTGCTTCCGCCCTTCCGTCTCAAAGAGGGGTCCACTAACTGCTAGACTGAGGTAACCTATAAAAGTTAATAGACCTTGGGTTGAGTACACAGTAACTGTTTAAAGGTGTCTAAAGACAGGACGATAAAATTACACAAGTTGCAAAACTTTGCAAGCACAGTGTGAAATGTAACTTCTTTCACTTTGTTATATTACGATAAATTATTCAGTATTTATAAACTACTATTTTTACAGTAAAAACTACAAAAGCAGTTATAATTTACAGGCGTAATGCTAGGCAACCCTTTTGACATGCTTGGTAAACTTTTTTCTAGTTACTTTTAACTAATTAACATTAAATTTGGCAACAACTACAATTTCAATGATGTTGGCGACACTCTTTATAACCAATAAAATTATTCGTGTTTTTTGTAATATCTGTATGCACTATAATAATTAACATTGTATAAAATTATCGTAAAAGAAAACCGTGGAAAAAATGTCGGGTTATTCAAATTACAGTGATAATGATCCATACTGGCAAACACAGGGGAAATTTACCAATAATAGCAACACTAATTCCTACTATGGGTCAGACTATCAAAATTTGCAATCACAAAACTTGGGTATGATATGAATTTAATAAATTTTAAAAATTACTTTCATTGCTTTTAATAATTTGTAGATTTCCAAGCTTTCGGTGATGTTCCAACAGAATATAATAGTCAATACTATTCACAGTCGCTAGATAATAATACTATAAACTCAGGTCTAGATACGAATAAATTAGTTTATTCCGATGTATTTCCATCAAACTCTAAACAGGCTGTTGAAGACGACTTCGATGAACCACCATTATTGGAAGAGTTAGAAATATATCCAGATCGAATACTAGAAAAGATGGTTGCAGTTTTAAATCCATTTCGAGCCCATAGTTTAGCTGATGATGCAGAGTTTCTAACGGAAGGCACTGATTTGGCAGGACCATTATCTTTTTGTATAATATTAGCATTATGTTTATTTATATCCGGTAGTAAAGTATACTTTGGTTACATTTATGGATTATCAGTAATGTCCTGTTTAATGATGTACTGTTTGCTTTCATTAATGACAACAGTCAACATTTTTACATTAGCTAATGTCACCAGTATTTTGGGTTATAGTTTATTACCCATCGTAGGCTTGTCTTTGTTGGGAGTGTTCATATCATTACATGGGTATTTTGGAATACTCATAGCTAGTATTTCTGTAATTTGGTCTAGCTTAGCTGCTTCCCGCTTATTTATTGCAATATCTGGAGATGATAACCAAAGACCGCTTATTGCGTATCCTTGTGCTTTGGTCTCTGGTGTGTTTGCTCTGTTAGTCGTATTTTAATTATATTAAGAGATGCATATATCTGATTAATAAAATGCATATAAAATTTGTATGTGTACTATTTAATATTTATGTTAACTTTTTTAATAGATGTGTTTTAATACTAAATGTTTGTTTTTTTATTTAATCTAAAATTGGCTCAACGGTCTCTTGTAATTTGACATCTAAACTATCAGCTATCAAATTAAAAATTTATGAGTGTACGAGATAAAATGAAATTGATCTCCAGAATGTACAGGTAAGTCAACCAGGTTGTTCATGTCCAGGTTACTTATGGTTCATAACTGGATTTCTGAAAACCGAAATTTCTATCAGAGGTAAAAGATGAGAAAGTAAGTGACTGGTAAACACCAGTATTAGTAGGTATAGTTTTTGAAAGCAAAATATTTTCTGTCGCATTAAAAGTGAATTTAACTGCAACCAACTTGCAGTGTATCTGTCAAAATAATCCCATAGTCCACATTTTTCTGCAACCAACCTCCAAGTACAGACATTCTTTTAAATATTACTAACTGCTGTTTTCAAGAACTAGTCCGTAAATAACAGTAGATTTTTGGTTGGGAGTTTACGGTGCTATGAATCAGTACTTTGGTTGCATTCAGTTAGCTTACAGTCCATTTCTTTAGTTGCTAATGTCAAAAAGAATACGTGAGGGTAGGGTGTTCAGTTTCAAATGAATGTGCTGATGTCGATGAGAATTAAAAATAATCTTAATGCTTCGGTGTGAAAAACAATCAAGAGTTGTAAGTTTCAGTGTGGCTCGTCCAGATAGGCAGGTTAGACAGTGCCTATACCTTGGGAAAATTGAGTCGAATAAATAAAAAATGGTTTCAAATTTCTTAAGAATTTTGTAATATTCTTTTAATAGTAAACCAAAATAGAAAAGTTATTGTACATACATATCTTCTTTATACTGAACCTGCTATAAGTATCAAACATTCCGCCGAGTTTGTTTGCTTGGGATAGATGCAAGTGCGCCTAATGTATTGCTGACACAGACCAGGCAAGCCACAATCTAATTATGATATACATTTTTGATATGATGTACATTTATTCTACTGCCAATGGTGTTGAATAATACAATAAAAAACATATATTAATAAAATAAAATAACTTAAAATATTGTGTAAATATAAAAACGTATAGTGTATATAGATCTAAAATAGGTAATATAAAAACATTGTAGAAGTAAAACATATTAAAAGAATAATTAAAAATAATGTAAAAGTTACGGTTTATTAAATATATGTATGGCGTTTACATTTCACTAAGCAGTCACAGTACTTCCAGCATTCCAAAACTCCTTCGGGCTATAAAAGCAGTTATCAGTCAAGTGCGATTTTAGTGCAAATTTGAACTTTTTAATATTTTCTAAATTAACCGAGGTAAACATGAATGATTTATAATATGTTGAAGTTTTACAGTATTAGGTCACAAAAGATTGTTTTCGGTATTATAGTGATGAACATCCTCATTTCGTTTAAAACTATTTTTATTATTAAAAACAAACATCGCGCTTTCGTAAATCAATAAATTAAAAAACGTCAATATTTTGTGATTTTAAATAAAGGTTTACAACTATCTCTACTTTTGATACTGTATACAGGGTGTCTGGTAATAGCACATCGAACGTGGCAGGTAGTTAGACATCGATAAGAAAAACAAAAAATCCTTACAAATTTTTTTTCTCAGAAGCGTAGTTTTCGGAAAAAATTCAAATAAAGACGGGTATAATGTTTTTATCACATACAGTAGTGTTTGTTATTTTCTTCAAATAAGATATTTTATGGTTTGTTATACTTACGTTGCAACCTGATCCTTTTACAATACAATTTTATGAGGTCAGCCAGTCAAATGATAATTCCCAGAACGCTGACGATTAAGAAAAGGATATTGGTGTAGGTCAAGTCTTTGCAAAAATTCACCGTACATTAAAAACCTGGAGTTCTCATTCTTAAAATGTTTAATTAATGTACCTAATCAAAACAAAGCGTCATGTGATAGTTCGTGGGATTCCCACATCGCATCACAGATATTAGAATTCGTTAATGTAATTTGCTTAAAAAGTCGAATGGTTTTTTTTTTTAAATTAAATTCAAAGTCGCACACACTAATGAAAACGCCCTTTAATCTAATTAATTTACGTGATTAGGAATTCAAAAATTCTCTAAAAAATCAGGTAAGATATTCTATTATAGTCCTTGAATTTATTTCAAGTTTCATGTTTTGTTATTTTTACGTTTCTGCAACATGATCCTGCGTACAAAACAATTTTATGAGGTCAGTTAACCAGATGACTTATACTATTCATTTCTTTTCAATGTCATTGCGTACTCCAGCATTTTTTAATAACAAGAACGCATTAATAACTGTTTAGTTTGTTATATGTCGTAAAAAATGTCAGTGGTACATCTAAATTATCTAGGATAGTTGCGCTTCATAAAATTGCATAAAAGAGAATCGAGAACTAAATGCTGTGCTACCCTTGTTTGTTTTGGTCTAGGGACGAAGCCAGTCGTTTCGGGTATCTATCTAAAGCATGTGGTTTGTAATGTCACTTCTTCTATTAATAGTAAATACGTACCTAAAACTGCATGCATACAATTAATAAAATTGCTATTAAAGGGGGTGTAGTGTAAAAAAATAAATTCTAGAATAAAAAAATCTAAGAACAGTGAAAACCATAACCAAGATAGAGCCGCTAGAAGTTTGTCAGAGTTCGTTCGTGACGTCACACCGACACGGAGCCGTGAAACCTCAATAGTATTACATGCATTTATTATATTGATACATATTTCTTTAACAATGGCGTTTAGGGTTGAACCAAAATATACACAGGCTCAATTAAGGCAAATAAAGGAATACAAAAAAAGAGAAGATGAAAATCAGTCGAATATTACAAGATTAAACAATCTAAATTGGTGCAAATGCAATAATTGTATGCTTATGTCAACTGTAACGGGATGCATTTGCTGCAAGGAAAATGCTCTTGAAAATGGAGTAAGTGAAGAAAACGTGCATTATTCTTCACGATTCATTTGTAAATGTAGTTTTAGACTTAGATAGTTTAAATATGATAAGGCACAGCTTACTTTTAAAGTGTAAAACGGAAGAAGAAAGACAACGATACTATAATTGTTGCGGTATTTAGCTTGTTGCAACCAAATCTTAACAAACGCTTTTCTTTTGGTTAATTGGATTTCAGTTGTACGATTTATTTTCATATTTGTTTTTGAAATGCCAAACGTCATTTATCACTGAAAATGTTCCTAATTTTAATAATAAAAATGCGGAAACAAAAAAACCATTTTTGATGACAAGCGATTTCGACAAAAAACGGTTTTTTTGTTATTGCACTTTTATTGTTAAAATTCGGAACATTTCTTTAAAGAAAATAATGTCTACATACCGAAAGTGTTAATTTAACGAAAAAAATTTGGCGCTATCTCCATTAATAAACATGAACGCATAATTCACTGTTTTTTCATATAAATCTTAAATAAAACCCTTTTTTGTCCGAAAATTAATAGGATAACAACCGTAAGGCTTCTTTCTAACCCCTACAAAGATCTCATAGATATATGAGATATACTTTCTGAGAAAAAAATATTTAACTTTCAATGAAATTATCCCTAAAAATGGGTACCTTTTATTATGTATCGTCCGATAAAAATAAAAGTATATCAGTTAGAAATATGATATTTTACTGTTGCATGTAGAAATAAATTTACTATTTGGTCGTTTTTAAAATATTTAATTTGGTTCAGTGGTTCTGGAGCAATAAGGTATCAAAGTCAGAGGACTCGGAAAAAAATGGATAGTAGTTGAAGCAGTCGTGTCGGTGTGACGTCACACTCTAAACTCCCTATACTTTAGAAGCCGATATCTACGAAACTACTATCACTAGAAAAGTGCGGTTTTCATTTTCATTCTTAGAATTTTTTATTCTAGATGATATTAAAAAATAATTTTTTGCGCTACACTCCCTTTAATGTGACAAGGATTTAATATATTTGTGTTTTTTTATCACGTTTTACTCTTTATCGAAAAATGAATTAACAAAATTGCCAAATGTGGAATTTTACAGTACCAGATATGTAAGATCAAGTTTAAATTAAATAAATTCTCGTTAGATACAGATGGCTGGTAAAAATTAACTACACAATTTTGTTTATTAATACGTGTTGTATGAATTACAATTAGTCATCATTTGAAATGTATCTTATAATAAAACGAAAACCACTATGAACCAAATGAAGCAATTTAATCTGCAATAGTCCAATGTAACACAAGTGGCAGCTTGAAAATGGTGGGTTTGGACTAGAAAAATATACAGTAATATGTGATCTCATCATGTTTGTCTGGCTTTAAAATTTCAAAGCTTGCAATTATAAACTTTATTTTTTATTCATGATATCAATATCAACATCCGGGCGTTATAATTTTATATGTAGTTTTCTAAAAACGTCGGTCAAAATTACCCAAAATTTAAACTTTCCCTAATCAAAAAACTTTATTAAGTAGCGGTCTTAAAATTGATCCCGTGTGGCACTCCATAATACACATTATTTACTAAGGAACGGTGAGTTTCGATTTCATTATATGTATATTCTTTAAAAAATATATTTAAAGCTAATAAAGATAATTAAAAATAAAGATATAGGTCGATCTCCAGGTGCCAGCAGATCTGGTTAAGGTTTTCTGCAGTTTTCCTTAGCTGTGACACAAATGTGGGATTTGTGCTGTTTCATCTGTAAGTTGGCTGCAGCCACACGTAGGGCCTATGTAATAATAATAATAATCACCCCTCCCTCCCGCACAAGCTTATAGCTTCCAGTTTCCATATTATAGTTTCCAGGTTATGGGTTGTAGCAATTATTATTATTATTATAATATTCAACACAACGTTTATTCAAATATTTTTTTTTGTTTCTAATAAAATAAGAATTAGTTAGAAATCATTCGTGGCCTGTAAGATTCATGTGTTATTAAATAATTAAATGATTTTTATTATTGAAGTTGGACTGCATCAGTAATTGGCACAGACCCGGCATGCCTGGGTTTAAGATAAGCGCAGCGCAAGATTCAATATTTAAGGTATTGTCGCCATTGTTATGTCTGCTAGAACTTCTAGCAGCTAGAGCTAGAGTGGTTTTTTGAAATTTTTATTTCATATTCAGATCGAGTTCAGATCTTTAGCAAAGATGCTTCTCTATAATGTAAAATTAGAATGCAGGAATCGAAAATTATGACAGATTTTATTGATAAAATTCCAAAAACATACTCATAATCTTCATACCTATATTTAATACGAGGGGGCTTTTTATATTCGCGGAATGGGGGGGGGGCTTGGTAAACCAATCGTAACGTCTAGCTTGATGTCTTATTACCCTAAATTCGAACTGGATTATTATTGCATTAGTGGTATTTGAGTTATTGTCATTGACACAAGTCAGAACGTGAAGAGATTTTGAGACACGAACGAATGGCATGTTCACGGGCGGTTTTGAAGCTCTGTAGTGAAGACCAGGATGGAGTATTAAGTCAGACTGTTACAGGAGATGAAACGTGGGTTCACCACTATGAACCTGAATCCAAACAAGATTCAATGCAGTGGCATAAAAAAGGTACACCCCCGCCAAAGAAGTTTAAAGTGTAACAGTCAGCTGGAAAGCTCATGGCGACCATGTAAAATAGAAATTTGATGCGTTCTTACATGTGTACGCTTCGAAACTCTGTAGTCGTCTCTTTCATTATATTAAGTCATTAAACTTACAACTATTATAAAAGCATTGCATTTTTACTTAACCTAGTTATTGCTAAAAGGAATTTGATTAATCAACTTTTCGCAATTGAATTTATTCTTGAACTTTATTACCTAAATATTTCAATCTTCCAAAAACACATAATATAATTTTTAATAATTTTTATATTCCTTTACAACTTCCCTGTGCAAAAGAAAAAAAAAGAATTTTTGATGGAATCGTTTTTTTTTCTAAAAGATCTATTTTCTAAGTTATAAACTTAACTCTATTTTATGTACTATAACTAATTTATTATTGATACTTATGACTACACTGCCGTGCTAAGCGAAAACAACCTATCTGCAAAATTGCAATGTAGAAATGTACTATATAGAATGTAAATGTGAGCTAAGAAAAGATATGGTATATTTCTGAGTTGATGTTTTGCAGATAGGACTTTTTCGCTTAGCACGGCAGTACACTAGGATGTTGGTCTTCTATAACTTCATATGGACCTATAAAGATTACTTCTCTTTTATCATTAGAAGTGTTTCTTAACAATACTTTATTGCCTATTTTAAAATGATATAATATCTTTGCTTTCTTTTAACTTTTGATGCGATCAAATTGTTTCTTGCTTCATTACAAGCAACTTGTAGTTGTAGTCGATACCTTAGCTCGTGCGGAGAGTTATCGAAAGTATACAAAGGATCTACAGTTTTGCATATATAATTAATTGGTAAAGTACTCAATTTTCCAAACACTAACTCATAAGGAGTGTAGTGAGTTTCCTTATGCATTGTATTATTGTAAGCAAACAACCAGTAAGGAATCCAACAGCTCCAACTGTCGGGATGTTTTGATGCATAAATTCTCAGGTAAGCGCCTAAATTCTTGTGAGAATTTCCAAGTGCCCCGAGAGTCTTGTGATGATATGCAGTAGAATGTAAATGATCAATTTTCAACAGTTTGCAAGTTTCTTGAAAAGTAGAAGATAAAAATTTTGTTTCCTGATCTGAAACTACTTCGTTCGGGATTCCATATTGGAGTATGAAATTTTCGACAAATGATCTTACAACAGAGACTGCTTCTTTATTAGGAATGGGTAACACTCTACATATTTGCTCTATTCACATTGTAACGATTATTGATTTGATCTAATTCTAAGGTCCGACTAAATCGAGATAAACCTTTTGAAATGCTGATGTAGCTGTTGTGATTTCCAAATGGCGTTTTACACTTGGTGAATATTTACACGTTTGACACTCCGTACATTGTTTAACAAAGTGTTCAATGTCTTGACATAACCTTGACCAAAAATAATAACGTTTAATATTATTGTGCATACGGTTAATATCAGCATGTCCTCCTGTCGGTAACATGTGGAAATCGTTTAGTATTAATTGTTGCGTTTCTCTATCGGTTATATGTTGTGAGTCTTTAACAATACATATTTTTATACCGGTACTTTTGATTTTATTGTGGGTTCTACGTAATTGTTCTAGTAATTGTGAACTACAATTGTTATTCATTAATAATAATTCCAGAATTTTGAACTTTTCAGGTATTTCAACGATGCTCCGAAGGCTGCTGCTGATCGAGTATCCTGTACTAAATAAAGTATATTTGTATTTCTATCAAACCATAGTCGTGACTTGTGGTTGATAATTGATTCAGTTCAGTTTTATTTAAATTTCGTAGTTCAATGCACTCTAGAGGAGGTTTCAGAAGCTCCATGATACCAGGGTGATCAGTCCCGCTATCTTGTGATTTTCCCAAATCTCCCAGAGGGTGATCATTCTTAAGTTTTGTTTGAGCTCTGGTTAGAACACAAACCATGTTTTTACTCATGGTTTTCAGATCATCTGAAAGTATCGAAATAAGCGATAAAGCATCGGCAGCTACGTTCTCCTTCCCAGGAACGTATTGAATCTCAAAACCGTATTCTTCTAGTATTAATCTAAACTTATTTTACCTACTGGACGTGTTTTTTACACTAAATGTCTATAGTCCGTGAAAATAGTGAATTTTCTTCCGAACAAATACGGCTTAAATTTCTTAACTGCCCTGACAATAGCTAGTAGCTCTTTTTCAGTCATGCAGTAATTTCTCTCTGCTTATTAAGACTTCGACTTGCATAGGAGACAGGTTTATCATTTGCATTTGATAAAACTGCACCCACGGCAAATCCTGAGGCATCGGTTCTTAAAATAAACTGATGATTAAGTCGTCCAAATATACAAAACATCTGTCACAATTTAATCCAGAGAGGGCAATCGTCATTGCTCTCGAAAATGCATTAGGACTAACGTTAAGCCCCATTGGTAACCTCGTCATCTGAAATTGTCCTTTATCTATTGTGAAAAAAGCTGTGCATGGTCTAGTCATAAATGACTAAAATAGATTGCACCAAATAAGCGTCTAATAAAGCGTAATGATTTATAGAATCTTCTTTGATTAGAAATAAAATACACAATTGCTTCAATATGATTTATTGAAACGGAAAAATTTAAATATTAAAACTCTGAATTTGAATGAAAGTTTAACATCAATTTAAATTAATTCAGGTACATTAAACAAAAGCCATATTCTAACAAAATTAAATAATTATTCATAAATATATTAAATAAAAGAAAAAAGGAACTAAATAATCACACTCCTTAACTATAATAAATTAATAAATAAATTCTTCCATATTTAATAACTTAAATATAAATTTTCATATTAATCTTTATAAAACAATTAGTATCTAGTAGTTGTTATTGATAGCCTGCAGCTGAGAAGTATACATGAAAAATATTATACGTATATTATTATTATTATGACAAATTATTTATGCAATTACATCTTCTCTTTAGCATCTTAATATCATCACAGAAAAGTATTAAACACTAGATACGACTATATCATGACTATCACAGATCAATTAATAAATCCACAAACCTCATCAGAGAGCATTATTAAAGTTTTTGTACTACTTACAATAGCAATTTACGAAAATGATAATAAATAATGAGAAATTGTTGTGCAAAATGTGATCATGCTTAAGCTTAAAGCTTGTAAGCTACATCAAAACAAAATTTTATAAACAAAAAGTCAATGCCATCATTAAAATCCTGTACCTGTTAATAAAAACAATTAATTTAGGAAGCACTGCAGTCATAAGTTATAAAAGCATTATTATCATTGCTTTGCCTAGTTGGCCTTATTATTGTCACTTCATTCTTGACTGTGGTAGCACATGCAATAGGCCATTGTGAACATGTGTTCACTACATTAGTAAGATTATTACAGTTTATTGCATTGAAATCATTATTGTTATTGATGCTACTTGGCATTAACGATGGTATCAAATTCTCGATATCTTCTTTAGCAGCTATTTTTCCCTTTTCTTCGATCAAATTCTTATCTTCAGTCCATGACCCATGTTCTCTACGGTATGATAAGGCAGTATTATATGAATGCTGCACACTAACAGCCCTTGAAGTGCTTGGTAGCGGAAGCGCATAGTTGTGATTATTATTATCATAGCACATCTTCTTATAAGCAGCCTTTAGATTTCTTTCTCTAGTTTTCTTGCTAGGAAGATGCTTAATACTTCTTTTAGGTCTACAACATAGAAAAGAAGTATATAGTAAAATATAGAAAAGAAGTATATAGTAAAATTAAAATTTTGAATTCAAAATGTCTTTTTGTAATTAGGAATCTGGTAGTATTATACACATAGCTTTAAGTGTAAGCATCCCATAAGCATGAAAAAAGCACACTCAATCTTAATTAGATTTGGTAGAAGATAAGTACGTAGAAGATTAAGGTAGAAAGTCACCCAAATCTAAAGTCAAGCTAGCTGCTGTATGTGAATAAAATAAACAAATTTTAATTCACATATGAACATTATAGAAAATAAAAAAATCATTTTTGTTGTTTTTTGGACATACAAAAATTGTCACTTTATATCATAAACAAATTGATAATAACAACATCATTTATGTATCCACTATCATGTATCATATCGTCGGCTTCATATGAAAAGGAGTAAGTGCCAAAATTGAAAAAAAAGAGAGATTTTAACGTTTTCTGGTAAATTATTACTTTTTCTATAAAATAAATATGAGAAATTCCAAAAATAATTAGTAGAAGTCGCTTAAATAGCAAAAATAAAATCAGGCACAAGTGCAAAAGCATCGACAGCCAACATGAAAAATGTTACATTTCTTGTAAACAGGTTTTTTGGACTTATGCACTTTTCATGTGAAGCCGACCATATGAGCCACGTTCGGTATTTCAGATCTATTTACTCGAAGAGCTCGGTTTCCATAGTATCTATTGTTGTAAATAATTGTAACTATGGCAAAAGAGCTAAGAAGTTGAAATACCGAACTTAGCGTATCCGGTTACAGCTGGAATAAAATTTTAAAATCAACATATCTCGATAACTAAGAGGTAAACTGCAGTTTTTTCAGCATCAATATAAAATTCAATTTTTAAACTATTGTTACATAGTTTTTCATATACATGGTGAGTTGTTTAAGAATAAAACTTTAAAGCTATTCTTAGGCATACTGTGTTAACCCATATATGTCAGTGGATATGAGTGTAACTTTGTTAATCGTTTTCTCGGTACATACGTGGTGAAATGCCTTTTTTCGGGTATCAATCGAAAGAGCAACATTGAATTTACCAAATCATACTTATTATGAATTATGTAATTCTTGAGTTGTAAAGTTTGGGTGGTTTTCTACCTTAAAGCTTCTTGAACACTACATTAGTTTGGAACAAAACATATAGGAAATTTTTAGTACAAGCATTCCGATGGAGTCCCACACATTAACTTGGATTGGATCGATCAATTTGTCAGAATGGGAATACTTTAACTGATTGTGAAACTACCGATTATGTGCATGCTTTGTGTATGCACTATTCCTATAACTTCCCCACTATCGCATCATCCAATTTTAAAACATACCTGCTCAGCTATATTTTTTATCCCCTCATATAACGTCGCCTTTAATGCATACTGGCATAAATCTTTTTAGCAACTTTACAGGAGCGCGGTTCAAATGCTTATAAAAAACTTTATTACAGATGACATGATGAATTCTCTGAGATATTGTAACTAGCAATGTTGCTGGTTACAACATTTCAAAAAATTAATTTATAATAATGATAATGAATAATTTATAATTATTCATAATCCATAATGATAAATCTCTGAAATGTTGTAAATTGCTAGTTACAACATTTCACAGAATTAATTTCATATAATCCGTAATAAAGTTTTTATAAGCATTTAAACTGTGTTTCTGTAAAGTTGCTAAAGAAGAGTTACGCCAGTATGCATTAAAGATGACAATATGCTGTCTGTCCTTGTAATTGTCACAATGAATGGTAAAGAAAACAGTTAAATAACAGGTACCCTGTTATTTAAGACATTTTCAACAAATATTATCCGGTCAGGAAAGCAAAATACATTAAAAATCACAACAATGCACTCTTTCGGGTTGCTGTTTTGTGATTTCCAAATTCTGATCGCCAGTTCCAACCTAATGTGTAGACAACTCTTGGTTAGAGAGGAAGTTACCATCAGCATAAAAAGCGTTTTTATTCTAATGAAACGAATGTTAATATGCAATAGTTCAGTTTAATTTTTTTTATAAGGCTTTTAAGTAAACCTTTCTCTTGGAGCTACATGTTCTTTTCTAGAAAAGAAATTAGCTCATGTGTAATAATTTTTTTTTGTACATTGTAGTTAAATCAAAACAAGCATAAAAGCTTTAGCATGATTTAAAAATTCTTTGTGATTACTTGTTTGGAAAGGATACTACATAACCTTGTACCCGCGCACCGACTTCGTAAGATTAGTGTAGTTAATTCACATTACAGTGAAATCTCTCATAAGTGGACATCTCTGTTGTGCGGACAGTTTTTCCTGCACCAATAAAATGACTCTCTTGATCAGACACCCTCTTGTGCGGACAAAATATCCGGAATCGAGGACGCCCGCTCAAGAGAGATTCCACTGCATTGTAAAGGTTACTTATTACTTACTATTCTTACTAACATTATTTTTAATTCAACGTATTAATGTTTTTATCAATTTTAGGGTTAGAATTTTATGATTGAATCATACAATCAGAAAACTTTGTGATTCAAAGGGTCAAGGGTATTATCATGCGGGCCTTGAAATTTTATTTTTATAATAATATATTGAAATATTCTAGTGCAAAGTGGAGTCAGTTTAATCAAATTTACTTTTAGTGGAGTCTCCTTGGAAAAATTTCCTGTAAAGTAAATTCAAGGAAACATATCCGAAATAAAGTAAGAAAAAGTTTATATCTGTAAATAGTGTACTATGTAGTGTAGTGTTTATTTTTTATTTAACAAAATAACTTGCGAAATAAAGGTTAAGGTTAAAAATTAACATTATTTTTAATTCAACGTATTAATGTTTTTATCAATTTTAGGGTTAGAATTTTATGATTGAATCATACAATCAGAATATTTTGTGATTCAAAGGGTCAAGGGTATTATCACGTGGGTCTTGAAATTTTATTTTTATAATAATAATGTAACAACCGGCGTTTCCAAATTACAGAGTTGATTTAATATTTTTGGAATTCTTTTAGTTGAACACACAGTATAATAAAGAGATATTGCTTAGCGTATAAAATTATAACATTGCACAATACTTATAAAAACATTTCGTTGAATTCTGAGGTAAATGCACTAAAGTTATTTTCTTATTCTTTTTATTTAATTCAATAAATAGAAATAGTAACGTCCTGGCTGCTCAATTTCCGGTATTAATCTAGCGTATTCAAAAACACCTAAATGGCGAATCAGTAAAATAAAATAAATTTAGATTATTTTGCAACTTCAAAGTTCAGTGGAAATAAATATTAATTCTACTTATACTAATATATGGAAAATTAAAATTGTAAGAAATATCAAACCTTTATTCTACTGAATGTGCAATTCAAAAATTTAGAAAACAACTAAGACAGTCGCGAATAGAGCCTCCTCTGGAGACTTTCGAGGCCTAGTCTCGACCGGCCTATTTTTCGAAATTACCGCGAAGTTAAGTTGCGAGAAGTGACTTGTTACCTACCTCAAATACGGATTACAGTGTTAAGGAATAATTGATTAAAGGTAATGTAAATCCTTTTATTTTAAATTGTTATATTTAGTTTGTTTGTATTTTATTTTAATATTGTTATATGATTATAATTGTACTGTTCAGGGCGACTTGGTCTCGCTGATTATAAATCCAGAAATATTCAATTTTTGTGGAGAATATCTCTTTATCAAATTATCATAAGGTTTATGTTAATAAATACTAGTAAATGTTTTTCTGGACTTTTATTATTTGAGAGGTGTGCGAATCCCTTCTAACCCTCTGTTACAGGACCCAACTGCAGGACGAGTCGGCTGTGGTTATATCCGTATGGGTGGACCAGAGCAAGGATCAAGGGATCGAAGTATTCGTTAAGCATAAAGCCGGGGGCGCTACGTTAACGGCAGTGGTCACTACATTTGGTGGCAGGGTGGTCGCTCAACAAGGGTGGTCGCTACATTGGTGGAGCGGTCGTTACATTGGTTACAGCGGCGGTCGTTACATTGGTGGCAGCGAAAACGAAAAGAAAATTGCGGGAAATACCCGGAATTTCTAGGAAAAGCCAAATTCAAAGAGACGCGGAATTCGCCACGAGTCGTGTTAAGCAGTAAACATTTAGCGGAATCTGCTGAAGGGGTCAAGACAACGCGGATAAATTAACAGGTAAATATAACTTAAAAGGGCGCACACTCTCAATTTTTTTAATTGCTAAATAACATGTATATTAAATATCATTAAGGCTAAATAAAATAAGAAAATATTCCCTTAAGCTAGGATAATTGTCACTAAATTAGTGGAAAGGTAATATAAGAAAAATCTAGAATTAAATTTTGTTATACTTTTAAATCACGCCTGGGGGTTCAACCGCTGGCGCTGGAGGTGCTCCTGGGGGACAAACACCAGGTCCTCCGCAACAAGGTATACAATTTCAGCCTGTCATTACAATGGGGATGATAGCAAATACGGTAGAAAGTTATAATGGTTGTACAAATCCGAAAGATTATTTTAATAAAATAGAGCAAAGAGCTTTTTTAGACAACTGGACGGACGAAATTAAGTTAAACATGGTAAAATATAGATTCACCGGAGATGCGTATCAACCTGAAGAGCGATGATACCTTAAATGATTTAACTTATGAAGACTTTAAAAAGAAGATAATTGAAGAATTTTCAGCAGTGAAGGTACCAGGGGGTAACATGTTACGGTTAGGAAGATGTTTCCAACGCGTAGATGAAGAAGTTTCCAAATTTGCTATGAGGCTTAGAATTATAGGAAGCGAGATTTTAACAGAAGATATGAGAAACGCTACGGGGTCTGAAAGAGACGGTTTCTGAATCAGAATGGAAATAATGACAGAAGGCAATCGCAAAAAAGGGGGTACAGAAAGAAAAAATTTCACCAAAAATAACAGCTCATATTATGGCCAAAACTATTCTAATAATAACCCAAAGAAAGTTCATTTTTCACAAACACCAAGGAACAACCAACAGACTTTTAAGTCAGGTCGCTCCACTCAAAATTCACGTTATGCCCAGAGACGCACTTATCAGCAGGTAAATACGGTACATAACAAAAATTTAAACTACTGCAGTCCTTTGTTGAGAGCCCAAACACAAGGACTGTACCAAGCACAAATACACCTAAATTTATTTGTGTGCCACATATCGAAATTTCAGACTTTACAGAAAGACCTAGTGTAGTATATTTATTTGTATTTGGTAAATTAACTAAATTTTTAATCGATACAGGGTCATCGGTGTCAATACTTAAATCGCAGGCAATTGACCAAAATCTAGTTGAAAAGGTAGAAAATTTATTTTTAACCGGAATTACAGGTTACTACATGAATGCTTTAGGCACATGTACTGTAGACTTAGGTGTGACACAGGAACAAATTGACTGTCAGTTTAATTTTGTAGTATGTAATAATACTGTGGCATGTAAAGCAGAGGGAATTTTAGGACGAAATTTCATTTGTCAAAATTTAGCAATAATTGATTACGCACAAAATAGTTTACTTTTATGGGAATACGAAATACCTATTTTCTGTCAAAATGAAATTATCCCATCAGATTACGATTGATTGGAACGAAAGGGCTCAAACAATATAAAAGAAACTGATTATACTGAAGATATCTACGAGACCAACCTGGAGAACAAAGCGTTTATCGTGGAAAATGCTTCTAAGTGGGTCGCGCAAAAGAATCACCAAAGTTGTAATAAGAAATTGCATAATAACGAGAGGAAAGAAAAGACGGCAAATTCTTCACATCAAAAATGCGAAAATATCTCGTACTTCTATAAAAACACTGACGAATCAAGAAAACCAATAATACATAATACTTACGAAGAGATAATTTCAAAAATGAATTGGAAAAAACAAGAAGAATTACTAAATCAGCAAGAATCTATTATCAGAAACGCAGAATTTAAAATTAATGTCATAATAAATGAACAAGGAGACATCTCAGACGATGAAAAAGAGGTGAATAAACCCAACAAAAAGGATACAAACGAAAACCTAGCAAAATTGCAGGAAATGCACAACCTTGTAAACCCCGACCTACAACTACATCAGGAAGATAACATGTGTAGCAGAACGATATGCAAAAAACCTGATGCAATCACAATATGCTATGCGGAAAAGAAAAAGGATACAAATGGGTCACTGTACAACAGCGAAGAAATGCAAACACATCAAACAAAATAAATTGCGAAGCAAAAATAGACAAAAAACTTGACGGTACGATTTATATTGAACCTTATTCCACGGGAATAAATGGAGTATTCACAGCGAATGCAATTTGTAAAGACTACAACAGTATAATAGTTAGATTAATTAATTTAAATAATTTTGAAACTACCCTAAAGGAGAACCATATAGTTGCTACAGCAGATATAACAGTAAAAGTTATAGAAGACGATACAAACAACAAAAAATTTTTGTGTTAACGTAATCAGCGAAGAAAACGAAAGATCCTTCTTACAGAAATTCAATCTCGGACACTTAGACGGATATGCTAGAGAGTTATTATCTGAGTTGTTAATCAATTATAAGGATATATTTGATGAAGGAGAAGGAGTATTATCCAGTGCAAGTAAAATTCAACACGAGATAATTACAGAAAACGTACCACCAATTAATAAAAGGCCCTACAGGGTACCACATCATCAAAAGGAAATTTTAAGGAAAGAATTAGATAGATTACTAGAAGCTAAAGTTATCAGAGTTTCAGACTCGCCATGGAATAGCCCAGTGGTACTAATAGTAAAGAAACTTTCAAACGGTGAAGATAAGGTACGATTGTGCATTGATTTCCGATCCCTCAACCAAATAACAAGAAAAGATTCATGGCCTATACCAAATTTAAACGAAACCTTGGACCATTTCGGAAGTTCAACTTTATTCTCCGTATGTGACATTACGAAAGCATACTATCAAATAGAAATGAAGGAAAGTGACAAATGTAAAACAGCGTTTTCCACCTTAGATGGACATTGGGAATTTAATAAGTTACCGTTTGGTCTGGTCAACAGTCTATTTACTTTTCAGCGATTTATGACTTTCACTTTAGCCGGGCTAACAGGGGACACTTGCTTAGTCTATTTGGATGATATCATAATTCAGAATTCAAAAGGACTTGAAGATCATATCCAAAAACTTAGCTTAGTGTTTGATCGACTAAGGAAGGCTAATATTAAATTGAAACCAAGTAAATGCAATTTTATCAAGAAGTCAAATACTTAGGGCACATCGTGTCCCAAGATGGATTAAAACCTGATCCAGAGAAGTTGGTAGCAGTACAAAATTTTCCACTGCCCAACAACGTAAAGCAAATGAGAAGCTTTCTAGGTTTAGTTGGATGGTATAGAAGATTTATAAAAGATTTTTCGATTATTGCTGAACCACTAACCAACTTAACGAAGAAAAATGTTAAGTTCAAATTAGACGGAAAATGCCTGCAAGCTATACAAAAACTGAAAGAGGCCATCACTTCTGAAGACGTACTTGGCTATCCGGAATATGCAAAGCCGTTTGTACTAGAAACGGATGCCTCAAAAACAGGAATAGCAGCGATTCCAAGTCAGGAACAAAATGGATTCTTAAAACCCATAGCATTTTTTTCAAAAAAGTTAAATAATTGCCAAAAGAATTACACAACATCCGAGCTAGAAATGTTAGCAGTAGTAGAGGGAATTAAACATTCTAGATGCTACCTATACGGAAGAAGGTTTACAATTATCACCGATCACCGTCCACTTAAATGGTTACTGTCACTTAAAGATCCAATGTCAAAACTGGCTAGATGGTCTTTACTACTATCCTCTTATGATTTTGAAGTGATACATAGAAGTGGGAAAAATCATAGCAATGTCGATGCTTTAAGCAGAATGTACGAATCTGAGGGACAAAATAGGATAAGTTTTGAGGACTTCATGGAAAAGTTTAAAGGCAAAGAAATAATTAATAACAAAATTGTCGAGAAAAACAGTAATCTGTTTAACTGTCCAGAGCACTTTGCACTAGCACATTGTGTTTCATCTGATATCAGCACTTTTCGAAAGGTGTAGCATGGATATAACGGGACCTTTCGTAACATCAAGTAAAGGCAATAAATATCTGTTAACATTTCAAGATCACTTTAGTAAATATGCCGAAGCGATCCCGCTAAAAGATCAAACAGCAGAGTCGGTAAGTAAAGCGTTCATAGAGAACATAATAGCACGCCATGCGACGCCCCAACAGCTCCTAACCGATCGAGGAACTAACTTTATGTCAAAACTTTTTAAAGGAGTATGCGAATCATTACAAATTGACAAATTACAAACTACACCTTACCATGCAGCCTGTAACGGTCAAGTTGAGTGTTCTCACAGGGTATTTAAGGATTTCCTGTCACACTACATATCGCAATCACAAACTGACTGGTACGAATTCATCCCTTTCCTAAGAATGGCGTATAATATGACAATTCACAGTTCTACAGGCTACAGCCCATATTTCTTACTGCACGGAAGAGACCCAGTGTTACCGATAGACAACATACTAAAACCGCAACCAGTAAGATATGATATAAGCAAAAATTATGTATCCGAAATGCAGGCAAGGCTAAATGCTGCATTTCAGCACGCAAAGGAAAATTTGCGAAAAGCTGCCGAGAAAAGAAAAACTCTGTACGATCACAAAACCAAGAAATCTAATTATGAGTTAAGAGACATGGTTTATTTATATGACCCTACGGGAAGGATAGGTTTATCAAAAAAATTATTAAAACCATGGATCGGTCCGTATAGAGTAATAGAAACAAAGGGCCCTGTTAACGTGAAAATCAGGGAGCTAAACAAAAGAAAAGAACGAATAGTACATGTCAATAGACTAAAACCATGCAAAGGAGTGTACGAAACAACACCAAACGAAGCAGAGACGATTGAAAAACCTCTTAACGCAGTGGGAGAGAAAATATGAAACAACACCGAATTCAAGCGAAGACGCACAGGATTATGGAATAAATGTTAAAGAAGTATCAGAAAAGATTATTATGGGATTAGCCCAAAATCAGAGTGGAAACGATCCGATAAGGAAGAAAAAGAGAAATTGGAGAGTAGATATTAATAAACAAACCAAAAATTTATTGCAGGAAAACCAAGTTTCTCTCCGAGATATCGATAATCTCGGCTCTATTAGAAATGAGGGACTTCGAAGATCCGCGAGAACACGTTTACATTCAAATCCTTAATATAAACGGTTTTTACCGTCGTTTTTTTTTTCAAAATTACACTTTTTATGATAACAACAATAAACAAAGGGTACCCAACTTAATGTACAAAATAGGGTGCAGACAAATATAATTTTAAAATGTAAAGTAAAAATAAAGTAGAGGGTTAACTACTTTCTTTTTACTATTGTACCCAATATTAAAAATAATAGCAATAGTAATAAGTAACTAAATAAGTACCTAATATTAATATCACCAAAAAGTAGGAAATTGGTAGCTACTGAATTTTATTTTGTTCCAGGAAAAATGCTCTCGAGATTAGTTGCACTATTATCAATAGGAATAATCCTACATCGGGGGACTCCATTAATCGTGTATGACTGTGAAAGCTGGAACGCGAACGTCACCATGATTTCAAGCCGAGACATCCTCCCCGCCCCGAAGAAAAGTCAAGTTTTGAAGAAAAAGAAGTTCGAGTTCACGTCATACAAAGAAATGAAATCAAACTCGTGCGGGTAAAAACATGTTTAGTGGAAATTCATAAACTTATAAACCACTGTGGAATGCACAGTCATACGTCTAGTGTTGCCGGCGGGGTGTCGAATTCGTTATATACAATCGGAGAGGTTGAATGTCGTGACCTACATCACTATAAAGCACTGCGTATACAAGGCCACATCATGCAGGAAGTTATAATAAATGGAACAACAACGGCAGGGATAACCATAGCAGGTTCTGTCAACACGGAGAGTAAATGCAAAGGGACTACGTTTACTGAAAACGGACGTACTTATGAAGATGTCATTGTACAAGTATCGGTGAAAATAACAACCAGAGATTATTTAGCAAAAGTAAAATTAAATGACAACGAAATTAGTTTAATAACGGGTGTTACGTGTCCCTTCTTAAAGGGCTACTACGTTGATTCTACGCATGGAGAAACTGTATGGGAATATGTACCGACAACGTCTTGTGATCAAGATCTAAGTTCTCTTTATCGTGGAAAAGCCACACTGGTACAGCAGAAGCAAACCACTATCGAGAAAATTCTGGTTGTAGAGGAAGAGACCAACATTTTTGCATTGGCGTTAATAAAAACAACTCTTCTTTGCGGGTATTTCGTATGGCAGACGGAACATCCAAAAGTACTAGTAATCATGGAAGAAGGGGAAAACCAAATATCACCAAGTATGGAAAGAATTCCTCAAAATGCAGAACTTGTTAGCTACGTGAACAGCAAGTTACTATACACAGAGCAAGCATATAAAAGAGCAGTTGACAGGTTATATTTGGATACTTTACGTAGAAGATGCCTCACACACCGCGAAATCTTGAAGAATCGCCTACTTCTGGCACCTCTATCGACTAATGCCCTAAGCAATATAATAAAGTCTGAAATGGGATACGTAGGACGAGTCCTGGGAGAAATGTTATACATAATGCAATGTACACCTCTTATAGCAGAAATTCGAAGATCCAACTACTGCTACAAAGAACTTCCAATTACAGTAAATAACCGATCAAAGTTTATGGTACCAATTACACATCTAGTGGTAGATCACGCAGTTCAGATAGATTGCGAACCACTTACACCACCAGTGTATTATATCGATGGAAAGTGGATAGCGCTTACACCCTATCCAATTGAAAAGAACAAAGATTACAGTTCTCACCAATACAACCAATTGGATCAGAAGGGCTCTATACACAAGATGAAATGTCAAAACTACAAAGGCTCTTTACCTTCGGACTCAAAAGAGAAGTGATGTCAAATTTATTAACACGCAAAGCTCAGAATTTAGATACGGATAACCAAGGATTATCAATGTTGCATATCTTCGATGCTACCGAGCTTAAAAAACTGGCACGATCTACAGCTCAACTAATATGGGGATGGTTCACAGATGTTGGAATGTTTTGCATTATGAATCCAGAAATATTCAATTTTTGTGGGGAATATTTCTTTATCAAATTATCATAAGGTTTAAGTTAATAAATACTAGTAAATGTTTTTCTGGACTGTTATTATTTGAGAGGTGTGCGAATCCCTTCTAACACTCTGTTACAGGACCCAACTGCAGGACGAGTCGGCCGTGGTTATATCCGTACGGGTGGACCAGAGCAAGGATCAAGGGATCGAAGTATTCGTTAAGCATAAAGCCGGGGTTGCTACGTTAACGCTAGCGGTCACTACATTTGGTGGCAGGGTGGTCACTACATTTAGTACAGCGGTGGTCGCTACAATAATATATTGAAATATTCTATTGCAAAGTGGAGTCAGTTTAATCAGATTTACATTTAGTGGAGTCTCCTTGGAAAAATTTCCTGTAAAGTAAATTCAAGGAAACATATCCGAAATAAAGTAAGAAAAAGTTTATATCTGTAAATAGTGTACTATGTAGTGTAGTGTTTATTTTTTATTTAACAAAATAACTTGCGAAATAAAGGTTAAGGTTAAAAATTAATGTCACCAATCAAAAGAGCAGAAAATTTCACACAAGAAATGTATATATAGTTTATTTAAGACCATAATTAAAAGAATTTTTTAAAGCTCGTCAGTTTGTGAATGAGTTAGAGTGGCATGGTAGGTGCTTAGCGCACTCTCTTGTCATAAAGATGTCCCTAGTACCCTACTAACTAAAAACATATAAAAAAAAAACAATCGATTTGGATAAAACTAACTTCAAATTAAAATCCTCATGTATTTTAATGTTTTAAATATTAGTAATCGAAACAGAATATTTTATTATATGAAATTCTCGACTTAATCGGGTATTTCGCTGGTCATTTTTATAAAGTACTTCTAATTTATTTAAAACTATGAGATATTATTTTCGAAATGGTACTTTATAGGCTCTGCAGGTTAAAGAAATTAAAAAAATTTTGTTTTGCAAAATATGAAGCTTCGAAAGTACAGTGAAGTCTCGTTGATCCGAATCTACGTTAATCCGAATACCACTATAATCCGGACCAGCAATTTATTTACATTGCGTTTATTGTAATCTGGATTTAAAGATTTTGATAATCCGAACTTTAAAATTAATTGCTTTTAGTCCTCAAGTTTTGTTTATAGTAACGAATGCAATGGATATTCAGATGTGTAATTTGATACAAAACTACCGTTGTAGATAAAATAAATGATTTTATTTTATTTATGTTTACGTTATATTTGTCTGGCAAATTCTTATCATAAAAAGACACGTATTTTTTAGAAGTGGTTACATTGCAACTTCACAATTCGTATTAGTTACAAAGGTTTATAAGTTAAAAATATACTTCTTTTACGAATTACCACTTTATGTATCTCCGCCATACATAAAAAGATTTTCTGGTATATTTAAGAATTGTTAAATGATTAAAGACCACATTGTAACTTTAAATATTATACATTTCCAGATTTGTTACAAAATCTGAAGGATCATATAACAACGTTAAAAAAAACTTTAAAACCTGCGGAATATCCGGAGATGGAAGAAAAGTTGTTTGGATGGTTTTTGATATGTCACCGATATCCTCCGAAATTTTGGACGAAAAGGCAAAGCATCATTATCCAGCAGCGTGCGGTGCATACCAAACAGTGGAAGCAGTCGCGATGCAACGTATGCGCTATCATGTTCGTACACTATGGTTCCACTGATTCGTATACTCTGCACGCTACTGTGACTGTATTAAAGATGGTTTCAAAATTCTGATGATGTCAGGGCGAGTAAAGATTGGATACTTAATTTTAAAAAGACAATTTGCCTGTGTTAAAAATCGCGGAAGAAAAGCTGTTCAATGATTCGCACGCAGTGAAGCCCTTTAAGAAATAGTTGCAAAGCAGTGGCTTTGCAATGGGTAGTAGAAAATTTAAAACAATTGTGATGCCGGAAGGTTTAAAAGAAAAATCTATCTAACATATTAAGTTCAAAAAACAGGAAACAAGTAAAAATCATCGCCTTTTTTGGTTAACGATATACAGTTTTTTTCTTTTGGTTTTCCTCTTTTGTCAAATGTATTTCACTATTTATCAAAAGTATTTCCCATCTCTATTAAACAGTTTGCTGTGTATGTCAAACTATTTCCCCTTGTGTCAAATCTATTTCCTTATTTGTTAAATCTATTTCACATTGATATTAACATTGATTATTAAGAATGAATGCTGAAAGAAGGCAAAAGAACAAAATCTCGAACTAGGTACGTGCTTTAATAATCAGAGGAATGAACGATGGTAGTTCTTCAGTCCAAATAGGACGACAATTTAATGTTTTGCCGAACACTGTAAGAAAAATTTACAAGACGTACAAAATAACGAACGAAGTGAATAAAAGAAGTGCTGGTCATCGCCCCAAGAAATTTACTCAAGAGGAGCAAGAAGAAATCTGCAATTTAATGGATGAGGATTGCACCTTGACACTAAAACAAGTAAAAGCCAAATTGTTGGAGCAAAATCCACAACTAGAGGTGAGCTTATCGACCATTGACAGAGCGACAAAGGCATTTCACTATTCTGTAAAACGCGTTTCTTTTGTGCCAGAAAGGCGTAACACACCAGATACTATCCAAAGTAGGTTTGAATATGCTGTTCAATACAACAGAATAATGGTTCACAGAGAAAAACTATTTTTTATTGATGAATTTGGGATTCAAATAAATTCTAGAAGAGCTTATGGAAGATCACCGAAAAATACAAGAGCCAACAAAGTGAAGGCCCAATTAAGAGGCCGTAATTATTCGATTGCTGCTGCAATGTGTATTAATTCATTATATTTATTCACCATTCAAGACAGGCCTTACAATGAAGAACACTTTGGAGAATTCTTGACATCTTTGATTGACCACTTGGCCGCAGATCATATACAAGGTGCATATTTTGTCATGGACAACGTCGGATTTCATAGAACGGATGAAATTCAACAACTGATCAGAGCTCATGGACATGTACCAATATTTCTGCCTCCGTACAGTCCTTTTTTAAACCCCATTGAAGAGCTGTTTCACCAATGGAAAACTATAATAAAAAGAAGTCAGCCTACGGATGAAGAACAACTATATGTTCAAATTCATAACGCTTCTGAAGCTATTACACAAGAACATTGCCAAAATTATGTTCGACACATGGAGTAATATTTGGGAGATTGCCTCAACAGAATTGAAATTTTGAATTAATTATAAAACATTTTTTTTACAAGTATTGCGTTACATTATGTAATATTAGTAGGTATATTTAGTAAATTGTTATATTCTTCTTTTTCTAATAAAACATTAAAAAAGAGGAAAATAATTTGCAATAACGTGAAAGAGTTTTGACAAATAGTGAATTTCATTTGATTATTAATGTCAAAGCTACATAGGTGGGAAATACTTTTGATAAATAGTGAAATACATTTGACAAAAGAGGAAAACCAAAAGAAAAAAACTGTATTAATGCAGAATATTATTTCTTGTGTTTTTAAAACAGTTTTTGCGTAAATATTTTTGTAGTTTTTTTAAATAAATGTTTTGCATAATGTTTTAAATGCATTTATTTACAAATAAAACATTGTAACTCTACAGACGCGGTAAATCCGAAAACCGCGATGATTCGGATTGCCCCTGTTTTAATTAGTCCGAATTAGCAAGACTTCACTGTATGTAATTTTATTAAATCATTTTTCTTTCATAAGTTCTTTTCTTGGAATATTTTAGATTACAACAATCATAAAATACTTTTATAGGTACGCTTTTTGAAGCTGAAAATGTGTGCTTTAAGGTCCAAGTGTACCCAAAAACGTATGTTATTTGTTTCATAAATAATATAATAATGTGTTAACTTTGGTTTTAAGTTAATAGTCTAGGAATGTTAAAAACTTGCTTACCTAACTTGGTTTGGAAAAAAAATTTTTTATTTAAATTATTTCACATGTTATACGTGAACAGTTAATTTTAGAAAAACTGTACATTCAAAATTAACCAAAATAATACCACTTATATTTCATAGTATTTGAACTATTTTCCCAGAATTTTAAGAAAATCGTATGTCTAGCGTCTAAATTTTTGCCAAAAAAACTGCTTTTTTTGGCAAAAAGGAGGTAATAGTTTAGTCCCTAGACAAAAAAGATCCACATGCTAAAAGGATAACATCTTTACAAAGCAATTACGTTTAGAAAAATGCATAACAAAGTAATTTTTGCATTATTGAGAAAGGTGACACCTTTAATAAAAAACAAAACACACACTCCACACCAGAAGTAGATTGATACTGCAGGCGCAGCCACTGCAAAAGTTTCAACCAAATATACATTTTTTGCAGCCATCGCAACTCCATTCACACACGGCTACTTTTTGGACTGCGCGCAGCAAACAAATACTGCATGCAACCGACTTGCATGCGCTACTTTTAAGGTTGCAGGGGAGTTCACACTAGGCTTCACTTGTGCTGCGCTGTTTTTTATGCTGCAGCGCAGCAATAGTAGCCGTGTGTGATCTTAGCTTAAGACGTTTTTTGCTATTCCAACGCATAAAGCTTTTAAGTAAAGGTCTACTTTTGCAAAGTACATCTTAATTAGATCTTTTCCAGCATCAGAACCAGGGTAAGGAAATTATCACTCTCAAATGAAAAAAATTTGATTCTTTTCTTATTTTATCATTCGTGTTCAAATTTTATGTTTAAAAATCCACAACTCATTCCTTCAAGTATTAAATTTTAATGAAGGCAGTTTAATACGTTCTCAAACAAATGTAAAATCGACTATTTAAAAAATTCCATTCATGAATGAATAAAAGCACAAATGAATCATTCCTCTTCAGTTCTTATTTTTATTACTAATAGTTCTTACTGCTCTATAGTTTTATTTACATAAAATCATTCACCAACTTCATACAATCACAACAATATTTTAGCAGGAAAATAAGACGGAGAGCTACAACATAAGAAAGCGCCACCGTCTCTAGCTTCGGCCGACCCACCTTTTCTCGGTTGGGTCAACCACACTCACTTCGGTCTCTACAGGTCATTTCTACCTACCGACCCATGGAGACCGACTGGGCGGGCGTGTTACGTTAGTGAAATAATATTACGTGTTTTACGGTCCCAGTGACTTCACACTTCAACTGCTAGAATTTGTTCGTGCGACAACTTCTCATAAACTAACTTTGATATTAAAAGCATCATTATGTAACGTACATAGACAATTAAAATTTCTTGATGAAAACAAATAAATCGAAAACAGGGTATAAATTAATGAAGAATTATTCTCAAACAAAATTCGACAGCACATACAGATACAGATTTGCTCTCCTGTATTAATAAAATTGCATCTTTACATATTACATAAACCTGCATTGTTATTTAACTCGCGAATGAAACATACGTGATAAAGGACCCCGCACCAACCTAATGGAAATTGGATTTTGGTGGAATTGGCTGAATTTTTGATATGTTGTAGCTGGTGGCTTTGATCATTTTCTTTCAGAAAACTTTCAATATTTGTTCTATATTGAGTCTATGTTAATGCATTTGTGAGTACTGATAGGATTCTCCTTAAACAGATGTTATAAAGATAAAGATCTTATAAAGGTCTTCTTGTGAGCAGTTTATAAAAAAATTGTTTGTTCTAGGATAAATACTTTTTGAGATATTTATATTTCTTTAAAGCGGTACAAACAGTTTTTATAATTTTCTAAAGTTTGAATATTTCCAAAAGTTCTGCGTAATTTAGCAAATTGATGAATGAAAGTTATGTTCTTTAGTTGATTGCTACCTCATAATTAACTTTCATCGAAATTCGTAAGATCGACCCATTTTAGTGATCAATTTCGCATGGAATGACTCCTATGTTTAGAGGCTTAGGGGATATCCCTAATTTGCAATGATAGAGAGTGAAAGTTTAATATTCATTTATAATCAGGAAGTGAACTCGTGCATTACAATGAGTGGAAGAAAACGAGATCTAGTTTGGTTGTATTTTGATGAGTTCAAAGATGTGAATGACGAAAATGAACATACGGCCAAGTGTAAAATTTACCGTTTAAATTGTTCTTTTTGTAATTCAGTATATATTGGACAAACACTTCAAAATTTTGACATAAGATATAAAGAACACATGCATTGTTACAGAAATAAATGTCCTGAACAATCTAATTATGCTAAACACCTTTTAGAACAAAATCACAGAATGATTCCCCAAAATAATATTAAATTCCTACCTTTTTGTAATAACAAACGCAAATTAGACATTTTAGAAGCTTTTAAGATATACAAACACAAACACAGGGTACCTTTAATGAATGAACAAATTGAGCTCACTAATTCTCCCTTACTGGAAGTGTTAGATATTTAATTGTTATTATTTTTATCTAGTTATCTATTTTTTGTATTTACCTTAGCAACATGTTTTTGTATAAACACATATGAATATAAATTCATATTACATTTGATAATGGCAGATTAGCTGTCGAAACAATATTGTCAGGTATTTTATAATAAACTTCTGAAACTTTTATTAATCTTTTATTTATTTTGTAAAATTTATAGTCCAGTTTTATGTTTTTATATTTGTTTTTTATGTTTCGTTCAGTTTTATGCCAAATTATCATTTTTAAAACAAGAAATAGTTGTTCTAAGTAGAAATTCTAAAAAATAATTTAAATTTAATAAGTGGTTTAAACCAAAAAACCGGGTTTTTTTGGTTTTTAAAAACCTGGTTTCTTGCCAACCCTGATAGAAATTCACTACTAGAGATATCTTCTTCAGACATTACCACTCAAGATATTTACTAGAGACACCACTGAAGCCCTCTTGAATATAGTAACTAAACCAACTAAATTGATATTAAGGTATTAGATTATTTCTTAAATGAGCAAGGGAAATTTTACTATACAAATAACACCACTGGCCGTGTTTGACATGGGCAAGTGAAAATCTGCCAGTAGCACTCACCCACATCAAACATGGGCATGTGCCTGAAGTGGTTAATTAGAGTTGAAGATATATAAAACTTACTTCTAATTAAAAACATGCAATGTACTGGTACAATATATGGTTCAAAACATGTTTTTCATATAAACACTTAAAGCAATATTAACAATTCTTTTATGAAATAATATACGTGCATTCGGTTATTCATTCAGAGCATTCCATTGTTTCTAATCATGAAAGTGGGTTCATAGGTTTGCATGTATTTGTTTTCATTTTTTCGGCAACAGATCAACTTGATGTTAGAGGTCACTGCAGCTTTTCATTCATGAGATGGTGGTAAACATGAAGAAAGCACAAGTTTAGTTTATCAGAAAATACCTACACCGGCAGTGGCGTAATTATTAGGAGGACTGCGGGGGCAGTTGTCCCAGGCGACGAGGGATATCGGATGCATACTGCTTTTTGTTAAAACAATGAGAAGAAAAATCAAGAAAAATTTATGAATTCAAAGAATTTATTAAGATTTTATTAGTGATGCAGTTCCTTGAAACTGTGTTTAATAATTCTTGCAGTTATATGTAATGTCTAAATTCAACGTGGTAATTGTTATTAGCGAATTTCCCATTTACAATGTTAATTTCCTGTACCAGAAAATTGCTTGTATTTTGGAAACTATTTAACACAGAATGCTAAAGCGGGGGTGGTTTGAAATATCAATAAGATTTTTACTCTAAAATAACTAGGGGAGCCAATATCTAAGAAACTGTGTTTTTACATGCTATTCACCTACATAACCAATAATACACCCTCTATATACATGCACATTACATATTATGTAATGTAAAATAAAGAAGTTAGAAAAATGAAGTACATATAGTTTTTGTTACTAAAATTTGTATTTTCATTGCATACACAACCACCTACTTATGGATTTTTAACATTTAACGAATTTAAAGGTTTGGGATGACAAACGATTTGTTGCTCCTCGGTACAGACGCTTTTAGTTATGCCGCTGTACACAGGCACCAGTGACATGTTACAAGTTGACACCATCATAGCTTTGTTGTTTATAATCGAGTCAATTCCAAATTCTTATCAGGTATAGAACCTTTTAAAAAGATTTGTGTGTAATTAGAGTAACCTCACTCATTATAAACCACTAGCCTACTATGATCAAAGATAAATTTAAATAAACAAAAACACATAATAGGGCTGGTTTAATCAGAAAAGTCGTTATGGAAATTTGTTCCGGACCTACTTAAAACGATAAAACCAAATTTTGGTTAAAAAATCTGGAATAGTAATCAGACCCAGATTAACCTACTGGGCGCCCAAAAGCACTTGTACGATTGGCGCCTTCTGATGATATATCATTAAATTTCGGTCGCGTTAGCTGTTCGGAAAGTGTAAACAAACAGCGGTCACATGACTGCTCAAAGCTACGTTCAGATAATGATGTGTTACAGCTTAGAGTACACGTTCTAGCGCGCGAAATCCAAAACGACGATGAAAATGTTTAACGCCGCAATAAAATTAGTCTGGTTACCTATCATTATCAATAACAAAGCAGAGTTTAAAAGAGGTGTTGAGTGTGAGTGTCATAAAAAGAAAAATTTTTACGACATAGACTCCCACTGTAATAAATAAAAGTTCAAGGTCCATATAGCTGTTATTAATTTTTTTTTGCAAAATATGTATTTATTGGTATAACAAAAAAGAAATAAAAAATATTGATCGCCTTTCTTCTCGATATTCTTTAATTGTCCTTAAAAAGCTTCGGCGCCAGAGAACAATTTCCGGTTAACAAGCATGGCATTCCTGCATCTACGAGCGTATTTAGATTTTAGTTTTTCTAGTTGAAGTTTTTTCCTTTTTAACATTTGCAGAGTCACAACACTTACACAATAAAAATAAATGCAATTGCAATGTGTAAGATGATAGCATTGCTTTTGGTTTGTTTACGCTTTCCGAATAGCTAACGTGGCCAGACTTTAGATGAATAGAAGTATCCTACTTGATAAAAATTTGGAATTGATTTCATTACAAATGACAATGACATCGGGGCGTCTAGCTGTGAAGCGAAACACCCTGTACATGTGATAAGGAGGGGGTGCAGAAAACAGATATGACTCATTAGGTGGCAAAGTTTCTAGAAGCTGTTACATAAGAAAAATTCAGTTATGCTCTTTTATGACGAATAGTCAATAAAGATTTAACTTAATGTAACCTCCAACCTAACCACTAACAACCTCCAGTCTAGCTCCCACAGGAACAGATAATCTAATCTCCAATCTAACTTACAACTTAACCTCCAACCTAACCACAGTTTGCACCCAGTACTTAAGATCCTTGGAGGCACTAGATATCCAATTTTGCGCATGTGTTCATTTGAATCTTAATATAGCTGTGCCCAGCCAGATCATCAACCATGACCATTTATAGATTATTTAGCTCTACTCTGAGTAGAGAATCAATCTAAAACGCTTTAATATATCTGGCTTTCATTCTTATGATAGAATATTGCCCCTTCTTTCCGAAGTATAAAATCCTTTTGTTGGGGTGGGCATTTTGCTTCCCATACTATCTTCCTCCACAATAGTCTATTTCTTGTTTTCTCTTTCCAGTCCCGGATCTTCATGTTTTGCAAGTCTTCTGTTACTTTTTCGTACCATCTACTTCTTGGTCTGTTTGTATCTGGTTTCCATGTTGTTATTGTTTTTATCATTCTTGAGTCTTCTGCTCGCATTATATGCCCAAGCCATTTAATCTGTTGCGCTTTTAGTACCTTTTACCGGCACAATATCTTCTCCTTCCATTATTTTCAATATTTCATGGTTCATATATTGTCTTTTTTCTCCATTCTCCAATTTTTTGGCTCCCATTATCGTCCTTAATATTTTCCGTTCAAATACTCGCAGTTGTTCTTCTTCCGCTTGTGTTGGACACATTACTTCTGCCGCGTACAGTACCACTGGTCTAATTAGGCTCTTGTATATTCGTATTTTTTCATTTTCAGTTTTCATTTTTATTTGTTTACTCTTCAGTATATTTCGGTTTGCATAGAACGTTTTATATCCCATTTGAATTCTTTCTTTTATCTCTTCACTGCGGTCATTGTTATATGTTGATTGTATACCTAAGTAGTTGAATGAACTTACTTTTTCAATTCTATACGTTTCTTTTTCGACTTCTCTTATTTCATCTATTTTTCTTCTTTGACACTTCATGTATTTCGTTTTCTTTCCATTTACTACTAGTCCTACTTCCATTGTTTCTATTTCTAATCTTCTAAATGCTTCTTTTAATTTATTCCATGATCTTGATACGATGAGACTATGTCATCTGCATAGGCTATAATCTGCACTTCGTTATTTCTTATGTTCCCTTGAATATTTGCATTTCTTATTGCCTCTTCTAATGCTATATTAAAAAGTGTTGCTGACAGGGCATCTCCTTGTCGTACTCCTTTATTGATATTGAATGTTTCTGTTTGTCCCTCCCTTGTTTTTACTGCCGCTCTTGAATTCTTCATAGTCATCTGTATGCATCTTCTTAGTTTCCCTGGTATATTCATTCTTTTTAATATTTGTCATAGTTTTCTTCTCTTAATTTTGTTAAATGCTTGTTCAAAATCAATAAATAGTAAGTATAATTCTATGTTAAATTCGTAACATTTTTCCATGATTTGATGTATAACGTGTAAAGCATCTATTGTTGACCGTCCCGGTCTGAATCCCATCTGGTATTCGCCGATTTCTTTTTCTGCATATTTGTTTAGTTTCCTTTGAAGTATTGTTGTGAATATCTTATATATAAGCTTTAATAATAGGGAATATACAAAGGGTAGTTTTTAACAATTGAAGGGTCGGCCGCAACAATGTTGTATGTAACAAAAGGATTGAACAGCAACACGAACTGACAACAGACACACAGCGTTGTTGAACGGCATACTACAAATTCATGCTTTAAAAACTAGCATCCCGGGTATCTGTTTAAGAATATTATATATCTCTATTACACCTTCAAATAGGGATATACTAATGTTATTTTTACTGAAATACTGCATTTCAGCAAAATGTTACATACAACGTTGTTATGGCCAACCCTTCAATTATTCTGCTACAGAGGTTAAGTTCCTTACGGCTGCTTCTAATACTGTATTTTAATTTTTAAAACAACAAAAGTCACAAATATAAAAAAGGAGTGATTTCAACCTCTAAATGTGAATTTTTACAAAAAATATACGATTTATTTATCACCTGGGACATAAATTGTAGAAAAAGTGGAGATGGACACCAACCTAACGTCCCTTGTGAGTGCACAACAAGGTAACGTCTCAATAAATCTTTATAAGCTCAGTGTCAATATCAAATCATCTATGTCTGGAGTTCCTTACCTGCATATAGGGTTCTTCATTCAAGATAACATCAGTGCCATAGTATTTTACATACTGCATACAGATCTATTAAAAACAGCTAAATAAATTTTTTGTAAAAATTAATATTAACTGTCCCAAAGTCTACACTCGGAAAACTGTTTAGATATTAAGTTGAACACGAGTAGTAATAAACTTAAAAAACATGTCTGTAAACCGCACGAAAATGAATTCGACATTGTCAACAATGTCATAAACAACATACTATACCAGCACAAGCTTAATATAATAAAAAAATAAACAAATATTTTCATATTTCACCTTGAAAAAAAAAAGAAAACAAAACAAATTTCTTAAACACTTTGTTTATACTTAATTAAATTACCTTTCAAATATTTTGTGGCCATTTTTGTAATGATACTTGATACCATTAATATTTTTATACCTTTTCTTGCAACCAGGCACAGAACAGGCAAACGGTTTTTCTTTAAAGTAATGACTAGAAGCTCCATTTTTTCTAAAAAAATCGGGGTAGGTATGATGTTTCGAAGCATACTTGAAGGAAAAAAATTCACTGCAACCAAGAACTGGCACATATTAAAAGAAAAAGCAAGATATTATTACTGCAAAAGAAAACAAAATTGTTAAATTAATTGCACTGACATAAAATTATCGTATTATAAGATTCAAAACAACAAAGCAATAATAAATTATTCTGTTAACACAAATGCTTAATAAATAAAACAAGTATTTAATTTACCGTTCAAAAGTAGTCACTTCTTTTGAAGGTGTCCAAGAATCATTGCTGCTTTCTGAATCACTGATTATCTCTTCATCATCCAGTTGATGTCCTGGATGAATAACATAAGCTTAAATAAATAGCTTAAAACAGTAAAAGGGTACATGAAAAAAATGGAGATAATAATCGTGTGGGCGGCAGTATAATCCTGATGGTGTATCGCCCCCCTGTGAAATAAATAAATATGCACAAAACGTAGATATTTCTGTTGTTGTAAAATTAAATCAATAGCTAATGCAAGCAGGGCTAAGAAAAAAAGCTTAAATAATTAGTTATATTTTTATTTGCACTTGATCTGAATCAAAAGGCTTTTGCGTGTCTCTTAATAATTAAGGTGACATAACCATCATATCACAATACAAAAAGTAAACTTAATGAGTGGGCTTTCCGTATGCCTAAGCAGGAACATCTTAAGCAACACCAAGGTAATATCAAAGGCAAGAAAATTACGAAGTTTCAAATGGTTCGTTTTAAATGCTTAAAAATATTACAAACCAAAAGTCCCTAACAGTTAATCTACCCGTGAGCGAATGGAATATAGGTTAGGGTGTTTAGAACATAACGCAATTTATTATTGCATAATAAGAACTGAGTCGGTAATAATATGATATCCTGACTCCCTATAGAACATGCTTATTTTAAAAGATACACTTACCAAAGATGTTCTATTAAATTTAAAATACTAAAATATCGAGCGCTAAGAGGTTTTCGTTAGAAGAACGTCAACAAAAATAGGCAAAAATTATAAAATATTATCGGATGATACAAACAACACCATCTTTACCCCATTTTCACAAATACAGCCAACTTTTTTACTAACTGTAACCTAACATCATAACATTCTAACCTCAAAATAGCGACTTTAGCGTTATTTTTCTTATTAATTACGGACGAACGCAAAGACTTTTATTCAAATTATTGTTCTCTGAGTTATTCTCTACAACCTAGTAATATTGGTTTACCTGGGTGCAGGAGGGTCAGGTTATCATATAATTAATAAATTTACATCCAAAAGTAATTTAGATAAAAGAACAAATTTATAGAAATTATAAGCTTGATAACGATGACCTTCAAATGAACTATTAAATGTAACTTGAATGAATATCTAATACAAAATATAATCGTAAAACAATACCAGGTAATGAATAATCATTTCTTAAAATAACGTGGGGTACTAATTTAATAAATGAAAATGCATGTTTGTATTTGACTAAAACTTCTGATCAACAGTTCAAAAACATTCTTTAAAACAGGGGTTCCCAAAGTTTTGCCTAGGTGGGCCAAATTGTAAATTCCTAAATATTTGGCGAGCCAAAAAAAGTTTTGTGAAAAAATATGTTCAAATCGATAAAAAGTTAAACACAACAGAAAGATTTATACTAATTTGTTATGACAATAATTACTTTTTATTACAAAATGTTTATTATAAACACATTTCAAAAATAATTAAACAACAATAACTAAATTTCAAATAAAAAAAGAAAAATAATAAATTCCTCAATCAGAAGTGTGTGATTTGTGCAGTTGTTTTCTTTTAATAATATCATTGAGTCTTGGTTTTAAGTCGGTTGAATGTATTCTTAACACCGTTTGTAAATGTTCATCAGTTAAATTTGATCTCAATTTGAACTTATTAATACTCATCAGCTGATCAGCTGAGAATTAAATGAAAAACTCATAGTCTTTATTACGAGTCTTTATTATTAGTTTTTATTAGTCTCCACCTTTATTACAAATAAAGGTGGAGAAGACTATGAGTTTTTCCTTTAATTTTCAATTTAACTGAGACATGGAACAACATCAAGATTTAGTCAGCTGAGGGCGACCGTTTTGACAATAAAATATATACAATCTATATAACAAAATATACTACATATAAAATTTAGTATTTGCTAACTGTGCAATTTTTAGTTATAGTATGATAAAATTTATTTATTTTTTAAATTATCTTTATGAATTCTAAATCGTGGATGATCTGACATCGGGGGCCGCATTTCTAGGGTTTGAGGGCCACATTTGGCCCACGGGCCGCACTTTGGGAACTCCTGCTTTAAAATATGCATTTACTTATTATATATACATATTGATTAATTTATTTATCAAGGTAAGTCTATCTAAACAATATTTAGTGATGACTCTTAAAATGATTGCTCGTAGCCATAGTATTCCGAAAGTAGACTAAACATTTAACTACTAAAGAAATAAGCACCCTTATTAAAAACTAAATATTAATATAAAAGAGCACATATTAAATCACATACTTACCAATTGCAAATTTTTCACTAGAAAATGCATTGTTAGATTGTTTGCTAGCATGTTGATATAAGCGTAATTTCACGTCTAAGCTACCGATATCTCTTGTCTGCCTACTGTGAGACTGTGAATATCTAAGGACATAGCTTAAAGGAATGTCAACAGGAGGTTCGTTTTCAAACCCCTCGATTACCTTTGCACTGAAATCTATAAAACATAATAAATTATAATAGCTTAAACATTACCTCACATCAATCACTATCATACCTAAATGTACACCTTCTATGTGTTCAATAAGACTAGAAGTAGTCGGGAAAATTTTACCACAGCCATCATATTTGCAGTCATTTTTAAAAAACACAGCCATTAAGCACTATAACTACTAAAACACTAAAAAGGACTAAACAAGAATCTCTCTCCGAGAGATACTGCAGTTGAGTATTTCTTTGAGGTTAGGGAAATAAATGCCGGTTACTTACCATTTCGAGTCATGTGACGGTGTGTTGATAATACAGAAAGCGGAGTTTGTAGATTTACAACGGCTCGCTGGCGCAAACGTGTCGGGTCGGACTTGCACGAAATCGATTTTCTTTCCTATACTATAACGTTGTACGTGGCCCGCAGCTTTCCGCCTCAGTCGTGAGCGAATCCACATTCCAGAGGTTACGCCGGGTGTCCTCTCCTGACACTGTTCTACGGTAGGTTGGTGCCTTTGTGTTGTGTGAGTAAATTCCGATATTATTTGAATTAAATCAAATCATCGAGTGTTCCAATTGTTTATTAAAGTCAAAACTAAATGTGCCAATATCAGTTTAATACATCTTGTAGATGTCTTTTTGTGAGATCCTTTTAAAATTGTGACCGAAATTGGACCGATTCGAAGTATCGGCCATTTTTCGTTTTGACATAACGATTACAGAACGGCTAGTTTTATTCCATAAATACGTTAAGGTAGTTCAGTTAGTGCGTAAGGAATTCGTTAATATTATTTGGCTTAGATATATTTCTCTGGTCGGAATTATTCATAATGATTTTTGTACGTTGTCCTATTACGTAACGGTGTAATAGCGGACTGGTATACAATATACCGCAAAGGACAGAAAAGTCTTTTATTAGTACTAAACCGACCAGAAGTTTCGTACGTTTGACCTTATAATTTTATTTTCAGGTTTCTACAAACTAATTTACAACAAAAAACACAACAATGTTCGCTTGCGCCAGAGTTATCGCTCCCCTTGCAAGAAATGCAGTAAGTAACAATGCAGTGTGATGACATAACATAGCTTAAACTGTACAATCTCAAATTTTCATTACTAAAATCGCTTTTGAATCAATAGATCTTCATTATTATATAATAATTGCACTTTAAACCTTTGCTCCAAATCCAAATTAGCATGTTATTACATAATGCACATACATTTAACCTTAAATAACTTCCTTTTAAATATTAGACCTAATTGTTAATTTTTACATTTCAGCTTATTTCTAATTCAAAAGTATATTTACGGCCACTAAGTTCTATTAGCCAAAGTAGCCAATTAGTTCAAAGCCCAGCCGTACAACATAACACACAGCAGCCCACATTTTTGCCAGCGATACGCAGTTTCCAAACATCTCCTGTCACTAGGGATATCGACTCTGCCGCCAAATTCATTGGTGCTGGTGCAGCTACAGTTGGTGTTGCTGGTTCAGGTTAGTACAATATTAATTATAAAGATAACCTCTGCATAACCTAACCTTTACAGATCGTTCGGTAACATTTGTTAGGTAATCCTATCCCTTGTGATTAATTGTGATTAACATTTTACAGGTGTTGGAATTGGTGCTGTGTTTGGCTGCTTAATAATTGGTTATGCTAGAAATCCGTCATTAAAGCAGCAATTATTTTCATATGCAATTCTTGGTTTTGCTTTGTCAGAAGCTATGGGTTTATTTTGCCTTATGATTGCTTTCCTAATGTTATTTGCTCTTTGAAATTATTTTTAATAGTGTAATTTATAATAATATAGCTTTAATTTTGCTGTATGTCCTTATTGTGTGTTTAAAAAAACAAATTGGGTTATTTACAATTTTTGTGGGTTTATTGGTAGGTTTTTATTTTCTTTTATTAACTCCTTATTGATTTATATCTTAACACGTTTTAAATTTTATGATCTTTATTTAACTGTAAAATTTGATCTTTATAGGAGCCGGAATTGGAACAGTGTTTGGATCATTAATTATTGGTTACGCGAGGAACCCTTCACTTAAACAACAGTTGTTCTCATATGCCATCTTAGGATTCGCCTTATCTGAGGCTATGGGATTGTTCTGTCTTATGATGGCTTTCCTACTGCTGTTTGCTTTCTAAACACTGCCAATGGGGCCACCACCAACGTTATATTAACATCATACTTCCACCATCTTGCGTTACATTACCATCGGTAGCGAATTCATTTTGTTCAAATTTGGCAATAGACTTTAATATATATTTAAAAAAAAAATGATAACGTAGATATTGAGAACTCTGATTAAATGTATGGCAAAATATTTTCAGTTTTTGTTTTTATATGTACACATCATGAACATCTGGTGATTTTGGGCTTTATTATTAAAATTGTAAGATACATTTGGCATATATTTAAATGCGAGGGGATGATTTATTATATTAAATAATTTTTTGTGTACTATGAAACGCAGCACTATTGCATACTGTACAGCATTAGAATTTAATAAATTCCTTAGTTGTCATACTGTCAATTAAGGCTAATTTTATTTTTACTTCTTTATTTTCTTTTGTTAATGTAAATTCTGTTTACACCTTGTCCCTACACGTTTATTAGATATTGAATGTGATTAGCCTAATGTAAGTAAATAAAATTGTTCTGTTAATAATTGCTTTTCCTTTTTTAATCGAGTATCCAGTGCAATTGTTTTAATATGAACTGCAAATACTGAAAAGTCTGATTTATAAATTGATACCAAGTTATTGAATGTATGGTTGTACTAAACTAATAATAGATTTAGAACATGTAATGGCTTAGATGTAATGTTATAATTTGACAGTTGTCAAAGCCTCAAACCTAAAGCTTGACATTTATCAGAAACTGAATGCTGTAGTTGCATTCCTGTAATACACTATTGTTCATTCGAAATTAGTCTACAGAAGTTGGCAATTTTGTAATGTGGAAATAATTTGCGTGTTTACTGAAGTGGTAATGTAAAATCAGGTCTATTTGTTACTAAGTATATTTGTCAGGCTCTACCAATAACAGTGACTCGCATTAAAATAGTGAGCCACTCTTCGTTGTGATAAACCACTTTTCAACGGGACTGAGCTCTGACACTTTGAACCGTCTATAAGGTATCCTTTCTGTATGTGTCTTGTGCTTTTCGTATTTAATTTAAGTTGTAACCTGGTACAAATTATTGCAGCATGTGGCAATTAATAAGTAATAAATATTGTCAGCAAAATACAAGTATTATAATAATTTGGTGGCAGAGTAAATTGACAAGTTTACTTATATATTTTAGGGTAAAATCAAAACAAAATCGTTACGACAACGTTACTACTTAGGTGAACACATAAACAAAACTCCATGTTATTAAATCGCCAATTTTTTTTCTAAAAGCAGATGTGTTAAAAGAAATAATCAAGTTGAGTTATTTAAAAAGGTTTTTTTTGCAAATTTGAAATTCTATTAGGTGTTAATGTGTGGCAATTTAGATAAAAGAATTTTTAACGTTTTGTTGTAAAGTTCTTAATACATCCATTTCAGTATCTCGTCTTATTAAAAACATCTATTTTAGCAAATCGTCTTGTTTGAATAATTTAAAATTAAGCAACTCTATCTAATTGCCATATTTTCAACTTGTTTTTTTTTTCCTAAAGAGTCACATGTAAGTGATGTTGCTTCTTATTTTTTGTTCCGTTTTTGCTATAAAAATTGGTTAACTACTTACTAATGAATTTAGTCAAAAAAAAAAAGCGGGAGAGTTAGTTTGAATTTTAAGGGTTAATGAAATTGTTTCAATTTGTAAATTAAAGAGTATAGACAAGTGGACCTAACAAAAAATGTCTAGTCGTGGAAGAAGAATACTTGAACTTCTAGTCAAAGGCAAGGATGAGAATAGGTATTCTTTTATTTTCAGTTTTTTTCGGAAAATCATATTTTATGTGCATGGATCCAAAAAAGAGAGTTAGTGATCGAAAAATCGATTCATTCTTGTATCAATTTAGAGGAAAAAATTACGCTCTTTTCAACAAGTCGCCAAGTCTATAAAATTTCAGTCACTAAACTCCATTTCTTGGTTCCATGTCACGTAATACATATTGATGTGATAAAATTGCACTTCGTGATTTCAATCATTTATTCGGTTGAAATTGGAAAAAAAAAGTTTTGTGATATTATATTAAGTTGAATAGGTACAACCCCTGGTTGCTGTATGAAGTGAGTGATAGAATTTACAAAATACTAAATAAATATCCTTCAAATCCTAGTTCCATCGAAGTTCACCATGTTTTTCATTGAAACTAAGTACTCGTATTAAAAGCATTTTAGAATAGTTGTTTTTATTACAAGTGTGCTGTCACATCAATTTTTAGGTTTGAGGTCGAGGTTTAAAGTACAAGGCCACGATCCTGAAAATTGACAGCGCACTCGTACCGAACAATATTTTTAGAATTTACAAAATTGTGAAAAGTATTCGTTTTTGTAAATTTTGAGGTTAACTTTAACGGATGCCAGATTAGGTACATTTATGCGAAAAAGTTTATACAATGTGTCCATGGATGAACCTAACTATACTTGTAAATTTTTTTCTTAGAGAAAAATTCATTCTTTTTAAAGTCTTTCTTTAAGAATACTGCTTAGAAGATAAAATTTACACTGATTAGAAAGTAAGAAAATGTGGAATTACATCAAGTGTAAAGTACCAGTTATCTTTACGGTAAATTAAAAATGTCATTAGTAAAATTTATGAAGATATGAAACTTGAACGTTGTGTCTCAATGTTGATATTTTTACCTTCATTATAAGTAATTGTGCAAAGTTAACCAAAATGCATATTTTATTCAATAGCATGAACACAAGATTTTTAGCTTTGATAATAAGTTTATGGTATAAAAATTATGCTGTGTATATCTTAGTGTTACACATTTTTCTATCCTTCTGAAGTGTGCTTGCCAACATAGAGGACGGTACTCCCCTGACATTACCCCCACTTGGTTCTTATTTGTGGGATATCTAAACAAAAAAGTTTTTGCGACTGATTTTCACAATAATGTATGTAAAAAGTAATAATTTGTTAATAACAATTAAACAGGAATATAGTTGACAAATCTAACATTTATAAGAGTTTGAAATATAGTTGATTACCTTCAATTTAAAAAAAAGCATCAAAATCGGTGCCCAAAAGACTAATTCCGAGGTATTTTTCTCTAGGAAACCGACTAGATGGAAAACTACGAAATAGAAAAATAATTCAGGGTTACATAATGTAAGTTTTTTGATATGCATTCTAACTAAAGCGCTGCATATCGAAATAACATCCGATTTGACAAGTGATTGTTTTTGTATGTTGCAGAGCTTCTCCTATAGAAATTGGTTTTAATTTGACCTCTTTTAACTCAACCTCTTAATACGAATTCTGTAATAAAATTTGTATAAATAGGATCTTCACCTAGACAAATTTTACCTCTTTCAATTCATAACAGTCATAACCTCCTGATTTGGATTCTTCTTGGTTCGAACTTGATGTCACTCATAACATTTTAATACGAATTCCATAATAAAGTTGCTTTTCCTCTGCAAAAATTGATTTCAATATAACTTCAAACTCAGTCTCCTGTTATGAATTTCCTAATTAAGTCCCCGTTTTAAGAACTTGGCCTAAACAAATTTGCTTTACCTCTTCATACTCAAAACCTCACGAGAATCTTTCTGCAATAAAGTTAGTCAAAGTAAAATTTCAAGCTCATGACCTAATACCATTTCTGTAATAAACTTCACATTGCACTGTGTGGCGAAAGATAGGGAAGAGCGCGCAAACCCTATAATGAAGTAAAATAAATAATTTTTACAGATTTTTGTTGTTCATATGTACTTTTTAAGTTATAGGATTTGATAAAACAATGTTAGAGCATTATTTATTAAGTGCAATTAATAGTTTTAGGCGTTATGCTTCATATTAGTTAGGGGACGTTTATCTAACTGGTAATAAAAAACTGTCAATCTTCTCCATAAATTCTTTAATAATTAAAAATAAAAATAAATTCATCGTGACATGTATATGTTTCGGCTTTTAACTAAATATAAGCCATTCTCAAACCTTACAAAAAATATTTTGAACAAATCAACTAAATCTATGAACATCTTAAATTAAATAATGAAAATAGTACCATATGTAATAACTTGTGACGTTCATTTTACAGAATATTTTAAACATTTCTCTAGGAAATGTTTAAAATTAAAAATAAAAAAAAATTGATCCTCTGACTTTAAATGTTATGGAACAATCCTAAAACGCATGAGTTTTTCAAGGTATGTAATTCAATTTTCAATCACTTCGCCATGAGTTTTATATTACAATGAGAGATTTGAATATTTAAGAAAGAACTTAGAAAATATTTTTAAGTCGGTCTTTTTTAAAGGAATTTTTATCTCTTAAGAAATAACAGTATTTGAAACTTGTAACAATAATTGCCAATATTTCATTCATAAATAGTCTCCATTTTATTAAAAGGTTTCAATCATGCAGTTTGTTATGATGCTTTCAGCTTTGTTAAATTTTTATTGCAGTTATTAAAAAACCCCATTCTGCGTAGGTAGGAATCATGGTAAAACTTAAATCAAACCAACTGCTTAAGGGGTTGTATTTAGTTATTTCTTTTAGTTTAACAGTTGAGATATAAGGTGCAACAGCACAATGTTGCATCATCAACAACTATGCATGGAGCATGGAGTAATACGAATAATACCGGTAAATATTTCTTGCAGTGCCTACAATAACGGCTTTTAACTTTTTAAGTTGGATTTGGTTTTTGTATGAAAATAACAAGGAAGCTTTGGTTCTTTCTTCGACATAAATTTTAAAGCGGACAATATCCAGACGTTTTTTTATAACTCCAGCAATATTTGAATTTTAGCAAAATAAAAGCTCTTACAATTTAGGATTTTTTAAAATAAAAACTACAACACATTTTCATGTTTTTTTAAGTTTTGTAGCTACCAATACTATGGCTCTTTTTCATTTTTAATTTTGGTTTCATTAGGTTCCATAAAACAAAAGTAATTTAATTTTAAATCTCAGCCTCGAAATGTCGAGAAATTGTTAGTTCAAAGTAGTGACAACTTTAAGCTTCAACATCTTCAACTATAACAAAGATTTTTAAATTTTTCCATCGGTTTTAGATGCCCTGAACATTTTATAATCAAACGCCAATATGTTTTTTATTCTGTACACAAGTTGGATTTTTACCTTTTTGTGCGGTTTTTGTTAAGGCTCGCCCCACAGTGCATTGGTAAGAGCTGCGTCTGTAAAAATTTATTTCAATTTAACGTCTTCAAACTCATAACTTCCTGATACGATTTTTGCAATAAAGGCCCTATTAGCAAGGGTTTCGACTATACAAATTTGTTTTACCTAACCCCTTTCAAATCATTGCTTTCTGATACGAATCTTGTAATAAAGTTTCCGTTTGTAAAATCTAAAGTTCTCATTGTAAAAGTTTTGCATATACAAATTGGGTTTAACCTAACTTTTCCTAACTCGTAACCTCTTAATACTAAATAAATATTTAGTAAAATTCCTGATGGTAAGGGTTTTGCCTATTCAAATTTGTTTTAATCTAACCTCTTCAAACTCATAATATCCTGTCACGATTTCAGTAATAAACTTCCGGTTGTAAGAGTTTGTTCTATACAGATTTGTTTTAACCTTACCTCTTCAAACTCATAACCTCCTGATACAGTTCTCGTTGGTAACAACTTTGCCAATATAAATTTGTATTTAACCGAACCTCATTGTATTGATAGTTTACCGTAGCTATAAAAAAAGAGTTAGCGAGGAAAATTAAATGACATTTCTCTTTACTACTGGGAGAGTTGTACAGTTACCTTTTTTTAGAAAGTTGTAATCTTGGGTTTTTCTTTTTGTTTAACCCTATTGTCACTGACTGTAATCGAGCTGGTTACAACCTGTATAGAAATATTCCACGTACATTACCGCAGCAGTTCATCCTAAATTCGCCTCTCTTTTTATCCTCCAATCTCATCGTTGCATATTGTTTCAACGCATGAATTCTCTGTAGATTTAAAATTAGAAATATTTTAGTTAAAAATTGATAAGAGCGCCAATTGACTGTAGTGCTGCCTCCTATTCAAATTACTTCTTTTCATGAAAGTTTATTCCGTTTCCAATTTGTAACTCTAAGCAGATGGTTGTGACAGTAGCGGTTGGTGCATATGTCAAACCGGGGGCTCTAACAATGCAACACAAATTGATATGCTGCTTTAATGTGTGTGTAGGAGCGAGAGCCCCGGGTTTAATGTAGGTACCCACCGCTACTGGTGTTGTGAATGTAGCATTACAGAGTCAAAAGTGTTAACTTTCAGTTGATGAGTCCAAATATATTTTTAATAATGATCCACAAAAGTAATTAAAAGTTTGTTTTTATTTGTGTGTATGCAATTCATGTTATAGTACATAACTGATTCTGTACAGAAGTAACATATTCTTTTCATCCTTTTTAACCAAATATATTTTATGCAGACAATAATTTTAAACTTTAAAACTACATAAAATATTTTATATGATATACATATACATAATAACTACATTTAACAATTATATTTTAAATTACGTACTTATAAAGCACCAACCGCTTGCGTTTTACAATAATATGAAATATAGGCAAACGTCAAGGTTGCATCACAGTGATAATATAAGTCAAAAATTCTTAGGTATCTACAAATTACTACAACAATATAAATTTCTTATATAAAAAACCCGATTTATTAAAATAATTTTAAATTAGTATGTCCTAGTAGGTACTACTTAATAAAACTGTCCTTAGAAGTGATACTGTCAAAAGCTGTTATTAAGACGTTTATTTTATATTTATGATTGTGTAATAAAACAAGCGACAGGAATCTAATTAGGATCACAGCTAAAACGCTTTTAAACTGTCTTTTTCTAAATGTAATAAATACTTAAATAGGTAAGTACTTTGTTTTAAAATTTAAATTAGTAAGTTTTTTATCGTTGTAGATTCTTATATCAAAATAGCTGCTATCTTACAAAGTCTTACAAATTTATAAAAAATAGAGATATAAACATAAAAATAATATAAGGTGTCAAATAATAATTCTTTATAACATACTTTCATTCTGGCATCTAGAGGTATGCCTTTTGTAAATGAGTGAGGTATATATCCTAATTAGATTAGAATTCTACACTAAAGGAAGAAAAAGTATAAAACCTTTGGTTCACTTAATACATCACAAGAGCCTTTAGCAGGTGTTGGTGGCGATGACAGGTCTAGCCAAGATATGTAAGTTTAAATTACATTAAACATAATTGATTATATTTAACTAATTTAATACTAACAGATTTTCAAAACTTACTACACTTGGTGTGTATTTGGCAGTCAGATGTGCTGTCGCCACTGAGACCTGGTTATTAGCAAGGTACACAAATAACTAATAAAGCTTCTCGTATATTATTATTGATTTTTTTGTAAAAACCCTAGAACTAAATAACTCATATTACTTTATAGTTATATTTTTTATAATTATAACAATAGACACGTTTAACCACACCAGCAAACCTCAGAATTCGCTAATAGCAAGAATCTGCACTGGAGCTTTGATACCAGAAGTAGTCTGCAACTGCTGCATGATAGGTAATTTAACGACATACATTTTAGGTTAGCTGAGTTTTGCTAGTCCTGTTCAACGGAGCTATTGAGTTATTGACAGTGATGCTACATTTTCTTTAAAATGTCAAATAGTCGCATAATGCAGGTTAGATTTAATATTGAGTCGTTTTTACCTTTTTAATGTTTAACTGTAAATTCCACAGATAAATTATCTCAGTGATTATTAGTTTTAAATCTAACAATATGTTAAATCAGCAATGTAATTTTCAAATATTCTAAACTTAACTATAATGAATAAATCCACCTCTTTGTGTAAGCACAATGCTATGGAATAGCAAAAAATTACTCGTTTTACTGAGGCAAGGATTATTTTTAAAATGATGGTGTAAGTCACAGCGGTCATGTTAGTTTTGTAAACTGGGCTTGCGATCCTAACAGTAAAAAACACTGGCTTTTTGGCTAATGGCTGAATAGTTCGTTCGAACTACAATATGGCAATTGTAACGAAAGCAGTAATAGATCGAATAGCAGCAGGCTATAAAAAATAATGAGCATTGTGCCAAAATTGATTATGTATTTCTCACAGCCGAAATTAGTATCTTGTGCTTAAAATTAAAATGATCGGTAAATTGTGGTAAAACTATTAAGAGCTGTTATTTACAAAGTACATAAATTCTGACAATGATGAATGGTTTCAAATAATTCTATTTTATGCATCCATTTAAAATATCTTTAAATTTACTATATTAGTATTAAATAATAAATAATTAATGTCAAGATACAGCGAACTTCAATAAAAACTTAAAAGTCGACTGTGGTGTTAGAAAACATACAGGTTGTAGATTAATCTAAACAAATAAATGTTGGTAAAACAGAAAATGACACTGATGAATTTGTATAATGACATTTAAAATGTATGATTAATTTCATAGACAAGACAAACCAAATCTGATTTATACGAGATTATGATTAAATTTTTTTAAATTTCACTATAGGTGTATTTTCATCATTGATTGTACAAATTCAAATAATAAAAATATAACATATACTAGATGTACAAAAGTATATAATAAAAAACTTAGGAAAGCTGGTCAGTCGGCAGCACGGCAGAGTGGTTATAGTGGATTTCTACTGCTTAACATAGATAAGTCGAGTTTGTGGCAGTCAGTAGTTGGATGGGTAAACCAGGAGCGGAGCGTACTTGCCTATATGGCTCTGCTGCCTCGTCTCACATACACATATCCACTTTGCGGCTCGGTGTGTCTGGCACTTCGACACCGAAAGGTATAAGAAGTTAAAGATTATGTATGTAGGAAAGCTGGTCATCATTGCTACTGGAAATAGGCAATCTGTACTCTGTCTGACTATCGAGGATATAAGTTTCACGAGTATTGCCTTAATCTGACATGTCGAGTAACCCCTATATAGTTGTGTTACACTTGAATATTATTAATACCGAAAATAATTTTGAAAAGTGGGAGATAAAAATTAATAGCTCCTCTTATGGTATGATGTGCAGCTAAACCTGACATGTTTAAAATATTTGGAAAGTTATTAAGAAATAGTCATTGTAATGAAATGTTGAATATAGTTTACATAAGTTGTAAAGGTTGATGAGGCTAGCATACAAATAATGAAGACTGCCTATCAAAAAAAAAGTGTTATTTTTTAATTAGCTGCAGGTTTTCACTGAAAAAACATTTATTGGTTGCACAAATGCACACCCATCTGCGAAGTTGGAGCTTTAAAAATGTCGCCTATATAGTCCTTCTATTTCAAATAGTAGCGACATCGTGGAGCAAACCTTAATAAAGAAAAAATTACTACAAGCATGGTGTTGAGGAAATCGAATACAAAGTAAAAAATTACAATTACGGAGGTATATATACTATTAATATGGTCGTTTTTACAGAACGTGAATGTCCATTATCAAATTAATGTTAAATTGTGAATATTTTTATTCATGATTATTATTAAACCTAAAAGACTTATTGTAAGACTGAATGTCAAATCTGGTAACATTCAATGTCGCCAACATCGTTCTAGCACTTTATCTCCAGCGGCGAGATCAATCATTGTCGCTACTATTTTAAAATGACGAGAATGTAGTCGCCTATTTTCATATGGGAAAGGATATGGAGTTTCCGGTATTAATAATATTAAAGTATTCGCTTAAAATAAGCTTTAAATTGAAACAAGTCAAGGAGCACATCAGAAGTCAAAGCTGACAACGAATGTTAACTCTCTGGGGTCGATTACATATAATATATGTATGTAGATGCATACCCGTTGTCAGTTTCCTTCTATCCGTCACAGCTTTCAAATTAAATCAGTGCGATAAACAGACATAGGACCCTCACCTAAACACTTTAAAAGTAAAAATTGTCTTTGGGTACGCAGCTAAATGTATCTAAGAAGCTATTACAATGCTATCAATACCTGAGCTATGTGATATCAAAACTGAAATTTAAATCTAAACCATCTATTATTGAATAATAATGATAATATGTACTTCTTGGTGGAATAGTTATTAATTCTTGACCTCTGAATATTACATTGCTGGAATGTTTTACAGCCCTTAAATATTGTCTAGGACTGTCCCTGTAATGTAATGTGAAGTATTAACAATATTGATTGTAAATTTACAAATAAAGCTATCACTTATGTACAATTAGTTACGGTGTCCTTACTTATATTCCTATTTTTACATTAAGTAGCTTCCAGTGACTGATTTGTCTTCTTGTCCCGATTCTACAATGTTTGAATGTATAAGTAACTATGCAAAGAGGCTATAATACAATTAAGAGATCATCATTTCTTAATCAATTAATTAATAGTTATTTACGTGGCAAGCTTTGTAAATTAATATTTACGGGCGAGCGAACTATTGAATAAATCACGGATGTTATGAATATATTCAATATATTCAAATATATTCAAAAAAGTAGTTACATCTTTTACAAAAATGAATTAATTTAAAACATTCTACGCTTCTGTAGAAAAAATAGTACCTATGAAACACACTTTTGGAAAGGGCCACTGCAAAACTTTCATGATAGGAGTACTGGCTATCACTTTCATACTAAAGTGTATTCAATTTCAAGCTAGAGTAAAATATGCAACCCAAATAACAAATTTCTTTAGTAACTAGATAAATAAAACAAAATTAAAGAAATATAGATCAAAGAGTGATGGGTTTTTGACTCTTATGTCATAAAATTGTTTGTGGTTAAGGAAATTTGTCAAACTCGATGTTGTTCAGATTTTATGATTTAATAACTAAATGTCAAACATAAAACATAAGAAGCAAATGCCTCTTTGATTTCACTTCAATTTTATTAATTTTATTTATCCAGTTACTAAAGAAATCTGTTATTTGGGTTGCATATTTTACTCTATCTTGAATTTGAATACACTATAGTCTCACTTCATATTGTGCGTTTATTTTGGAATAGGCCTTACTTAATCCTGCCTGTTTGTTTTTTATGTGGACAATAGTTTGTCAAAGAATATTCGTAAGTGTCTGATTTAGTAATATTAAATTCCTAAAATAGACTACTAGAAATGATCTCTTAATTGCCTTAAGATAAAATATATTTAGAGTAACAGCTTTCCTTTCATTTTCACCACTTAATTGACAATACATACAAACAGTAAGTCACTTATTACAAAGACTATCTAAAAAATAAGCTTAAAATAAAAACGAGATCACATTTCGAATATAGTTTGCAACTGTGGTACCCACTCTGGCTAGGCTATACCATTATTGACTTCCTCCATGTACTGCGCCAGTTCCGAACTATTAAACTCACTCTCGTCCATATCCTGAAGACTAGAATTACTTATAGTGTTTGTACTATGTGCGCTATCTACACTTCCGTGCCGTGGAAATCTACATTTATTCTGCACATTTTGATGCTTACTAAATAATTTAAACATACCATAACTAAGTATACCCTGTCTATTTATATTCAAATAATTCCTTCCCTGATACCGACCCTTAAAAGTACGAGTAGTAGGCCTGGTTTGCTGCAGTGTACTGACGCTTCTACCTAGAGGCGGGTGTCTATGAAGATGATGGTGGTTGCCACTCTCATTTTTGCCATCAGTGGAGGAAATAGATTTGCTTAAAGTGGTAAGAACTGTTATCTGACTGGTTTCTGATGACATTCTAGGACGAAAGTTACCGTTTGTAATGGGCGCTCTCGAAAGAGCGGTTTCTTTCGTTGTCGATTGGTTGTTGCAGTACGCGGTCGGGCTGTTCCTGGTGTTTTCGGAAACGTAATCTTTGTTGTTTTGAGCGTGTTCGTGCGTGGCGTGCGAAGCGGTTTTGAAACTTCTGAACGACTGAGGATGTCTTAAAAGGGATGAATACATTTTTCTGTCGTATCTTCTGTTTGAATTGGGACGGCACAGTTGAGAAAACGTTTGCTGAAAATAAAGAAAAAGAATAAGGTAATGATCATGTCTTTTATGGTCAATTACTTCATATTTTTAATCTTTAGTTAGTCTTCAGTGTAGCTTATCATTATTTGTTATGTGCATCAAAGTATCTGATCCATACTGAATTCTAAGTAAAGATCAAGAAGCTGATTAAACTTATAATAAATATTATAAAACTTTTGAACCTGAATGTACTGGCGACACCTTTCAAGCAATTTTTTTAAAAAGGGGAAATCACACAGGCATTTTGACACGAACTCTCGGCAATGCATCGTCTTATTAAAATTTAATAGTTGATAAAAGTACTTGTTTATTTTAAAGAAGGCGAGTTAACATTATAAATGTATGCAGTAATATAAGACGATGTATATACCTTATTGTCGCTTACAAGATAACGCTGGTAATATATTCAGAACCTTATCTTAATATTATTCTAATGTATACTAACGGTTGCATCTATTAGAATAATAACGTATGGTAATGGTAAGCATCATAAATCTTTATCGTAATATTATTCTAATGTATGCTATGTAGGCGAATGTTATCGCTACGTGGGAATCCAGACAAAGGATTCTCATGGTATATAAACACCGCATTTTTGTCGGATACTTCAGTTCTAGTTGCTACGAGTTGAGAGCTGCGAAACTGGCATCCAAAGATGTTTTTTACCTAGCTCTCCGAACTAAACTCTAGAAACTGGGATCCAGGGATGTTGCTTACTTAAGTTTTCTGACAATTATAACCAGTTTAATGTTGAAACTGTATAGTGTTTAAGTTATTATGCAAGTGCATATTGTATAATTAACAACGCATAAATACTTATTGTACTTACAGTAAACTGTTTATTTTGTAACTTGGATTTCGTCTTTTGTGTTTTTGAATAAAGAGTTACTTTAAAAACACTTTTCAACGTTAAGAAAAGTTAATTGGCGTTATCTTTTTTGTTTCTATAAAATTATTGAAAGTATTGTATGTAATCTTAAAATAAATATGTATATTGTCGATTTTTATGACACTTCACATTTCTTATCTATCTTATGTTTAACAGAAAGGTGGGAGGGTCAGGCTATCTATAAGTACAGTCAACGTAAATACGTTAATGCTGATTCTGCACTCGAATTCTAAGCCTGTATATTACAGAATGTTTGTATATTGCTATTTTATCTTTATATTGTCACTTTATTATACTAGTGCGATAAATTGGTATATTATCGTACTAGTATTATAATGAATGTCATTACTATTATATTTGTATGAAACACTTAATTATCAACGTTATAACAATAATATAAAAATTTGATTTATTTACTGAAACAACCACATTACCAGTTTACTGTAATTGATTTGTTTTAACAATTTAAAATCTTAATCTTAGACTTAGGATCCTAATATAAATTAATGTTTATGCTTATAAAAGTAATTAAATAAATCTTCGTTTGTTTAGTCAATTTTAGTCAAGCATAATTAAAGAATTTATTGGTTCAATTGTTATCCAATAACAAAACATATAATGTCTAAAGTTTCCAAACAATCAAATATCGCCCTTTATTTATTTCACGATCCACGAGTTTCAAGAAAAGTTTTTGATTCCTTTGGTTCCTGTTAGTTAAAACTTGTTTAGAAAACTTATGAGGTCTGATTTAAAATTGCATTGGACATTGTGCGTTTGAGGACAAAAGAACTTTTAGTTTTCTTATTTGCCTAATAAAACTAAAAGAAACTTTTGTTATGTTCTTATGTTCACTACATTGGAGTCGAAGTTTGAACTTATATTTTTTTGTTTCAGAGTAAACAAGGTAATTTTTTTTCTAAGTGTAATAACAAAAAATCTAAATTTGGTTAATTCTGATGTTCAAACCATTAGTTATTAGAAATATCTATCTAAGCTTATAATTAGCAACAAGGACATACCGCCGCGCCGTCTGCGTTACTTTTAGAGTTTGAAAAGTGAAACATCAGCTCAAACAAAATAAATACAAATAATTAGTATTTGAAAGAAAAGTTCTAAATTAAGAAATATCTATCTTTAGTTTTTATCTTTCTATCATTAGAATTCATCAAAATCAAAATATCTATCTATCTATCTATCTATATATATAAAAGGGAAAGATTGTCTGTCTGTCTGTATATATGTATGTATGTATGCGATTTTCTCCGCAACCACTGGACCGATTTGAATGAAATTGGTATCATTGGAAAGGTCTTGGCCCAGAATAGAAAATAAGACCAAATTGGACTCTGATCGGCCATCGTGGTCCGAAATAACAGCGAAAAACCCATATATGGAAGTTAAAAATGGGTACTGAGATTGATGTGAATAGATATGTTGTCAATTGTCAAATTTGGTAATTTGACAATTACAAAAAGTAAAAACATGTAATTTCAATAAAGCGTAGCAAGGGTGTTTGCTAGTGTAATATAAAAAAAATCTACAATAGTATATTCAAAAACAAGTGTTACAATGGCCATTATTGTAATAAGAGTACAGTTACTTACAAGTTTTATACTATGTTTCCTATTATGGTTTAATTTACTTTTATTTGTTATTAAAAATATAAATATTTTGTTAGTGAAAGAAATTTAAAACAGTTTTACAAAGTAGAACGTTGTGACACTGGTTTTGGACAAAACTTTTTAAGAAATATTCGAGATAAAGTATCTATTTTTATTTTATTATATCATTTCCTGTATTTATTCAATTCTTAACTAAAATTTTGTAATTTTTCAACTGAATCTGTTAATTTAAATAATCATACTCGAAAATTCGTTAAATCAACTAGATAAAATTAAAAATATCACTTACAGAATAACTAGTCGGAAGTTGACAATGGAAAATAATAATTTAGTTAAATTATGTTCCTATAAAAAAAATGGCATCAGATTGAGATCAAAGTTCTGGTGAACCAAAGAAATATAAAAGAAAATTACATGAAGTTTATTTCAGCTGATGTCCTCTGTTTGAATGTAATCTATTTTGGAACAAATTAAATATTTTTTTATAAATTCTGTAATTAATGAAAGACAATAAAAAATTATTTAAATTTTGATTGAAACTACTTGAAAATTATAATTAAATGAATAAAATATTTAATTTTTATATTAAGAAAAACTTTAATAGTATGAAATTCTAATAAAAAAATAGATTATTCGATTATTTTTAAATTACAATCAGCGGAAAAAGATAATTCAAACATATAACAAAATACTCCCTTAAATTGTTTCTATTACAATGTTTAACAATGGTAAAACATGGATGTGCTTGATTAAACAGCAAATTAATCTTATATAAACCTTGTAAAAAACGAAGGATCAACTAAAAGAGATTCATTAAGAAAAGAAAGTCAGACAGGTGTAAAAAGCGATCCGAATACTCGAGAGAATTAAAGTATCAAATTTGCAGAATCGTTAATAAAAAAAATTAGGTTAAACATTTTCCCAAAGTAACATAAATTTCAGCTAAAAATGTACAAAAAAAAGAACAATCAGCAAAAAATACAGTTTAATTAAAATATATTTATAAATAATTGTAACATACTATCATCCGCGATGTGGTCGGGGATGTCATCTACTTTAAAACGCAAAATCAGTTCTGCATTTATCTCGGTAAAACTCGAAATAATATAATAAAGACAAAAGTAAATAATGAAGGTAAAGTAAACAGATTACGTAAGTTTTGATAAAATGGTTATGATTTAATTAAAAAAAAGATCTCAAGAATATATTTTGGAAGGTATAAAACATAATTTCTGTTAACAACTAACCATAATAAATAATCATTCAACAAAAATTATCCAAAAACAGAAATTTGGTAAAATATAACATATAATTAAAAAAATCATGAAAACTTTGATACAATTTGCGTATAAGATTCTTAAAATAAAATAAAATTGAAATTAATAACATTAAAAGAAATTAAGATTTCTGATGACCTATTAAACATATGGTAAACTCTAATAAAACATGTATTAACTTTAACAGCAAAGATAAAAGTTAAAAATCACATAAAAGTCACATAATTATATATTGCCCTATTAACTATATTTAAAGATGAGCCCCAAGTAGCACAAAATATTGGTTCAATATTGATTAGAAATTGCGGCAATAAGGGTAGAATGTTTCTAACAAATATTGGCTCAATATAGAAATATGAATATTCTGTTTTATTGGTACAATATTGATTTTAAATAATTTTCAATAATATTCTGCTTTATATTCAATAATATTCTGGCCCTCCGTGGTCGAGTGGTAGCGATCCTACCTCTGGTTCAGAGGGACAGGGGTTCAAACCTCGGTTGCGACTGAATTTAAAAAATTTAGTACTATCGAGTTTGAGCTCCTTAGGTTAAGGTATGAAAGTGGTATGAGTGATAAAGTATGGGGGAGCGTAATGTACTTGCTACAATAGCTCCATTACCTCCGTTGCACTCCCATAAGAGTTTGTGTGGAACTCCCACACTGCAAAATGCGGTAGAAGGGGAACGGATTATGTATGTATGTATTCTGCTTTATTGGTCCAATATGGTCTTTAAGCATTGCTCAATAATAGTATGCTATGTTGGTGCAATGTTGATTGTAAATATTGCTTTATAATGTTGTCTGTAAATATTGCTTTATAATGTTGTCACTGTATTGGAAAACAAAAATAAAGGTAATATAAATACAAAACAGAGTTAATTTCAGCATATTTATTACTGATACATAGAAAATTTTTTAATTAAAAACTAACTACATACACAGGTTTACTTGAAAACCCCAAATGTTAATTTTTAAAAATAGACATTAAAAAATACAAAAACTTATTTAAATGAAATTATAAACAAAATAAAATATCTAACCCGAAAGAACAATAATCTTAAAATATTTTTAATAAAGGGAGGATAGCTATTCACACCAAAACTGGTTGACTGGTCCGTTCATGTAATAAAAGATTAACAACATGAGACCACGTCTCAATGTTCAATCATCACATAAGATGGATAAATTGAATTAAATAATCACATACAAGTTAACAGTTGCGAATTTATTCATTAAATAATGAAGTCGCACACTTGCACATTCACTTATTTTGATCTTGTTATGTTGCATTCTAAAACACTGTGAATTGTTGTTCTGTAAACATCCACCCTAAATAACCGAGTTCTTAGAAATTTAGCTTTCTGCCATTAGGGGTACGAAGCGTAACGAATCATTCCCTTCTCATTCACAAAAACATATATTCGACGAACAAAAAGTTCGTCTCTGAATTCGTGAAGTCTGTCTGTCTGTCTGTCGGTCTGTCTGTCTGTCGCCTTTTTCCCTGTTTACTTTTTTGAATTTTTCTTGGAATCTTATAGTACATCAAATTCTAAGAATCTTTTGGTTGAAACATTTTTTTGTATCTCTTCGGGAAAGTGGTCAGAATGACCACCGAAAATTTCGGTAAATTTTTGAAAAATGAAAGATTTTGTATTTTTTAAAATTTACGAAAAAATAAACATTTTTAGCAACAATTTTTTTTAACGAAAAATTTTAGGACTTTTAGGAATTTTAGTTTTTATGACAACTAATGTGTTACGTCAACATTAGTTTTCAAAAATAAATTAGTTTATTAAGTATACAGTTGTTTTTGTTCGTCATGGCAATGCTAGCTCGGCGCATTCTCACTAGTTTATTTTTGACTTTGCTAAAATGCAAACTCATACAAAATCTTATACCCAGTGAAACAGTAAAAATAAAAAATAACTAAAACTAACTCTAAAAACATTAAGACCAATAATAACATCTTTTAATCTATTAGGTATCGTTTTCACTAATGTTTGACAATATTCTGGTGTTATTTTTGACCTCTTTTCTCTAACCGCTCGTTTTAATTGTTCTTTATTTAAAATTCCTTATAATCCTTATTGCAATCTTCAATTGACATAAATTTTCAATAATATTCAAGTCCGAACTTTGAAATTTGAGGTAGTTATTGTAGCGAGTTTTAATAAGTTTTGGACAGTTACGAAGTAACCAGGTTATGATTCTTTGGGCTTTGTGTTAAGGATTATTGTCTTTGATAGAATTTAAATCATTTACTGAGAAAATTAAAATTAAATATGAAAAAATGTTATAAATATTATAAAACAATATTGCTAGAATATTTACTGTAAATATGTATGCGATGTTGTATTTAAATAATCATTCAATATTGCTATATGGTATTTAAAAGAAAAATGCTAAAGTTATTCTGCCAATAATGCACGAATACTGGCTCAATAATTTGAAAATAAATACTATAGAACAATATTGTTAAAATATTTATTCTAAACATCTATGGGATATTGCATTTAAATGATCCTGCAATACTGGGTTTTTATAGTAAAACGAGATATTGCATTTAAATATTCCGCGATTATTATCACAATATTGTTCAAAAATATTCTCAAAAGCCAATATTGGTTAAATCATGCTAATATTTTCCCAATTATGCAATATAGGTTCAATATTGCCCCAATCATTTGCCAATATTTTGTGCTATTTGGGGTTTATTTTCTCTAACCTTACTTTGCGTAATAATAAAATCATTATGCAATAAAACGCATAATTAATTTATATAAACAAAGGTGTTATGTTCAAACTTCTGGAGTAGGTTTAATTCCGAGAGTAAAAAACACAAAAGTGGTAGGTCGATTTTTATTTGTTTCGGAGATACAGTGCTATGAAATTCTCTTGTAAAGTAACAATTTGTTTTTTGAAAAGCTACAAACAAAATGAATGAATGAGTGACTAACTTAAATTTAATGCTTAATTAATTTCCAAAATGCCCCCTGCCTGTCTACAAACTTGTGCTCGCTTGCCACCAGATACAGTGCCGCTTCCTATTTATGATCAAATGATTGGGCAATGTATAGGTAGCGGTTCCAGGCAGGTTTTCCTTCAAAGAATTAATAGCCCATTATCTCCGAAACAAATAAAAATAGACCTTGGACAACGCCAAATGTGGATACAGATACAGATACAGGATACAGATACAGTTGTATTTCCATAAGTGCTGGAGTATGTATGAATAATAATTAATGTAGACGACAGAGTAACGATCGTAATAAACTTGTATTAATAACTTTTACAAAGTATCAATAAAAACGGATAAGAAAAATTATTGACGTAACTAACGTAAATTTAAATATATAAAAAAACCAAAACTCTACGGCTACTTAGCTTGAGCCTTAACAAACCTTTTATGTTTTTTACACTCAGAATTAAACATAGTCCCTTACACCCCGGAAGTTTGTACCTAACGATACGGAACACCTTGTATAAAATTTTTTAAATTTTGTATATGAAATAATTTAAAATAAACAATTGATGTACTTGAAATGCACTTAACAATTTTAAACATATATTATAAAAGAATGAATCTAACATTAAATAGTATGAAGGACGAAAACAAATTAATAAAATTAGGATTTTTGACAGTTTGCATTGCTATTTGTCAGGCAAGATAACATAAACGTGTCTTGGAGTTTTAATAAAAAAATGTTTATATTTTCAGTAAATATAAAAAACCTTTATGTTTCACTTGCATATTATCTGCTGTTTATACCTGTGATACGAACTACATAAACAACTCCATAACAACCAGGGCATTATAATCGGGAGTTATAATTCATAACGCCCGCTCATGGTTTACTTTACAATAGGAGCCGGCGTTACCTTCAATAGTAATTTGGATCATTAGATCAGAAACTATATGTTTGCGTACGAGTATGTTGCAACACAACAAATAACGAGTATTTGCGCGTAGTTTCTGGGCGCGTGATTCTCGAATTCTTTTGTGCTGACAAAGATTTCTTAGCTAAAATTAACCTATATTTTAGATTAGACATTAGTGCTATTAGGACTTTTTTGTTTTTATATTGGTAATAACAAAAAACATTTGAATTTAAATTGTCATTTATCTGTTTGACTTTTGCAAATTTAGTAAAAGTTGTTACGATCCCATAAACAATAAAAATTCCTAATTTTTGCCATGCTTAGTTTTTGGACTATTTTGACATCTGCTATATTAAAATTACAATTAAAATAAAATTGGACGGCGGTACCAAAACTTTATTTTTACATAGTACATAAGTAATTATTATTACAACATAAAAAAACATATACATTACTTGGTAGCATCTTTTCTAACATGGAACTGACAGCTATGAAACGTCCCTGAAAACGAAACAGATCCAACACGAAACTTTTGTGAATTTTTAACGATCTTCGATATATCGTCGATAGTCATCTTAACCAATTCAACCCTTCTCAAAGCACCAAAAACACCCATAACCAAAACTATCTGTAATATTGCATTTACGTAACAATACGCAACATAAATAAATCTTAGCCTTTTACTTTATATAGAAGATATGTTTCATTAGGCGCATCCTTTATAAACGTCAAAACCTGATCTCCTGTCAAAACCCTAGACTTTTTTGGAATATATCCTTTTGACTTTTGTTTCAGAAATGAAATCAAGCGACTATAGTGAGAAATGTCAACGTTGTCATTAACAATTAAAGTCAACTAATATGGAATATTTTGTCCACAACGATTTGGGACTATATTTGTCACCCTCTAACGAAGGAACAAAATAAACAAACATATTGTAGGGAAGTCATTAAGTAGTAAAACACGATAATAACTTACCAATTCCTGAAAGTAGGCCAACATCACCGTCTCGTTTACCATTTTAATCTACTTTTCAACTTCCAGTTAACAAAAATTTGAAATTCTTTCTCATAATTTACTCTAGATTTTGTTGGCAATAAGTTTTCAGTGGCCCTTTTCGCTTTTTACAAAATACCTTCCGGAACATCAAACTTTTGCTCCATCATCGTCACCGAACAAAACGCATGTATGAAGTCGACGCTAGTTTCAACTGTTTCGAAACAAATAGAGAAACGAATCTTAGCAACACCAAGGTTACTATTTTTACGTGTTTATTTAATTTTATTATTATTAGATTATTTCATTCTACTTCGTTTTTGACCAATCGCAAGGCTTTATTTTTTGGATTACAGCGATAATTCGATAATTTTTTATTGTCCTTTTCGACTGTTTTTATCTTCGTGACAACGCTGAAAACTAGTGTCACATGTGTTCCATTTTTTACTTTCATGTCAAATACTAATCTTTATGTTAATAAGTAGATGCTTAAATAAACAACTGTATCATGAAATAATCTTACCGAATTACATGCTCGTGCTTCTGAAATTATCTGTTGTAATACTCAAGTTGTAATACTCAAATTTCCCTCCGTTGCACGTCGGGAAATTAAAACGTCAAAAAATGACACTCGTGGTTGCTAATCAACGTTCGTATTACAAATCGATAATTTCGAAGCACTCGTGTAATTACAAGTGATAAATTAAAACTAATTCTACATAATCTTGTGAAACATAAAATTTTGTATGCACCACGAGCATTACTAGATGATAATGCCCATCGGGCGACTTCCAGCCCTCCTTGCATTATCATCATTCTAACGCCCTTGGTACATAAATAACTATAATAACACCTTTTTTACATTTAAAAATTCATTTTACTCAATTAAGAAACGTGACAACCCTGCAGAGTTTGTAATACAATCTGCTCGACATTCTCCTTATATCGCATAATGCTGAATATTGTAGTTTGTTGAACTTGAAATAATTTATCAATAAACCACGCTTTTGTCTATGTTGCTATTGCAATATCTTAAAATTTAATGAAGAATCTAGGCCAGCGCCTGATACACAGCTGATAAGCAACGTTGCAATGATATGACAATGGTTTTTTCTAAATTACTCGAAAGCTAATTAAGATAGAAAAAATATTTTTTTCTTCTTTTGACTTGACCTTTTTGTTCCTTTTGATGTCTTCTATCACCTCTTAAAATTAACGCGTTGAATCCCTTTCCACGATGTATACTGACAGTGCTATTAAATATATAGATAAGAAAAGGATGTAGCAAGATGTTAAAATGTTTTATTTGAATTTTTGTGAAGTAATGTTTGTGAGAAAATTCAAGATGGTTGTCAATGAATCCTAACTCTAAATTTGCATTTTTATAGCCGTTAGGAGATAAAGGAAAAATTCTCATCTTTCGTTTTTTAACATTTATTTAAATAATTAATTTAATTTTGTGTCAGCAATTTGGTCAGAAAGGTATTTGGTGGGAAAGATGTTGTTTTGTTTCTAATCTTCTTTCTTTTAGGTGCCGTGCTCTGTGGCAGAGCGTTGGCATTTCCCTCCTATACTTGTGTTATGCGTGTTCAGTGATCACAAGTATAGGGGACCTACAGCTTAAGGTGGACTCCGAATCACCTCAAGTACATAGTATCTACTTGGATTTTGTTATTAATTTCAGGGAAATTTCCTGGGCAAGGTATACCTCGGTGGTTTGCCATTGCCTTCCGAGAGAGAAGCGATATTTAAAAATCCGATGATATATTGGCCGGGGTTCGAACCCGGGTTCCTTGGTCGGTAGTCCCGCACGCAACTAACCGAGCCACAATCGCTCTCTTTGTTTCTAGTAAGAAACAAAATTAATCTAGTTCCGAACTAGGAAACTCACTAGCGATTCGCAATTGTTTTCCAATTATTATAAAAACAGCACGAAAATTTGGTTACTTTCTCTTGAATTTTCATACAGAGCAATAGTCATGTCAGTTTGTACGTTATTTTGATAAAATCTCGAGGTTATGTTGGTGAATCTTACGTCACTTAAATGTCAACAAAGTGAGGTTATGACAAATGTCATTTTGTTTTTAAATTTTTTATTGTAATTTCTTAATAATTTAATTAATAATAATTAAAATGAACAATCAAAGTGAACTTAAAGTGAAATAAACAAAAGTGCAGTTTTTAAATTTGGTGTTCAGACTGTTATTATTATTTGGAGTAATGTTTGGAATTTTTATTTTGTACAGAACGAATTAAAGGAAGGTAATGGAGTCTTGTTGCAAATAACCGAATTATTTTATGTACTCACGTCATGGAAGATACATGTTGCACCTTTAATAATTATAATTATCTTCAAAAATCACAAATAAAATCAATTTGAAGGATGGTATGGAAATGTGCTCATCTTATCAACAAATAAGCAGGTAATTTTACCAACTATTACAGGAATCTGATAACCTTCAAGTTAGGGTGATTAACTTTTTTATGTGGCGCCAAATAATTTTAAAATTTAAAATAATTTTCAATTTTTAATTTTTTTATTAATAGTAATTTAAGGTTGTTGGATTGATCAGATAAGAATTAAAAAGGACAAAGAGAATTAGAATGTCTCTTAATTCTTATTTTGTTAAATATATTTGACATCGAGATTGAATATGATTTTCTTTAATTTCAATTTTGAATTTTAATAGTTGTTTTCTTTTCTTTTCATGGAATTTAAAATTTGTATTTTTCTTCTGTGTTAATAAATAAAATTTAAATGTTTAAAAACAAATTTATTTGTGTATTTATTTGTGTCTGGTCCATTATCAACGTTTTACAGATGTAATCTAAATAGCTTCCTAATTAATTAGCGACCCGCCTGATTTCGTCTAATGCATTTGTGGAACTTGTTTTCCAGTTTAGAAATTGTAGCCGGAGAATTTTTTATAAATGTAAGTGATATTTAGTTGTGTATATTTTCAGACTGTTTTACCATGATTTTGTGTTTGTGAGTTTCAACAACAATAAATTTTATTTTGGAATGTATAACCTTTCATCAAGTGCTGGAGGGTATATTATTCAACTACAATAATTTCTTTTTTCTTATTGACAATCATATATCATATCATTATGGCGCACAACGTAGGGCTTTCTTTTTTTTTATTGACATTATCATAACCAGTGGCGTGCGGTGAAAATTTAGGCCAAGGAAGCAACCACGATTTTCATTTTAATATACCTAGGTAAAGGCGTGGATTCATGGGGGGGATGGTGGAAATCCCCCCCCCCAATTTAGAAATAAGTATACATAGAATAGAAACAAATAATGTTTGTTTAATTATTATTTATTAAAACAATTATTTTTCCAAAAATTTCCCCCTCAAAATAATTCTTCTGGATCCGACCCTGCTAAGTACAATAAAAAAACATTATAATTATAGTTATAATTATTAAGTTTAAAAGTTTTTCAAAGAAGGACTTTTACACTTTATACTTATGGAATTTGTTGACTATTATTCTATATTTAAAAAAGAAACTACTATATATTTATAATGCAACTCGATTTTTCGGCATTTTTTAGCAAGATACCGGTGCAGGTTTTAATCTTTGTTGTTAAATTTGAAAGTTCTGGTTTTGATCTGCTTTTCTCAATAATTTGTAATTCTCTCCAAAACTGTATGCAGAAAATTCTTTATTAATAAATTACAAACTGAACAAAAAAAGCGTCCCGATTCGGATGTATCGGAAGTACTCGAACTTTCCACCGAAACAGCTGAATTTGCAGTCATGACGATAATGCAATTTTAAATTTGCATACAGACAAACTAAATAGAATTATTTGTCTTTAAAAATCCAGCTTATATAAATTGAAATAATAAAGTGTGACAAAATACGATTTACATTACTTAAGTAACATTAAATTTAACAAACACTAAATCGAACAAATAACCAAATTACAATAAATAAACATTTGGGCATGAAGCACACTAAAAATAACGGCCAAACAATGCTTGCTTGTATCACCACGCCCGCTGATCCACGCCAAGGCTAGGAGAAGAGCAGTTATAAGCAACGAAGTGCTTATATGCAGTGTATGTAACACATTTGAATCGGTATTACCTTTCCGTGTAAGTTTAATGAGCCAAATTTAAAATAGTACTCTAAATAATTATACTTTTTGCTGTACGGAATTGATATTGAGCTTTAAGTTGATTAAATATTACAAATTTAAATAAACGATAACCATAATTTTATAAATACAATTAATATTTTTGTTAGCATTGGTTTTTATCTTTAATAAATTCTCAAGGGAAGCATTGCTTCCATTGCTTCCATGGACCGCACGCCACTGATCATAACAATGTGTAATGCTGATATTGTAGAAATACTGATACTATACGTGAAATTTAATAATGTTCTTCTCTCTTAGTTAGATCCATGTAAATGACAAAAACATCAGGGACAACATTTTATTGATTGTGTAGTAGTCGATGCTTAATATTTTATATATTAATTGATTCTGGATTAGAGCCCTATACTTGTTTTACAATTCGCCTTAATTAGAACAATAATGATTAACTGATGCCTTAGAAAAACTGCTTTTTACTTTGAGAATACATACTAGGGACATGCCACCTGAATGACATATGACATAATAAAGTTTACTTTTTATTGTTAAAAAAATAGGTCAGTTGTTAATATATATCTGGCTAGATAGACTGCTATTACATCTTCACTGTACTGAACTAACAGGTAAAAAGGTATTCGTAATATAATATTAATTAAGCAGGGACAGTAAATTTAATATTTCTGAAGAATTACTCGCAAATAGTTCTTAAAGTTTAATATGACACCTGACGTGATGGCGCGGTAGATATTAGAATAACAAAATTGCCGCAGGCGTCCTATAATATAGGATTTTTGAAGGCATAAGGAAAAACATAAAAAAATAATGTATGTAGTAAAAATATTCATATACTGCATATTGTGCTCCTAAAGCTCGATTAGTGCTGCTCGATCTTATTCGACATACTGCAGTCATTTTTCTATTTTACTAATAGTAAATACTTTAAAGTTAGAGCAAACATCAAATATGGTTTTTTGTTAGAAAAACAGAATCTGAATTTAATAATGTGTTCAGAAAGAACGACAATATTAATTACGTCTAGCCTTATATAAGACCCTTAATATGTTAACATACAAGCTTTTCCATATCTTAACATTCATTTATTTAAAAATAATTCTTTAATTGAATTTCAAACAGTTTTGAAATATATTTATGTAATTTAACATATTTAGATTTTTCCAATTAAAATACATATTACTTAAATTTAATCTAAAATTCTATACAATTAATTCAATAAAATAATTTTAAAATAATCCTTAAATATTCAAAATATCTTTGCAGTTATTCAGTTATCCTTTTTAACATCTCATCTCAAATTATATGCAGCCGAAAGTTGGAGGGTTAAAATACTTGTTTTGATAAAGAATCTACGCAGAGGATTTTATTTTTCAGTTACGTACTGAAAGCCTTTGAACTAACGTAATAAAGCTCAATGTTTCCTAAGTTGGAAATGTACTTCACAACCACAACCCAAGTAAACAATGTTGACCACAAGTTAAATCTTTTTATACTGCTCTAAAGTTGTTTGTCTTTCTTAATAAATACTACATATTTCCTAAGTTAAAAACGCTAAGCTTTTCATTTATTTTTCTGTATTAAAGGAGAACGAATTTTGGATTTATTGGTTGGTGTATCTGCACCACTTGTTTTTAGCGGGAAACATTGCACAGTCTGTCATTAAAAATGAATAATTCTATCCGGTGTAGAAAATTGAGGAACAAATAAAAACTAAATAATCCGAGTTATAACGACATTTAAGGATACTAAATTAAATTGTTATAATATATTACATTACTTTGTATGTGATTTCGATAAAGATTTAGTCCTTTCGAATTTTTAAGAATAGTTGATTATTTAATCATTAAGTCCGCGCATGATCTTGCTGATTGCGTAGTTAAAAATAACAAATTTGTGTAGCCGTATGTACCAATTACAGAGTGAAATTAATAACTCGTCGAAGTTTTATAGACTGTGCAAAATAGTGTATTCAACTATACAATCGGCTAGGTCATACCCGGGAATGATAATAATGGAATTTAAAATTAATCTCAGTATGAAATAAATTATTCCAGTATTTAGAAACTCTGTAAATTACCGTTTAAAAATATTTTAGATTTCTGTATTTAGATTGAGTTTTATTATTAACCTGGGTTGTGTCGTATACCCTTTATAAGAAGACGTCACATATATTTTAAAATCGTGGAAAAGCTTCAATAATCTTCATTGTCAAAATTTTAATTGGCTCATGCAGTCTATTTTAAAATTTAAATTAGAAGGATTAGATATTAAATATATGACGAATATTAATAAATTCGCGCCTTGAAACTAACTACATACTTATTTAGATATAGTATTTGACATACATTAATTTATTTTTACTTAAATGGTACTGGTAAAAAACTGATAAAATTTAATTAATTTCTATTACAATGCCTTAAATTTACATTATTTCCGTAAGATTTGTCACAAGTCAACTTTATATGCAATTCCGTTTCTTTTCCAGCTCTAATTTAAAATTCCGCTGTTTACAAAAAAATAAAGCACAAATTAAGTCTAATATTGTTCAGTTGCAATTCTATGGCGTTGAATTAAACATCGATATTGAATACAAAATCAGATTTGTTAGGAGATTGAACTTCTTTGTATGCTAATAATTGTCACGGAGTATATATTTATCTGAATGTTTATACTTCTGTTGACTTGTTAAGCAGCGCTCTGACATCTTCCAGAAAATTATAGTATTGTTAGTACGCCACTAAATATAAGGTCAAATACCCGTGAGAGTAGTATAATATTTTTTTTAATAACAAGTATATCGTAAACAAGAGGGCTTTTACTTATGATGATGGTGGTGATGACGTCTAGACGCATCTTATAAATTGTATTGTATGTGATACGTTTCATTAGTATGACCTCTATGAACCGGAGAAACTTTATTAAATCCCTCGTGTAAGCTATCTGGTGTGAATTTCAAGCGAGTAAACTCTAAATGAATTCTTCATAATATTATACTTCATATACAAAGAGTTGATACGAGGGGTGATTTTTAAGTAATCTACCTAGCCCAGAAAAACAAACAAAAACAATTGCTATTTTTCTTAATGTTCGGTAGCTTTCCATTTATTGATGCATTTAGTAAATTTAATTGGAAGTAAATTTAGTAAAATCGAAAGATTTTTGAGGATTGAACAATACAAAATGAATGAAGTTAAGGTTAACTGAATGCAGATGTATTATAAAGTTCTCGACAAGAGAAGGCAGTGATTCAAACGAATCTATACAAACGAATGATGGAGGTACTTATATGGAGAAAATGCGGGGAACAAAGGTCTGGCCAAAAGGTAAAAAATAATTTCAGATTGCTTGCAATTTAATTCCACCTGAGAAGGCTTTCCGTGTTCTACAGGCATATTTAGAAAAATTAACAATTTAATTGGGTTATGATGATGTAAATTCGTTCTAGAGAAGAAGATTTGATCCAAACTTAACGAATAATTCAATTGGGCGGTTCTTACAGAGTTATGCATCTCATTAATTAATATCTAACAATAATTTTGAATATTAGGAATGTGTTTGTAAAATGAAATTACGTTAATTAAGGTTGAGGTTTTTGCTTTTAATAATTCCATCAGATAAGCTCAGAAAAGAACTAAGCGAGAGGCTGTAAATTAAAAAAATAATTTCATTTACGCAAAACTTAAACTAAATAATTTTTAATCGTGTACACATTGGAAAGCTGGAACTCAAAACATGAAGATTCAAAGTAGCCTCTGCCTACGCTAGACCATGTAAACTTTTAGAATCTAATTTATAGAATCCGGTATAACCTACATTGCTATATTTTTTAAGCATGACATGACACCAGTTTCTCGGACTTGAAGTATTTACAAGACTTTAGTGCTTTTAGTTTTCAAGAAAAGAAATTAAAGAAACCTTTTTCGAAAAGATGTCAAGTGTTGTCTGGTAACATGGCGAATCTGAAAATGCAAGTTAATGTTTTTTTTGAATTGTTTATCTTCCGAAATTTAAGTTTATCCGATTTCGTAGGATTCAAATCTGGTAGGCGTGGTATTCAACTTCGGATGAAAGCAATAAACTGTTAATGCTCGCAAACCAATAAAATTTCTAAAAAAATATTATTTCTTATAGTTATAAGAACTAACGACTCATATATTGAAAAATGTTTTTAAAAATTTAATGATGAAAGTCTACAGAAAAAAAATTGTTATTCTTATGCTACAGGTACATTTCTGACTTTCCAGAATATAATCGAAAATATTCTTTTAAAAGCTAAAGAAAGGGGAGCGCATCACGTGTGGAAATGTAGAATATATACCAAAAATAATTTATTGTGTCATCATGTATTATATTTCTACCTCTAGCAAGCGTTAAGAATTGTTTTTGTTTATTTTAGTACAGCACAAAAAAATAAACAGCACATTGTGCACTAATATAGTTTCGAATATCGTACACACTGACACACCACGATCAGTTCGCCGAAGCTTGTCGATCGACATCGTCATCGTATGCAGGTAATAACGAGCTGGTAACACTATAACTGTTGTTTCGTAGTCTGCCGACAGCCCGAGGGTACAAGGTCACTGAAAATACTTGCGATAGCGCATCGCTGCTGTTTATTCTTATGAGCGCTCTCTGGAGATGCGTGAATCATCAGTTGAAGTATGTGAATTTCTATTATTAGACTACACACCCGCACATAAATTCGTTTTATGAAATTATACTGAATTTACTTATAAGTAGATACTTTTATTTTCTATGTAACTGTTTATTAACTCTTCTGGAAAGTAATTTATTAAGAAAGCATTTTAATTTCGATAACTAATAATATCAAATTCGTTTTTTCTAAGCTGAGTTAAGCAATAAATGTATTTTTGCACGTCCTATATATAAGGCTCTACTTTAGTCTCCCAAAAGAGGGAGTAAAGTAGCACTTTTACTCCCTGAGGGAGTAAAGTGTTTCCATGACAACAACAAGTAAACAAAAAAAAAGTAATCGTGGTACTTGTTAGGATTTATTATCCTGAAACTATGTGATTTTGGCGTTTGCAGAGTTCAATTGTCAGAATGACATGTAACGGAATTTTCGGAAAAAAATTTCGAAATTTTGAATTTTTGCGATTAAGTCCTTTAGGACGTGCAAGAAATAGCGTATATACCACTAGACTAAAGTGCCTTTTAATCCCTCATGTGTTTATTTTCCTCGCTAACGCTCGGAAAATAAACTCACATTCGGGATTAAAAGATGCACTTTAATCCCTGGGTATATAATATTGTATTTTGCACGTCCTATATATAAGGCTCGACTTTAGTCCCCCAAAAAAGGGAGTAAAGTAGCACTTTTACTCCCTGAGGGAGTAAAGTAGCACTTTTACTCCCTGAGGGAGTAAAGTGTTTCCATGACAACAACAAAAAAAGTAATCACAGTACAACATGTTAGGATTTATTATCCTGAAACTATGTGATTTTGGCGTTTGCAGTGTTCAATTGTCAGAATGACATGTAACGAAACTTTCCGAAAAATTTTTCGAAATTTTGAATTTTTGCGATTAAGTCCTTTAGGACGTAAATAGCGTATATACTACTAGACTAAAGTGCCTTTTAATCCCTCCTGTTTATTGTAATAAACTCACATTCGGGATTAAAAGATGCACTTTAGTCCCTGGGTATATAATCTACTATTTCGTATACAGCATACGCCAGAGTCCTTTTATTATATTGCGATTTTAGTTTGAAGTTCTAGCAACCATAATTGTTTTCGTTTCCTTGTCTGCACCTGTTATTATTATTTCCAAGCAGTACGATAACGATAAGGGATAAAGGTATCAAATTTATAAAATATTAGATTGTTAAGAGAAATATTGCAAAATAAAGAAAACAACATCCAGCTACCCTTTCATTTCTATCTATAAAAATAATCTTATATAATATTCATTTATTAGTCTTTTTGCCTTTCTATAAACTATAAGTCGGAAGATTATCGCGTTTCTCTTTTTAAAATTATTTCCATTGTTTTGTCAGGATTTTATTAGCTACTTGCTGGTTTCATATAAGTAAAATAAAAAAAAATGGTTTACGTGTTGATTGTTATTGTAACATAATATCATCTAACTCTGATAAAGCATAATATGTATCAACGCCATTCTGCTAACACTCTGATGAAGTATTTTATTTTGATGACGTGGATATATTTGCTATAGGCGATGTGGCTTATTTACCGCTTTTTAACTCTCAAGCCGAACATGAACGAAAGAATAAATTTAAAAAATTCTGCCGCCGCGCCACCCTCAGCTAGCATTTGTAACTTTGTGTAACTTAAGTGTCTACCATTATGGGAAAATTAAAACGAACTTGAATTTGAACTTTTACGTAATTAACTAAAACACATTTTTACAAATGAATTTTCTCTTAATAATTCCTTAATTTAGTCCCGATGATTAGAACAAATATGAAGTTAGAAATAGATCTATTTCTTCTAGAAATAAGTAATAGTTAATACTGCTGTTTACAGTAGTACACATAATATGTAATGCGAATTACTAGAGCAAACACATCGTTTTTGAAAATCAACAATTTTTTCGAATTTGCAAATTAAAACAACATAACAAAATAACATAACAGATAAAATTAGTATTTTAGAGGGTTTTAGAAAAAAAAGCTCGAAATTACAATTCACATTTGAGCACTTATTTTTATGAACGACTAAACTTTGCCTTCTTATTTAAATTATCAAAGAACACTTTTGTGTTTAAAAAACACTCGAATCTTAACTACGATGAGTGTACTCACTGTAAAGTGTAAACTTTTGTTCGAAGATAGTATTTTCTAATAAAGCGCGATTATTTTAGGTACCCACATTTATGATAAGAAACTAAACTCATTCACCACACAGTTTAACATTCTAATAACTAACTTTTAAATTTTCTTAAATTAACTTTAATTAAATTTAACTTTTCTAATTTTAAATTTTACAATAATAACTTACTTTTTAAATTTCCACCTAGCGCAATTTCTGTCTTTGATGACGTAAACAAAACTACCACTTAAACACGATTATACGTAAAACTTTACAATATAAGTTCAACTACTTGACTTCCAACCAGCATAACTTCGGTCTTTAACAATTTAGACAAGACTGACACTTGAATTTTATGCCATAACTTTAAGTAACTTTTAACCAGCACAACTTCTGTCTGTGACAACATAAACAAAGCTGTCTTTTTAAAACTAGTAGAAACCTGTAACGGTATATTTTCTATCGGCCTCAAGTATGTGTAACTTTGCATGTATGCTTACTGAAAAATTTAAAGTTCGGTCTTGTAAAACTATATTTTACTTGCAGCTAAAAATTTTGTTGTATAAACATATTTACAAAGAATACTTTAAAAAGATTGTTCTCGAATTTCTATAAAATTAGAGGACGTGGAAGTAATAAATAATGTCTTTAGTGCTTTGTTTGTTCACCCGTAGGAACCGTTGCGTTAAAAATCAGAGGACCTTGATAAAATTCAATGTTGTATTTAAGTTCATACTGATTTATATAAATATTCCAGCCTGCATTCTGGGAAAGCATTAGAAAAAACAAACTTCTCTTTTGTTTGGAAGGTGACATTTACACGTGTTCATGAGTTCAACTTGGCTTCTGGGTTTTACTTAAAAAAAATCGCATGATCCGCAAGTCTAGTCAACAGATGTGGCGTGTTTGGTTTTCCGTCTTCGCGCCTGCATAAAATCTTTAGCTCGGTCTATTAGGGCGAGAATCCTGCCTAAAAACGAATAATATCGACTTTAAGGAGTCCACGTGTACTAAGCGTGTGTTAGTTTTGATTTGCTCTTACCAAAAAATACGGGCTTTTAATTGGTTGGTCCGATCTGCATCTCGAGCGAGGGAAAAAGCATAATTCTTCCGCGCTAGCAGCAGGAGTCTAAAAAGTGTTAAAAAAACTTCCGTTCGAACTTTCAAAGAAGATAGTCGACCTCGGTCGATACTACAGAAATACCGTTTCACTTTAGTTAATTAGAATTAAAAGAAAATTCTAAATCTAGTTTACGTACAGTTTGATCGATTACCGGTCTCGGATGCCGGTAAAGTTAAATAAAATCTACAATTAATAATTTTACTGTTTAATTAAGTGTCCGGATATTAATCAAGAATTCGTGGTTAATAAAAATTACAGTTATTTCGTTAAACACTTTTCCGGATGTTTGTGCTTTGGAAGAATGGGAAATCTAGCTTTCCCTATTAAAGTGTAATAATGTTATTACAGTCTACAGTACCGCATTCTCGTTTAAATAATTATCGTACCGAAATACAGTAACATTTACAGACTTTCACTTCTGTAGTCGAAATCCCGATTAATAAATAAACTTGTGTTATGTGCCTTCTAAATCAAGTTCAGATTTTAAAGAATACATGGGTTGTTTTATTGAAAACAACGAACTTTTGTAATGGTTATCAAAATTAAATTTAATAACCAAATTTTATGAAACTTTAATGGTTGCATTCAGTTATTGCATTTTGGGGTGAATTCGTAAATAATGTTTCACCATATACCGATACTACGAGGTTTTTTTCCCTTGCATCTTTAATTTATGAAAAGAAAAATCTACTGACCTTCCAGTTTCAATTTGCGGCGATTACTTGATGTATGCTGTAGTCGGAGTTGTGCAGTTTACCGTTGATTTTGGTTTTTGATTTACAGACAACTAAAGGTATTGTGATTTATGTATTTTTAGTGTTGAACATTTATGTAAACTCGTTTGAATTTGGTAATAATTTTTTTTATAGTTTGTTTTTCATTTAAATGCATTTCAATACAATTCTTTTCATTCATTAAATTTTTTATTATTAAAAGAGCTCTTAGGTAGGGACTTATTATTTAAATTTTTGAATGTAAGATTTGTAATTTTTTATATTTTTTCTGTTGTTTTCTCAAATAAATATGATTTTAAAGTTAATTAAAACCAGTAAGACAGAACCATATAATTATGAAAGTTTTTATTCATATTTTCATTAAACTAAATTTTTGAATTTGTTGAAATTAACTAATTTTTTGCACTAAATTTTTATCGGTCTGATTTCATTTTCTGATTAGTGATTTCAGACAGATTTATTAGATTCATTTAATCTATTTGATCTATTTAATTATCATAATTAAGCTTCTTAATCAGATGGCGCCCTTCTTGTGTATGTTTTTGTGTTTTTTGAAACCTTTATCCATTACTTTATAAATTAGACAACTGCAGAACCAATACCTACGACCTGAATTAAGAATTTGTAAGATAGAGCTAAATCTCAAGCCGTGGTAATCTTGAGCATCTTTTAAAGTAAGTATAATTTTGTTTTTTTATTGTATTTTATTGTTTATTTTGCCGTACAGAAAAGCGAGTGTTTCAATTGTCGCCCATTCGCGGGGCATTTTATTGTTGTTCTCTTGTGTAAAAAACGAACGTTTCAAACCTTATATACAACCATTTACATAACAACACAATCTAATTCATACAAAAATATACAACAAATTATGTACAAAGGAGGCAAATGACTATACAATATAGGTTACTAATCCTTATCTAATAATTGCATCCTATAGATGATTCATTAATTTGCATCCCATCATTTTAACATCTTTATAAAAAATTGTTGTTTATAGTATTATTAATAATTTCATGTAATTGTAACGACTTTTCTAATAGTAATAGTTTCTTCCACATACTAATATGATAAAGACTAACAACTATAACCTCTAACTGTCTTTGATAGCTAAATCGATACTAAAAGTAAAAGAATTTATCGCACAAAAGTTTTAAGTATTTTCAAATGCAATTTTAACGTTTAATTAACTATTACGTATTCTTAAAGTTTTATGACTAAGCTGCAATGACTACAAAAATATCGTATTCAACAGTATACTGTATAAATAATAAATGGCAAACAAAGTCTCATAAATTTTATAGTTTAAAAGTAAAAATGTAAATATACATACATACATATATGATCACATAAAATAGTACCTAGTACTTTGTAAATTTCTTAATAGGTGCTTTCTGCAAAGATGGGACAAATAGTTTCTCATCCGGGTGGTAAACTAATTGAGAGTTCGAGACATCTCTGTGTTAAAAATTATACTAACCACTCATGTAAATAAATGTTTATCGAAGATCAAATCATCAATAATCAAATTTCCCTAAAACATTAAAATAAACAGGCTATATAGATTAACTAATAAGAATAATAACCTTTAATTAGCAAAATACTCGATTCGATTTCAAATTCAACCGGATAATTAGTTCGATAGACGAGGATAAAATTGAAACCGAAACAGCAGACTATCATCCATCGCGGCGGAGAAAGGAAAAAGCACGCAGAAACAAGAAGAAAACGACTCATCCATAAATAACAATTATTCCAGAACATCGGGGATCGTGCTTCTTGATAAACACAATGTTACATTGATACTTAGTGGTGTGTAAGGCCTTGACAGGATATTGCACTCATAAATCCGTGCGTTTCCGATTGTGTCAATTCTAATAAAATACAGCACGGGAGCGCGCTCAAGCTTTCTAAACGGAAACTCAAAGTAACATTATATATAGAGAAGAAGCAGAAGAGAAATAGTTGAATTCTTAATGCTGTTTATGTTTACATTTATTGTCATTGGATTGACATCGTGTGTGACATCGTATCATTATTAGAATAATTTATTCTGATCTCGTAAGGTATTGGCTAATAATGTTTGTATCTTAAAGTATATGACGAAACATTTCACTGCTTTAACTTGTAAAGTTATTAAATACGAATTAAAATTTTATCAGTTAATTTATGATTTAGGTCAAATTGTTTTATGATTTAAACTAGTTTGGAAGGTTAGAAATTGGTGGATAGGAAATGAAATGAAGTGTTTGACCGTATGCAAACATACATACATTTTCTTTTAAGTTTGGAATAATTCAATTAATTGATTTTCCATTAAAATTCCAAAAGATCACTGGCGCCTCGCTTTAAATAGTCAAACAACTAGGACTTGACTTCTAGTAGAGATTTGCTTAGTGACCTTGCAAATACTACTAAAATATATTAAGAGGGGTTATTATTTACTAATAATTTTTACTTTCGTTTAGTGCTTCTAACTCACATTTCTTTGATAAACAATTTGAAACTGGATTGACAAGCAACAAAATTAGTTTTGACGGAATGTCAATTAATATAAAGAAAATCTTAATGTAAAGGTGTGATTATTAAAGTTGGCTGGGAAAAAGACGGGCGCCATATTGAGCATGTGGGGCATGATCTCGAAAAGCATGTCAGTTACAACTCAATTTGTTACATTTTTATTACTGTCGCTTCAATTTAGCAAACATTTTAAATCGCCGTTTTTGCTGATGAAAAATGCATTGTATATATTGCTGCGAACAAACTTTATTTGTCCCATAATATTATAATCTTATCGTACTGGGAAATGGTTGTCAACAATTACGTTCTGGGTTGTAATGAGTATAAATTAAAAATAATGTTTTCTGCCAAATAATTAATATTTAATATCAACTTGGAATGTATTTATTTTAAACACAGTGGCGCTCAACAAATATTCCAAGCTCGTTCTAATTTGTGTCGACTTGATAATTCATTCTTAGAGTATAAACAAGGTTTGCTACTACGGGGGACTCAACTGAGGAGACGAATCGGCAATGGGCGTTCCAAACATTTGCGTACCCAATGGCCTGTATTTTAAAAAATTTTCGTTAGAGGGCGCTTCGGTCCTTGACAACGCTCAGACCACGCTGGCCATTGTTGACAGTTCGCTGGAGTGCCATATGGGTCGCAATGTTTCATAAAAATTAGCCAGATTTGCGATAAAATTTGCGATAAATCGCATAATCTGTCAACACTGTCAGCGTTGTCCAGAATCGTAGCGCCATCTAGAAGTAACGTTCAAACTTGAATTAACGTTCAAGGTCGGGGACGCTTTATTTGACTCGTTTCGTCTCCTCAGTTGAGTCCCCCGTATTTGCTACTTAGCTGTAGCTTGGTTTGCATAAGGTAGTGGTGAATCTTTTTTTATCATATTTATAAATTGCGTTTTGGCGTTAAAGTACTAATCGTTAGTTAATCTTAATAAATAAATTAAGTGGAAAGTTGTATGTTCTTAGAATTAGAATAGAAAGGTAGATAGCAAATACGTCGGATATCAATCTTCAAATTTTATACCTCCGTTCAAAAATTTAGGATTGTCTAATTGAAGATAATATAATTACGGTTCACAGCTCAGTGTGAAATAGACTACCATGGCAAGGTTTCAGAAATTGGCAAGAACCAAACAAAATATACAGCGTGTGCGTGAATTTTCTTGCCAAATGAAAAAATTTTTTATTATTGGTGTTTCGAAACAAGGTACTCTCTAAAAAAGTCTTGCTTCACTTAAAACCTCAAATGCTGCCGTTATTGGAATAAAGAATTAATTACTGGCTTTTTTTAAAGTTGATTTTGGATAGAAGATCGGCCCTCTAGTCTTATTACGTATTATAGTTTTGTGCCCTTACAATGGCGTCATAAAAGGAAAATTAGCCACACTGTCAAATTGCGATACAAGATGTGTAGTTAGGGAACACATCATACAGAAATGTAAATCGGTTTCTTCGCAAACATCTACACGAGAAGGTATTAGAAACAATCGAAGATCAAGCGATCAATGATTATCTCATTTCTTAATAATAGTAAAACGTTAACAGCGCCACGTGTTGCTTACATGTAATTCACGATGTAACTACAGTTTCATACTTGTTCCGTAGGCAGTTTTGGTAAAATTAACTTGGTTTGTTTTATACAACTGAAATCATCATATTGACGTCATTCATTTAGTTAAAAAAATTAACTATATTAAAGTTATATCAGGATTTACGTTAACTTATTTCATTATTTATACCGAACACTAGTGAGGCAGGTAAGACAGCCGAAGCAGAAAAAGCCACTTAAGCTCCGCATAAAATATGCTATTTTGTCTTTAAACGTAAAGAACCAATTAAATATGAGAATGTAAAGTTTCCACACTTCGTTCGACTTCTTTAAAAGAATGTTTTAGTGGCATCGCCGTTAAATTGATTTTCACTTTAAGTTTTTAAATGGGAATTGCATTGTGCAGATTTATAATTAACTTTTGGTGTGATTTCCAATGTATATTGGTGCCGTAAGAGATTTATCACTAGTTCTTTTGGAGGTTAGCAGCACGTTATTTTTTTGACAGGTTTCGATATTTAATCGACGTTATCCGCATTTGGAAGCGGTATAACCATTATTTCACAAGGTCGCCTTCCATCTAAGGTACTTATTCAATGTTTGCTAGGTGCATTCTGGTAATTGATTTTGTCTGTTACTGACCTTTTTTTTCTATTTTATTTTAACTACTTACACTCTTCGTTGTAAATTTGGGTTGTTAAAATACTACTACGCTGAGCTGCTTGCTCACGCACAGTTACGTAGCTGCTGGTTGTCTCTTTGGATCATGCTACGTTCAACCTGGTTGGTGACGTTCCTCTTCAGATTGAAAGAACACACCTGTATCGCGAGTCACTTATATTGTAGCAACTATTTATGGCATCAGTGACGTTTGGCAATCGTTTATTAAAACATTACTGTATATTTCTATTTAATAATATTCTGTGTTAAATGGTTTTTCCTAGTGTGCGTGTAGCACTTATATGTATGTATGTATTTCATATATTATATTATCAGTTTACCTTGTAAGGGATGATTGAGAGTGATTACAATACATATAACATTACTCCGTAATGATTAAAAGATTTCCTACTGTCGTTAATGATTGCGCAATCTGATTGGTACCTGTAGTCGCGTTACTGTGTCCTTTCGATTACATTTTTGAGACTTGAGTTTTAGTCAGGTTTAGAGTAATTAGTCCCGCTCGCATAAATTCTCACTCCGTTCAAATATGTAACGGGTGATTATAAACCCTCGATATCTCAGTTGCTGTGAAATTTAAAACGTATGTGTTTTATTACTGTTTTATTAGACGTATAATATACATACATAATCCATGTGGAAAAAGGCTTCATTTCTAGTGCCTATTAAGTGCAAAAAAGGATAATAATTATCGCTGTTATACTCTGTAAGGTAAATTTTTGTAGCTAATAAGTTGAACTCTGTAAAATTAGTTTTCGTTAACATTTGTTATGTATATTGTTTCCTGTTCCAAAAGGGACCCTTGTTATTTCAACATTGTTTTATTCATAAGGATTCTAATGACGTTTTTTTATTCAATAAATACAGCTAAACATAATATTGTTGATTCACTATTGGCACAAACAGCTGTTTAAGTTCTTATCGTTGCGTAAAATTTATTCACATTAATTAAATTGATATTATTTAAGATTAATTAAGTAAGTAAAGATCCTTTCTCATTTGGGGATCTCGGTATCCATAAAAGAAGAAAATAAAAATAGATTTAATCAAGTGAGTGGCGCCCATATTTTTAATTATTGTTATCCTTATTCCTTAATTTCTCTTTGCAATCTATGAGTTTAAGAAACCAGTACCTACAGAACCTGAATTATAATGTGTTTAATAAGAGATCTCTGCCGAGGCATAAGTACCGTAAGTAGTGTTGGAAAATGCTCGAGCATTTATTTCTGGAGAATATTCCAGGAGCACAAACGAGAAAAAACGAGAATAAACCCTCAAAAGTGAGCAGGACTAGAGAATATATACCTTTAACTTGCAAACATATACCCAAAATAAGGATCATTAAAAAAATTCTTGAAATATTCTCAAAATGCTGAAAATTCTCAAATGGTCTCCAATTTTCTTTACTCATTTATAATGCTAGTTGTAGTTAATTGGACTGTTGGAATGTAATGTGTTGAAAAATAAGATAATAATAGAAAATTGCAAAATACTAAACTCGTTGGGCCGTATTCACATCTCACTATTAAGTTAATAACGTGTTTCACTACCATGGTGACCAATTCTAATCCTTTTCCACCTATTAGAATGGGATAAAGCTATCTTTTTTCTTGTTGATTTTAATTAATTAGAGACACCTTTAATCATGGCATGTGATTATGTCCTATTATATTTAGGTTAGAAGCTTAGGTTTGCATCTTTACGCCGACCGAACACAACGCTGACCGCGGATTCTTCGCCGACCACGGACACTACGACGACCATTAAAATTAATTTTGCTACTGCACACTTTGCCGACCGTGGAGAATACGCTAACCGCAGACAAGGTCGGCAAAGTGTCCACCGCTTGCGGTCGGCGTAGTGTTCGTGATCGGCAAAGTGTCCAAAACCGCCAGTCGGCGTCCAGTGTCCAGCCATCGCATGCACAAGTAATACATTTTAAAAACTTTACAATTTGTCACTTTTTCTATAAATAAAATATAAGAAATTGAAATAAAAAGTTCATATATAACTAGAACAAAAGGTGCTACTGGGCGGTAACCCAGATTTCTGGTCAATGCTTTCAGAGGCATTAATTGTGGAAATTATGATTATAAAAGCGTCTAACTTTGGAACACTTGACGCCGACAGCAGCTGCGAGTACAACGTGTACATTTTGCGTGGTCATGCGATTTAAGATCGTTTAGTTTCGGTTTTATTCTAATGTTCTTGTTTATGCTCGTTTGTGCTGTATTATTCTGAAAGTTCTCAAGAATTATTATGAGAATGTTCGCGAACGTGCTTGATGATGCTCTCCAAACAGAACGTTCTGTTGACACGGTTTTATCATTTGCGAACGTTCTTTCATTTACAACACTAACAGTAAGTATTTTTTTAGTGAAAGTTTGAGCATTTTAGTTGCACGATTTGAAGTAAGTATGGATCTGTTCAGTATTTTGTGTTAGAGAAAAAAAGCTTTGTTACAATTGACGGCCTCGTTGGTGGAGTGCTTTTGTGTTTGTTACACGTATTTGGTTGTTTAGTGCAAGCGGTAAAAAGTTTTCCGCTCGTTACCATTTCATGCAAGCAGAAAAGTGACAATTCTGCTTCTTTTCAGAAGATCACAATTTTCAATTCTCTAACGGCAAATAAACAAACTTAAACTTTCAATTGCTGGAGTAGAAAAATTATTAATAAGTAATGGAATAGGTATTTATAAAACATTTGTTTCTATCAAGGACTACGACTGTATACGGTAGGCCAGAGACTATATACTTACCACATAATTATGATTATTCTTATAGACTATAAATTATCGATCATAGATTTTATACACTATAGCGCCTTATAAGCTATATTTCATACACAATGCACTATAAATCTATATATTTCGCAGACCTTTCCAGATAGTTCATATCAGTAGAATATACCATAGACTATAAGCATGTATAAGCCATAAGCTATATTTCATAGACAATGCACTATAAATCTATAGATGTCGCAGACCTTTCCAGATAGTTCATATCAGTAGAATATACCATAGACTATAAGCATGTATAAGCCATAGACTGTTGATGAAAACTGTGAACTATAAAGCATTAATTATTTATACTGCAGAAATTGTGAACCGTACACTATAGATTATAGAACGTGTTCATAGATTACAGACTGTAGACCCCAGGCCATACATCATATATAAGGACTGAAGATAATAGACTGTAGACTGTCGGCTATGCAGTACATCGCAAGACTATGTATACAGCATGTAATCCATGTAGTCTACAGGCCAGCGGCGGTGCGTACCTACCCAGGAGGCAAGAAAATTAACCAGTTGCTTCGAGGTCAATCTCCTAAAGGGTACATACAAACCGGTACAGACTATAAATACATAAAGTTACAGATGTGTAGACTATCAACTATGCAGAATTGTAGACTGTAGATAATGGTCTATGGGTTGCGACTGCAATTGTATAAAACCAAGTTCACCAGATTGTGGAGTATAGATAATAGACTAATGAACTGTAGCTGCTGTTTTTATATCATGTAGACTAAATACGATCTAAATGATATTTAATTTTAAAAATTTAATATCAGAAGATAATAACATCGGAGCATATAGTTGTTCGGGTATGTGGTGCTCCAAAAGAAAAACGGTTAGAAACTCAGTGTTGTATAAACATGTCAATCAAGATTACAAAGCTATTTTATTTCCGAATAAATAATACAATCACATTTAACCTAAAATATAAAATTAAATACAGATCTAATATAATATATCACTATTTTAAGCATACGACCCAAAAAACTTCGGCAGTAACAATAATGTCGCAATTCAACATCATCTACACATTCACGAACCTCAGGATAAACTAAACTAAGATTATCTAATCTGCTGATATCTCCTTCAAGCTTAAAACCTTTCGTTTGCATTGTCAAAACTCTGCTAAGAGTTGCTTGAAAGATGGCCATCGGTTTTGTTTGAAACGTAACTACCAAATAAGATACGTTCTCCTTCCAACCCTCGTTAGCGTCGGATGTTCCCGCCGATATAACTTTGTCTAATAGAAACTTACTACACCACCATTTAGAGTCATTTAAAAGTTTTCGGTGAATTTCGCGAAGGATAAATTTTGCGGCACTAACAGCGAATGCGCTACTTGGAGATAAGTCTGCATAATCGTAACAAGTGCACCATTGCTTGTTTATGCCAGCATCTTCGCAAGTCCTTGTCGTTAGAATTTCTTCGAAAAGCGATGTACATTTTGGGCATCCAGTGCTTTTGCGAATTGTATAATTCTTGCCTGATAAAACTAATATGTGCTGAAGAGTCATGTACAGGTCATATGGTGAAGTTAATCTTTTAGTGTTTGTCAATAAGTTGTCATATTTATTTGGATATTTTCCTTTAAACCATTTGGGTACTGACATGTAAAGGAAAGGTAATCTTTCTTCAAACCACTCAGAAAGTGTATAATCTTGAGATCTCCATGTCCAAGGGAAGCCTCCGACTCTAAATCCGCTATCGCTAAAAAATACCACAATACTGTTTTCTAAAATACCATTTCCAGTTAGCTCTTTAAAGAACTTTAAAATCTTCTCGTCCATTCTTGATGGAGAATTCGGATCGCGAAAACTAAACGACTTCGTCCAAAAAAATCCAAAATTAGAGTGTTCCTTGAACTCTGTTACAAAATCTCTAGCTAGATTTAAAATTCGTTCTCCAGCTGTTTCAGGACCTGTGCAATACCTCATCTTATCTTTTATACGTGATTTTAGATATCTCTCCGTATCAAGAACATACTGCATAAAATAGTAATCGGTTGGCTCATCCTTGAATCTAAACAATTCGAAATCAGATTCATCTTCAGCATACGCTGTGATATAACCTAGATCGCGATAGTTGTACCAAATTAGTTTACATTGCTGTCTACCTATTGAAGGGGAACACGCGGTGACTGCATCCGTTTTGTTTAAACCGGTGAATATCGCCATCAAATTAGGAAGGGCTTTCTTAGCTATTTTGTTATAACCTTTAAATGCGATCCAATCGTGCTTTCTTAAAAACGAGTTTGTATGAAGTAGATTACGCAAAGAAGCCATTCGGGATACACTTTGTATACCAACGAGCAGTACGTTTAACTGTCTACGTTTTGATGTTGTGGACAGTTTCATTTTAGCCCTTACTTCTGGTTTAATTGTAATCGCATTATGTATATTAGAATATACTTCTGATTTATTTCTTATGCATGAAACGAATTCAAGAGCGTTTTGCATAGTAATGCTGTGATTAAATTTAACACAGTTAACATTCGGCACACTGAAAAAAAGAACTATTTAATATCAGTTGTTTACATGCGGATAATAGATGACCATCCACAGGTTAGTAAATATACCATCTAGTTATTAAATTACAATATACTTCCAAGATGAGAAATTGCTAACAGTATAAGAAGGATAATTCCACTAAAGACTACGAATAAGTCGAGAATAGGAGATGTAGAACTGTCGTTTAGGAAAGATCTGGATAGGAATACAGTAAAGGTCGAGTGACTCAATAGGCACACTAATTATATCAGAAGCACACAAGGTGGAAAAGAATGTCAACAGATTGTATACTATGAAGAGTATAGTCTGGGTCAAGTAAGAACAGCGATGATTCCAGACTGGAACAGTGCGGGAATAGAAAAAATAGGAAAGTTAGTTGGAGATAGGCAAGAGTTGAAGAGTTAGTAAATTTTTTTGTAAGACACTCGATCTTTAGATAGCTAATACCTGATTTGTAAACAATAAACACAAGACTTCTTTGTAACTAATAATTGAGAAACATAATCAGAACGACAAAAATATTTCTTGGTGTAGATTTTGACGCTGAGATACAGGGTGGAAGGGGATACGACAGGTTAATTTTAAAGATAATCAATTGTTTACACGTAAAATCGGATTCTTATCGGATTTAAAAATCCATTTTACTCGATTAAGAAACGTAGAAACCTTACAAAGTTTGTAATACAAAATTGGCTCGATATTTTCCTTATGTAGCATAATGCTGAGGATTGTAGTTTGTTGAACTTGAAATAATTTGTCAATAAAGCAGGCTTTTGTCTAGGCTGTTGTTACTGTATCTTACAATTTAATGAAGAATCTAGGTCAACGTCTGTTACACAGCTGTATAAATAATACCATTTTAGGGTAAGATAAGATGAACAATTTGTCAAAAAGCTCTTTAAATCATAGGCATCCGGTATATTTTAGCTGATTAAATTAATTTAAAAAAATAATAATTTTATTGAATTAACCAAATGTTTTTAACGAATTTTTTCTTATTTTTCTGCAATGTTAATCAGTCGATAGCTATACTTATTTCACCTAATACATTCTTTTAATACAACACGTACACTTATTCGTAAATAATTTGATGTATATGATTAACCATGTGGTGATTTTAGAGGGTGCAAACATAAATGTATGTCCTTTTGTCAACGAAATACCTAATAAAACTTCTGATTTTATTTAACATCCAATTTCTGTTATGGGAAAAATGCTTTTTGTATTTAACGAACAGTTGGACTTTACTGTTTTCTTAAAACACTTCAAGCAACCTGTTTATGCAGGTAAAAGTTCAGAATAACTCAACTATTTTTTTTGTAATCAAAATTTTGCAAACTTCTACTTAAGTATTACATTTGATTTACTAAATTCGACGCATTCCAGTGGCATTGTCTTCGTTAAATTGATTTCTGTATTGCCGCTATTTTGTACGTTTGTTGTAATATCAAATTGTAATAATTAAATTCAATATTTTATAAATCACTTTTTCTGTCTTTTTATCAAAATGAATTGTAAAGAAATATCATCTATTTTCATAATGTAAAATCATTACTTTGTATTTTTTATGCACTGGCCGTCTTAACTCCACGTGCATCCTGTGGAATGATATTATGCGTTCCATGAGAATCGCAATCTTGCATTTTAGAATAGCAAGCAACTCTTGAAAGAATAATGTAACTTTAGTTGGCAAACAACGATGTAACAAGGAACTCTTTTAAGCTTAGTTTAATAAATGTTTTGAATATCTAAATTTGCTATCGTTTTTTTTATTATATTCTATAAATAAAACTTCAATCAAGTCGTTCACTACACTTTAATGGATGATAACTAAAAATTGGCGCAATTAATTTTCTTTATTTCATTTCGTATTTCAAACAATTGTTTATATACTACAATTAGTAAAATAAGGTATATCTTTATCTCCGTTGTTAATGACACCGGAGTTCAAGACGTTCTTGATCTCCGTTGTTGTTGGCAACGTAAAAATCATTCGATGTTGCATAACAGCCACACGTGACATGCTACTTTTATCTCCTTGGTGACGCGTATGATGATACAGACAAGGAACTTGCTTCATTATACAATAAATTCGAATGAATTAGGATTGAAATACGAAATAAAATAAAACAACTTATGCAATACGGAGATCAAGCTTCTTTAAATCCTCGAAGATGTTATAACGCCTCGGCGTTATAATACATCTTCTCGAATTTAAAGTATCGCTTGATCTCCTAATTACATAATATATATTAAATGACATCGTTGCTCTATGACACTTAAAAACATAATGAAATTTTTAATTATAACCCGTTGTTAGGGAGTATGTATACATCAATAACAAACAAAATGTTAGAAAAATAAAACTCCAACCGTACGCCGGTGCTGGCAGTTTTTATCAGCAGAGTTAATAAGAGTTCTGCTTGTAATCTTATCTGATTTTATATCACACCATGACTTAGATAGATTCTTCATTTAATGTTTTTAAAAACCTCTTGCAATAATAAGTGTTTAATTTTGTTTTGCAGCAAAACAGGGCTCCATCATTCAACAAAGTGTACTACAAAATCAACAAAAATTATCGGTTTGTTTAGACTAAACGATTTGAATTCTAAAACAAGGTTAAGGCCTTTAGTTCTAAAATGCTTTTGATGTTTTCTATCACCCCTTAAAATTAACGCGTTGTATCCGCTTCCACGCTGTATACATGAAAACTAGACTGAGACATACTACATAATTTACAGCGAGGTGTGAGGTAAGGAAGGTAAAGCTTACAGAAGTGCCGAATTATTTATGTTGCATAAATACATCAGAAGAATTGTTTGAGAATAAAGGTGCTGAGTTAGAGACCTTACAGTATATAAAGAATTATTGTTTAAACAAGATGAATGGCCACTGTTTGCAAAAAGAAAGCCAAGAAAACAAACGTGGCATTGAGAAATGTAGAAGCTTAAAGACTAATCGGAGAAAAAATCATGCAAGTAAATAAAATAATGATAAGTTGGATTTACCATTTACATACTTATGTTAGAAGAAATTGTTTGCCGAAAAGTCTTATGGAGGGAACGATCGAAGAAAAGCGAGGAAAAGAGAGATTTTAAAATTGCACATCCCATTCCATGATAGATTCGCTGAAGAGAGAGAAAGGCAACTAGCTAACTTTTGAAAACAATTTACTAAACAAGTCAAAGTGTCCTTTTTTATCAATTTAACATTTGGCCTCTTAATTTGGGAATACCTTCTATGTAAAAGCATGTAGTACTGCATATGACTGGATTTTCGTAAAAACTTTTCTCTGCGTAATATCTCTTCTCTTGGTACTAACAACTGTTGGAAATCTTTAGGATCTATTGTACTGCTGCAACACTCAATAGTACCATTTTCAGCGTATTCTTTTACAACACTTTCATTTATATACAAACTAGCAATATTATTCTTTTTCTTAACGTAAGTTAAAAGATTCTTGTCGATACAATCAGTACCTGCATTTTGATAAAAGAATGCCCTTCCAGAATCATAAGGATTCGGATTCCCAATTTTACATTTTGGACTGTTTACTATGTAGTTAACTCCTAGAACACAAAATGACACTTTAGATTAATATGAAACAATCGAGACATAAGATAAAGTCGTTACTAGTACCAGAAGTATATTGAGCTACGGGCTCGATCACAGGTTCTACTACGACTTCTACAGGAATTGCCATATAAAATCGCCATGATACATAAGTAGTTGCAACTAAAATCAAGAGAACGCATTTTATCTTTCCTCTAAGTCGTCTCTTGATCATTCTGCAGGGCTTTTTTAAACGGTCTCTCGTTATGTAAAACTTAACTGTTAATGAATTTGTTAGCGTAAAAGTTTGTTTTTATTTTCTATAGGCTATTACTTCTAAATCTAACCTTTTTTCTTAAATTTGTATCTTAAGTCGTTTGACATAATACTGATGACATCAAATTTCATATTATCTATCAATGTACTTTGTAAAAAGACGAGGGTTGGCAATGACTTTTTAGCAGGTTTCACTTTATATAGCGTTTGGCATCTCCAATTGTAAGGTTAGAAATCAATGGCAATCATAAATGGCAGCAAAATAGGGGCGCCATTTTCTTCGAATTTCTATTCTAATGATATTTTTCTATTTTGTAATAGATTTTTTATACTTTGCGTTAACGATAAGCTCGTTGTGATACTGAAAACGATTTAATACCTAATTATTAAATCGTTTTTGGAAACTGTTTGTTTTGTAAAATTGGCAACATTTGTTTTAGATAAACACATTTAAATTTGACACATTTTAACCTCACAAAATGCCAAATGTCATTTGATAGCGTTAGGACATATTACACGCAAAAATCGCTATATTGTAATGTAACATTTTTAATAGTTTGGATTTTCTATAAAATTAATGACCCTCGTTCCTTTGGAACACTCCTTTTTTCTCGTCATGTCTCATGGATATGATTATATGGATTAAAGTCGATAAAATTGTAATAAATAATTACTTAGAAGCTTCTTAATTTATTTTCATAAATAATAATGATTGGGCAGTTAATTTCAGTAAAATGTTAGACAGCTTCATTTTAACTAATTTAATTATACTTTTTTGAATTTTTATTTTGATTGCCTGTGAGGTTGGCTTGTTTTATGAATATCATATTCCACATTCAATTGATTAAAAATTACATTTCATTTTCAGATTCAATTTTAACCTTAAAACAATACGTCAATTTCTAAATAAGCTACGTTCAAAACACTAAAAAATGTACAAACACTGCTTGATTTATAGAGTGGACGATATTTCAATGAGAATATAATTCACGTGTCACATGGTACATTTTTTATTAATTTCATTGGTGAAAGTACAAAAACAAACTCGCAGAATAGGCTATCAAATCGATGATAATTCTATCACCGCATGTTGACTGTCACCTGTTTTTAATAAATAAAATTGTTTACTGTCAAAGTGACAGAAAGTTTCAGTGTTTATTTTCTTTCAACGTTCATTATATTCTCTCACCAAATATAACACGTGTTATGATTAATCAACGATGATACCACTCGTTAAAACCTTTAGAAAATTAAACTCGTGCTTCGCACTCGGTCAATTTTCGTCGGTTTTAACTCGGGCTATCACCGATGATAATCATAACACTAGTTATATTATCCCCGAAGATAATTGGACATCAGACAACTCTGCTTCCACAGGTTAT